>JAYESD010000002.1:46749663-47259663 GCA_036927565.1 Tuctoria greenei
CCGACACACTTAGTCCTTTTATATGTGTCAGAGCCGACGCATATAGATAAACCTACACCCTATTCATCGTTTGCTGCAGTGAGGGATATCTCGTTGTCTGGGATTAAAAAAAAGTCAGTCTATAAAGATAGTAATCCCTCAATCTCCAAATAAATGACATTTTCAACACTAGAATTCTAGTTCAAAAACATCATTTATTTAGGGATGTAAAGAGTATATTTTTATAAATAGGATGTTATGTATGCACTTTTGGACCTCTACAATATTCCAAGTTTCAGTGCATTTGACCAGGACTGCTTATCACACGATCAGATGCATGATGGTTTCCAGACCATGCATGTTTTGTTTGATATAACTTTTGACATAAGTTATTCACAGAAATTAAGAGAGTTGTGTCAAACAACAGATTTCTAAAATAACTTATTAGTTCAGCTTGTTGTTCCATAGTATTAAAAAAATATAAAATACAAATCGTTTTTTTTCAACCGAGCTCAAACTGTGCGGGTCATTTTCCTATAAAAAATGGAAATACTTATCTTAAGACATCTGGAAACTCCCTCCATTTCAGATGATATTGTGGACCGTTTGATTTGCCTTAAGACTCGTGTCATGACCATGCTTCTCCCGACTTGCCCCTACCCTTCTCCGACTTGATCTAGCGGCAGCTGGTGCAGCAGCAGCCGTGGGAACGCACGATGAGATTCGATGGCGCCACTGGACTACGGCGGGCAGCAGGGGCAACCGGCGAGGAACAAGAAGAATAAGGTAAGATTTTTTAATTATAATCTTGTTAAATTATAAGAATTATGTTAGTTGTAAAATAATAAGATGAAATGAGTTTGTCAACGTATCATAGAAAAATTGTTAAGTACTCCCCCGTTCTAAAAAGTTTGTCGCTTTTTAGTTCATGTTTGAACTACAAAGCGACAGACTTTTTCGACGGAGGGAGTATTATCAATTGTAATGATTAACATTTAATAATAATGTAGCTGGTAATAATAATTAGTTGTTAAGTACTCTCACGCTGAAATTTAACCTATTTTTAGGGTAGCCGACCCAAAAAAATCAGCGGGTCAGTCCTTCCTCCTCGGACTAGCAGTACAGGCTTGCAGCGGATAATCCCAAACTCCGAAGCAGTCCGTCGGCCGTTGCGGTCGCCAATCCTCCCCCAAAACCCCAAAGTCCCGCAATGTCTGGCCACACGCGCCTCCCGCCTCCAGGGCCCTCGCTCCCCTCACCCGTCGGCGGCGGTGGTGGCATGGAGTTCCGCCGCAAGCTCCACTTCCTCTCGGCGGAGCTTCACCTCGACCCCTTCCCCCTCCTCGCAACCCACCCGGCCCTCCGCTCGGCGCCGCTGCCGCTCCTCCGCGACTCTATCGGCCTCCTCACCTCCCACGGCCTCTCCGCCGGCGACGCCTCGCGCGTGTTCTCCGCGTTCCCGTCCCTCCTCACCTCCCCGCCCGTCGAGCCCCTCCGCTTCCTCTCCGCCGACGCGCCGCTCCCGCCGCCGCTCCTCCGCGCCGCAGTGGTCCGGTCCCCGCGCCTCCTCGCCGCGTCAGTTACGGACACGCTCAGCCCCGCGCTCCGCTTCCTCCGCTGCCGCGTCTCCCTCCGCCGTGAGCCGCTCCCGCTCGCCGCTGCGCTGCTCCTCGCGTTCTCCGTCGAGCGCACCCTCCTCCCCAAGCTTCTCTTCCTCCGTGACGCCACGGGGCTCCCCGAACCCGCCGTCTGCGCAGTCCTGAGGCGCGCCCCCCGCCATCCTCTCCTACGGGATCGAGACCAACCTCACACCCAAGCTCCAGTTTCTGTCTGAACGCATGGGGAGGGATCCTACCGAGGAGCTGGCCGAGTTCCCGCACTACTTCGCGTTCAGTTTGGAGGGGAGGATCAGGCCGCGGCACGAGGCTTTGAGGGAGAGGGGCATCGAGATGTCGCTCAAGGACATGCTCACAAGCAACGATGACGAGTTCAGGGAGCGGCTGCTTGATGCAACTTTGTTAGACACCAAGGCCAGGTTGTGAGCTTGAATCCACGCGCACTGCCATTCCAGAACCAGATCGTGCAGTTCCAGAATCCAAGCTCAAGCACGGTGCTAAGGGTATTGCCACCATCAAATTCAAGAGTTATGGTTCCATACATACCCGGGGTGAAAGATGGATCTAAGGCGTGAGTTGCTGGAGGAGACCAATTTTGGCATTCACGGACCATGAACCTCCTAAGACTAGGTGCGTTGTAGTCATCTAAGAATCTAGTAATATCATTTTGCTTTGCTCATTTTTAGTGCAAAAATGCTTTAGAGGGAGACGTAAAGTTGACATAGAAAGCAGAGAAACTCCAATTTCTTAGTTTTTATGATAACAGTTGAAGGAGTCCATGGGATATTGCACACGCAGCTGTTGTAAGATTTATGTTGGCATTATCTATTTGGAAAATATGAACACCTGATTATGTCTGTCAATTGAGCTGCCCTTTTCTGAGCTAGGAACACTTGAATGCCTGAAGTGTTATTGATGCTCAGTTGGCTATGATTCTAATTTGTTGGGCTTGATGTTTACTTTTATCTCTGATCTATTAGAGGATTGTCAAGCAGAGTATAAGTGTAGTTTGGTGTCAACATGTATCCTCTCCTCGGATTGTCAATACTCAGTAGGTCATACGCTTCAAGTGATGATATCTACATGAAGTTTAAAAAAAATATGGCAAACATATTTATCCTAGGGAAGGGGAGCCTTGGCGCAGCGGTAAAGTTATCGCCTTGTGACCATGAGGTCACGGGTTCGAGTCCTGGAAACAGCCTATTGCAAAAATGCAGGGAAAAGACCCAAATGGGTTGGACCCTTCCCCGGACCCTGCGCAAGCGGGAGCTACATGCACCGGACTGTCCTTTCTTTATATTTATCCTAGGCTATTTGATGCAATCTTATGGTAATTGTATTTTTGCACTTAAACTCTTCCACCTGGCAACATAAATGCAGAGTAAACATTATTGTCAGGTGGGAGAGTTTAATTGAAAAATGCAGTGGCCATAGGATGTAGATCGTGTGGTTTAGATATTTTTGTACGATTGCACCAATGGTTGATTAACTCCGCCTATGTTGTAATGACATAGCCGGTCCCAAGCCCGGGTAAAGGAGGAGGGGTTGTGATAGGCTTGGCGAGCCAACAACTAAACTTAGCCATTCTCATGGAAATAAAACCCATTGGAAATTCGTTGGGGCGTAACCCTCTTAGCGACGCGCCATACTGGAACCCGGGTATGGTGTTAAGTGGGCAAGGGCCGGGTCGCCACCTCCTTAGTGGCGCGCCATATCAGAACCCGGATGTGGTGTTAAATGAGCGAGGGCCGGATCGCCATCACCTTAGTGGCGTGCTACATCATCGCCCGAATGTAGTGTTAAGTGAGCAAGGGTCTTTGCATCTTCCTCGACGGATGCGAAGGGTAACGAAGCTAGCCGAGGAAACTAGGTTTCGGGTGGGTAGTTGGAATGTAGGATCCTTGACGAGAAAGCTACGAGAGTTAGTGGATGTTGTGATTAGGAGGTGTGTAAATATTCTTTGTGTACAAGAGACTAAATGGGCAGGTCAAAAGGCGAGAGAGGTTGAGAATACCGGTTTCAAGCTTTGGTATTCTGGCTCGACGGGAACTAGAAATGGCGTAGGCATCGTAATAGATAAGAGCCTCAAGGATGGAGTAGTGGATGTCTGTAGACGAGGGGATAGGATCATCTTAGTCAAGGTAGTTGTGGGGGACCTTATCTTGAATGTCATTAGTGCTTATGCCCCACAAGTTGGGCTCGACATGAGCACTAAGAGACAATTTTGGGAGGACTTGGAGGATATGGTTAGTAGTGTACCGGTAAGCGAGAAGCTCTTCATAGGAGGAGATCTCAATGGTCATGTAGGTACAACTAACGTAGGTTTTGAGGGGGTATACGGAGGTTTTGGGTGTGGCGATAGAAACCAGGAGGGTAAGGATATCCTAGACTTTGCCGTAGCCTATGACCTATTGGTAGCTAACACCCTCTTTAAGAAGAGGCTATCTCACATAATGACCTTTACTAGTGCCCAACATTCTAGTCAAATCGACTATATTCTCACCAGGAGAAGGGAGAGAGGGGCATGTTTAGATTGTAAGGTGATTCCTGGGGAATGTGTTGTTCGACAACATAAACTTGTGGTAGCCGACTTTCGTTTCCACATGTGTGTGTCACGAGACAAAGGTGTTAAAACCGCAAGAACAAAGTGGTGGAAGTTGAAGGATGAAGCGCAACAATCATTCAAAAGGAGGATGATCGCAGAAGGACCTTGGAGCGAAGAGGAAGATGCAGATAGTATGTGGGAGAAGATGGCGACTTACATTAGGAAGACGGCTAGGGAGGTGCTTGGGTGGACAAAAGGTAAGAAACTTGTAGATAAAGACACTTGGTGGTGGAATGAAGATGTACAAAAGCTATTAAGGAGAAGAAGGAGTCTTATAAGAGCTGGCATCATGAGAGAAGTGCAAGTAACATGGCGAAGTATAAAGAGGCTAAGAAAAATGTTAGGCGTGTTGTGAGTAAAGCAAGGGGGCAAGCCTATGATGCGCTATATGAGAGGCTAGGGACAAAAGAAGGCGAAAAGGATATATACAAGATGGCGAAACTTCGCGAGAGAAAGGTGAGAGATCTCAACCAAGTCAAATGCATTAAGGATGAGGTAGACCAAATTCTATTAAAGGAGGAAGAAATTAGGAACAGATGGCGGAACTACTTCAATGGACTATTCAATGACGGGAATGAGAGTATTAGGTTCGAGTTGGATGATTCATTTGATGACACCAACAGACGATTCATGCGGATGATACAAGAGTCCGAGGTTAAAGAGGTCTTAAAAAGGATGAAAGGAGGAAAGGCCCGCGGCCCCGATGATGTCCCCATTGAGGTGTGGAGATGTCTAGGGGATGTAGCAATAGTATGGCTCACTAAACTATTCAACCACATTTTTCAGTCAAACAAAATGTCTGAAGAGTGGCGGAAAAGTATTTTAGTACCCATCTTCAATCTTCAAAAGTAAAGGAGATGTTCAAAGTTGTACTAATTACCGAGGAATTAAGCTCATGAGTCATACTATGAAGCTCTGGGAGAGAGTGATTGAACACCGCTTGAGGAAAGTGACCAAGGTCACTAAAAACCAGTTTGGTTTTATGTCTGGGAGGTCCACTATGGAGGCGATTTTCTTACTCCGTCAGCTTATAGAGAGGTATAGGGAGCAAAAGAAGGATCTACATTTAGTGTTCATTGACTTGGAGAAGGCATACGATAAGGTACCAAGACCGGTCATGTGGTGGGCACTAGAGAAACACAAAGTCCCAACAAAGTACATTAACCTTATCAAGAATATGTACGATAATGTGGTGACAAGTGTGCGCGTAAGAGATAGTGAGACCGACACTTTTCCTATCACAATAGGGTTACACCAAGGATCAGCCTTAAGTCCTTACATCTTTTCCTTAGTAATGGATGAGGTGTCGAAAGATATACAAGGGGATATCCCTTGGTGTATGCTCTTTGCTGATGATGTAGTGTTGGTAGATGAAACTAGGGATAGTGTTGATAGAAAATTGGAGCTATAGAGGCAGACCTTAGAGTCTAAGGGGTTTAGACTTAGTAGAACCAAGATTGAGTATATGAGATGCGACTTTAGTGATGTCGGGTGCGAGGATGGTAATATTAGTTTACAAGGACAAGTAGTACCTAGGAGGGACACATTTTGATATTTAGGATCAATGTTATAAAGCAATGGTGATATTGACGAAGATGTTTGCCACATGATCAAGATCGGGTGGATGAAGTGGCGACAAGCATCTGGAATCTTATGTGATAAGAAAGTTCCACAAAAATTGAAAGGAAAATTCTATAGGACGGTGATCAGACCTGCGATGCTGTATGGAGCAGAATGTTGGCCAACTAAAAGGCAACATGTCCAACAAATGAGTGTTGCGGAGATGCGCATGCTATGGTGGATGTGTGGTCACACAAGAAGAGACAAAATTAGGAACGAAGTAATATGTGATAGGGTAGGGGTGGCACAGATTGAGGAGAAGCTAGTCCAACATCGCCTACGGTGGTTTGGGCATATTCAGCGGAGACCTCCAGAAGCACCGGTTAACAGTGAGATTATAAAGAGTAGAGAAAATTTTAGGAGGAGTAGAGGTCGACCAAGGTTGACATGGCAGGAGGCGGTGAAACGAGATTTAAAGGAGTGGGACATACCTAGAGATTTGGCTCATGATAGGACTGCATGGAAATTAGCAATTCATGTGCCAGAATCTTAGTTTATTCGTAATCTGTTACTCTTATCTTCTTTCTTATTAACCCGTTTCTAGAATAAATAAAATGTAGATTTTTTTTTACTTTCATCTTAGTTTCTATTACTTTTCTTCAAAATTGTTGGGTTTCATTTCTAGCCGACCTCAACTTGTTTGGGACAAAGGCTTGGTTGTTGTTGTTGTTGTTGGTGGTGATTGCACCAATGGTTGATTGCACTCTAGTCATTTCCTTTATTATATTAGTTAGGATCTACAAAGCTGAGAGCAAGTAGCGACCAGCACAGATTTATTCATTTATGTTAAGACAACTCTGTCCATGGTGTCTCACAATTTCTGACCGGTAATTCCCTCCCACCCATCCCCAAAGGCACTTAAAATTAACCAGTTATCTGTTGAACAAGGAAAAAGGCAACGCAAAGCATCAGAATTCCTTCTCAATTAGTATTGTAGCATGCTGCTTCATTTGCCCTTAGGATCTTCTCCCCATAGAAAGCATATGCCTTGGTTCTTGGTAGTGAACAGCAATGTACCCTTCTTTTCAGCCATCAGTGTGAATTCTCACATCCGTTTCATACCTGACTGGTAATCCACCCTTCTTCGTATCATTAACCCATGTGCCCATTGCTATATCTACTAGTTTGAACATCTGCATAACATCATTTGTGTGTAGTTGCAGAGCACATCAGATAACAAGAAACTATACATCATACAGCAGAGCACTTCTTTAGTTTCCTTAGTGTTACTTTGAATTACTTGTTTAGTGGTTTATATAACTTGATTTTCTCTTACATAAGCTGCTTATATTTATGCCGTCAGCGCACAGCTTATATTTGCTATGAAGACAAGTGTAACTTCAGATGACTTGTTTTGTTGTTCTGTAATAGTTTATCACTTACTATGTATGGCAACATTATTGTGCACCTCAATAGAAATGCATTTAATTGAGTTGTTTTTTACCAAGTCTTGATTGTTATTGCAATGTCTTGTGAGATCACGTATCCTGGTCCATGAGCCCATGATGGGTATTTCTCTTCAGGCCATTCCTGCAAATCGCATCAGTAGTGTTAGTAGTTACATAACCTACTGATGATGTAGAATATAACTTGTTTGTGCCTCTTGTGTTTCTATTAGGAAAGCAATATATTGCAAATTAAGCTGCATAAATGTCATTGGGCAAACATATTTTTCACTTTCTCTGGAATTAAGATCGAAAAGGACTCAAAATTGTTTTTCTTTTACTTCTTCGGGAGCAAATTTGGAGTTTCGGAATTTGATGGTAGGAAGCCATTTTATATGAAGACATTACCTCACAAGCCATTTTATATGAAGACATTACCTATCGGCTTGTGTACCATTTGCTTTCAGGATTTCTTTGTGGACCTGACTTGGAATTTATGCGTCCAGAAAGCAGCCCATGTCTAATAAGCTATTTTATCGAGGGTTGGACGTCATCTACACGGACAAAAGCATCATTATCTGTTTTCATCAGACACTTGGCTGATACTGAAATCTCAGGCTCCTTTTGGCATAACTTCACGGAGCTGATTCTCAGGCAGAATCAGTGAAGCTGTGTCAAATATTGTTTTTCAGAAGAAGTGATTTTTGTCTGATTTTATGAAGTGATTCTCTAAAATGAACTAAGGGGCTGGAAGCTGAAAAAAGTAATATCTCCTGATTCTGTGAAGTGATTCTCCGTCCTGATTCTAAGAGTTTATTGTAGAGAATCATAAAGAATCATTTTCAGCCACAAAATCACTTCACCAGAGAATCAGAAGTGAATTCAGTGAATCAGTTTTGTGTAGATGTGCCAAATGGGGCCTCAATTAAGCGCAGTCAAACACAAGGAATAGAAACTGGAGAATCATAATTTAGCCGTGGCAGTACCCCAGAGATGCATATTGCTAGTGTCTTCCATGTTATCAAGCTATAGTAATCAACAAGGGCAGCACCCGGATGTCAACATACGTATGTGCCTCATTCCAGAGTTCCTTGTTCACCATAGATGCACCTGGATGTTTTCTGCTTCTGTTCCCTCAATTACAAAATCAGGTAGCCTGGCTCTTTATGTTTCAAAACCATTTGTTTTTCCTCTTCGGACTGTTTTGAAGACGGTTTTCACTGATGTGGTGTCAACATCCACAAGATCATTATATGCAAGCGTGATTATGTCTTGTATCTCGTGGATCACTTTAGCGCGACAACCGTGATTATGTAAGCCAAGAGCAAAGCGGAGAACCGTGATTTTGTAATCTAAGGTGCAGCTAAAGTGACTTGAACAAGTCAAAAGCAGTTGTATCGTGCCGGCGGCCGGGCCCACCGTACCGTAGTGGGCTTCTGCTGGAGCCGATCGGTGCGGCTAACGGCCGTTAATTAATCGCGTGGATTAGCTAGATTAGGTGGGGGGTCATTCAAAAGTCCAAGTACCGATTTGGTCTAATCTAACTGGTCCGTCTCTTAGGTTGTCCTCTCAACATCTACTATCGGTCGTTCGTTGATGATGCTTCCACATCATTTTTTTTTGCGCTCAAGTATTATTGTGTTTGTTGAATTGTAAAAGCACTGCTAATTCAGGTGCAAGAAAGCATGGTGCGAAGAATAGGTCTGCCGTTACCACTTACCATGGCGAGAGCATGGTAACCATTCTGCGAACCAGGCATTTTTCACGCGCCTTGCCATATTTACCATGACAAATGGATGACCTATCAGCTGCCATCGAATCAACGATGCACAGTGTCCACGGATTGATCTAGATATAAACCATGCCAGCCTTGCGCTCTTCGCCAGATCAAGCTTCTGAGCTCAAACCTACCATAATCATCCCTGTACACAGTACACGGCTGGAAGGCACTTATTTTTACTGCAGCAGGCATCGCGTTGAACATTAACAGCCTAAGAGGGACACTTGCTGTGTGCAGTTAGCGAATAACCCTTCTGGAACCTATTAGTAATGCATTCTGGATAATGTCCACGTAGACGAGAATCTGAACTGCCCGTTTCGGTATCAAACTACTTCATCTGTTTTAAATTGCCATTGTTACTACAATAATTTTAATTTATTTTTAAATTAAATTTATTGCTCTAATCACAATAATTTGACAAACAGACGAAATACTAGTCTAATCACAATAGTGCAAGGACCGCACCTACGTACTCCCTCCGTCCCATTCCAACTCTATTTCTGGAAACGGTCAAAGTCAAACTCATTTAAGTTTGACCAAGTTTATATAAAAATATATAAGTCTCTAAGATATAAAATAAATATGTTGTGAAAATATAATTTATGGTGAATCCAATAGTACTAATATGGTGTTACGAAAGATAATATTTTTTCGTGTAGATTTGGTCAAAGTTAGATTAGTTTGACTTTGACCAATTTCATAAATAGAGATGGAATGGGACGGAGGGAGTAACATCCATAGGTCAGTTACGTCAGTCGGGTTGCCGTTGATGCCAGACCGTGAGAGAAAACGACGTCCAGGGGCGAGTTAACGGCGCCGTCACGCGGCGAATGATAAAAAACACCGCGAGGTCCCTCTCCGCCGCACGGGACGAACGCAACGCAAAAGGCAGAGACATTTCGCAAAGAGGAGTGCCTTGCAGCTCATTCGTCGAGGTAAAGGCCCTGTTTGGAACCCCATTTCCATTTGAATCGCCTGCAGTCTGTGCGAAGCTCGCGTCTCCTCTAATCCCCCAAGGCGGGCGCTTCGATTTCAACCAAGAATCGCCACGAATCCGTCTGGATTTGACCTCGGTTCTCCCCCCACCCCCACAAATTTCTAGGGTTTTAGCCCTCGGATTTCCCTTTTCCATTCGTTCGATTCCAGGTGAATTTTGCTCCTTCTTGGGATTCTGAGGGTTATTTCCATAGCAGGGCACGGGATCCTCGAAAGGATTTCGTGGGCGATTTGCTCACATGGGGGAACATGTCGCGGTGGATATTGGGGAGCTTGTGGCATCCCGAGCCGGCAAGGCGGCGGGGTTGATGCCCGGCAAGGAGGAGGCGGAGCCGCTGATTGGGATGGTGGAGTGCCGCATTTGCCAGGAGGAGGACCTGGCCAAGAACCTCGAGAGCCCCTGCGCTTGCAGCGGCAGCCTCAAGGTGCGTTCTCCCCTCCCTCCCTTCTCTCTAAACCACGAATTCCGGTTTCTTACCATGTTGTTTATGTTTGTCTATGATCATGCTGTTAATATCGGTAGATACGGAATTTTGAGGTACCAACAAATGCCAGCATCACTAAACCAAAGCACTTCATTGAGACTTTAATCCGGAAATCATTGTTGGAACAATCATCATGGCAGTTGGGCATGATTTCGATTGAAGCCTAATGTGCCAGGAATAAACTGATACTTTCAATGATTTGGCTTTTTAAGTACATCCTTGGTTCATGTGTTTTAGGTGGCCCATAATATTTCCTTGAAGAAGTAGTTATAGTTTGAGTAGATAAGAGCATGCTTGGGTGAATCATCATGTTGCTTGAAGAGTTGGACATCCTTTCTCCTTGCTGGTTGCTACTTGCTACTCTCGGCTAGCTTAACAAATAAGTCATAGGGAGTTGGGTATCTTGTGCAGTTGCTTTCTGTTGAAGGCAGTTCAAAAGTCATTTTCATTTCTAACTGCACCAAAATGTGTATTGCATTTTATGTATACGAATTTAGTCAGTGTGGTGCTGTTTACATACATATGATTTGTGCTTGCTGTTTTTTAATTTGTTCTACTTTTTGTACAGTATGCTCACAGGGAATGTGTGCAACGTTGGTGCAATGAGAAAGGAGACATATCCTGCGAGATCTGCCATGAGGTAAGCAGTCGTTTTTCTTCAGCTCCGCCCCCCACATGTAGCATCATGTTTCTAGGTATCTAATTCATGTCATGTATTTCTTTTTTCTTTGTACTAAGACACAATTTATTATCCTTTTTCCCTTTGCGTTTCCATCCAAATAATTTCAGTAGGTGGAATTGTGTCTGTTTTTTCTTCCTTTGTTTCTCAACACTTCCTTCTTTTGTACCTAGGCATGGTCTTATTATGTTTCCACCATTATTCAAACATTGAACTTAATCTTGCTATACAAAGTAAGGGGGAGATCCGTGTCAACTCAAACTGAACCATATTTTTGTTGAAGAAAGAATATAGGGTCAAGTTGTAAGCATTCGCCTTGGCTGATTTTTTTTATTTTTATTTTTATCTTTGTGGCTTTGGCAGAAGTGTTTTTGTTTCTCTGCTGATTGAACTGTAATTTTCTTGCTATAAATTATATTATGAATTTTTGTTCTCTGTTGTTCAGTCATACAAGCCTGGTTACACTGCACCACCCCAGGTACATCACGACGAAACTACCATAGAGATCAGGTTTGTTGTCTTCATTCATGCAGTTGATAATTTTTCTATCCCGATGTCTGCGTGAATATCTGTGTGGTTAGCTTAAGTTTTGTATTTCTGCAGCATCAAGTTCTTACCATTTCTAATGTGTGCAATTATTCTTTTTCTCTAGTGGTGGAGATTGGACCATCTCTGGAAATCGTTTGGATTTACATGATCCTAGAATCTTGGCAATGGCTGCTGCTCAACACCGTTTACTTGAAGATGAGTATGATGAATATACTACAACAAACAACAATGCTGCTGCCTTTTGCCGTTCCATATTTCTGATTGTAAGTCTTGCTTTTTTGCTCTGAAAAATGTAATTTCTGATATTTTTAGTTCATAATGCCTTTCTGCTTAATTGAGTCCCTCCACCTGACCTTACATGTTCACCTCGAACAATTACTTGTTTCAATGCTCCTTGTTTTTAGCTGAAATCTATGTGCATGTTATCTCTTTTTGCTTTAAATTCTTGTTATGAATTAAATATATTTGATACTTTTTTTCAACATTTCCATTAATTTTCATATTATACTCAAGTGATAATAAAATGTTCTCTCTTTCTGTTCAGTTAATGGCGCTTCTCCTCCTGAGGCATACACTAACGATTACTAATAGTGACGATGAAGATGACGCATCTGCTATTTTCTCTGTTAGTGATTATTGATATTCTCAATTCACAGTTATACATCTCCAATATATATGTTGTTTCTCCACTGATGTAAATTTAACTGGTTGTTGATCTTTGACAGCTATTTCTTTTGAGGGCAGCTGGATTTCTGCTGCCTTGCTATATCATGGCTTGGGCTATTAGTATCATGCAGCGTCAAAGACAGAGACAGGTTGGTAACTAATGAAGTATTCTTACATTTCATATTTATAGTTATAGTATTCTGAGGCAAAAGGTTTTGCAAAATTAATCATTCCTAGCATGTATATTAATATATGTAAAGTCATATAGCAGTAACTACCTTTTTTATCCCTGTTGATTGACTGATTGCACAAATGTATGTCTTATTTGCATTAGGAAATGGGAACTCGGGATGGTAGGTTACTTTATCAGAAAATTTAGATCATTCACTGTCTTATTTGATTTTCGTTAATTCAGTACCAGTTTCGTGTTTGGTATGCATGTTGGCTACACTTAATTTTGATTACAATTGCAAAAGACAATCAAGGACAAACATTCATTTCATGTTTATGTAATCCTGTTTTATGATAGTGATTTATCTTCTCCACTCTCTTACTGCACTTATTAATGGTCCAAGTTTATTTTGATAAATCAGGAAGAAGCAATGCTATTACCGACAGAAGTGGCGATCATTCTTCACCGAAATGGAAGAACAATGCAATTTGCCGTCGCTCCACCAGAATCTCCTACCTCGCCTCAACCTGAACCGAACCAATAGAATACATCAGCAACAGGTCCATCTCGTGGGTTAGTACCAGATGCCTTGAGCAGTCATCATCTGCGATTAAGGTGAAGAACTAAGAGTACATATTGTGAGAGCCTGTTTCTCGGCCACTTTGAATGGCTATGTTGCAGCAAAAATGTCGTGCCTTTGAATTGTATAAACTCTGTAGCTGAGATTCAGTGTTCCTTTAACAGGTCTCTGCATCTTTTGTACATAAAGAGATCTCTTTTCATAAAATGTAAGTTAACAGAATGTTTGTGCCGAAGGTTTAAACGTCCGTTCATCTTATCGAGACAAATCTCGTTATAGTTTTGTCGAAGTCTGGTTTCTGGCAATTTTCTCGGTATACCGTCGGCAGCCTGCGGAGTTTCTGAGTTCGGTTGGAGCGTGTAGAGATTTAGAAGAAGGTGATAATTTGACACGATGATTTACGTGGTTCGGGCCGGCTGAGTGTAATACCCTACTTCACGGGTGTGTGTTGTTGTATTGAGCGTCTGAGTGCTTGTGTGTGAAAGACCAGCCTGTCTGGAAGAGTCTCCACCGTGTATCGCTCGGTCAGTCCTTTTATAGTACAAGGACTGGTCGTTACATCATCAGCCTGGCCCGACATGTGACCCTAACGGTTACTGACGCTTAATACACAGTTAATGTACTTAATTCTCTTTAACAGTGTGGTAACGTGTCTTGATAGCGGCGTTACTAGTATTAAGGGTCTTCCGATCGTGTGTCATTAAGATGGCATTAATGACACATAATCAGGTCTTGAAATCTTTAATGTTCTCTGAAGGTCCGAGCCGTTGGAGGTCCACCAATCTGCCTGTTGAGATTGAAGGTCTGGCGGTTGGACGCGTGGCAGCTCCGGAGCTTACCGTCTTGGACGAGTAGGTCCGGTGCTGTTGTACACGTGTCGGCACCGGAGCTTCCCTCTGCCGGAGGTTAGGTCCGGGGGTGCCACACAGGTATCTAGCCGGAGCTTTCTCATGTATGAAATGTAGCTCCGGTTTTATGATATACGTGGCGGCACTGAGACTAACCATAGGAGGGAGGCAAGTCTGGTTTCGAGTGACACGTGGGGCCTTCGGAGGTCTTCAACTCAGATAGGTGGAGTTCCTTTGCACTCTTTGCAGTCCCAAGTTGTATCCGGTACGCAAGGTACCGACAGTGGCTCCCTGGGCCCACCTCTGGGAGAGACTTTTTGGATTAAGTCATTCTGCCGGAGGTGGGTCCATCTTTCGATTTTTGTGTCGTGTCTTCAAGGGTTTTTGGATGTGCCGTTGAGGTGGTGGTTCGCAGTTAAACCATCGCCGCGTGGCATCTTTAGGATGCGGCAGGTGAGATCTGCACGTGCGGATCTCACACAATTGAAGGTCGTCAGTTCCCAATACGAAAACCGTATCAGTTCCACGCGTCCTGTCAGGCCGCCGCCCTCGGGTTTCCCGCCTCTCATCATGACAACTGATCGCCTGGGGGTAAGGACCTCGACTTGATCATCTGGGTGGCCTCGGGCCCCCTTGTCATTGGCAGGGTGAAATTTTTGAACTGTATCCTTAGCCCTTTTGCGGTTTTCATCCAAGCGTTGCGAGGGCTTACTTAAGAAGGAAAGTGCACACCGTTTAGGGATTCCTTACGCCTTCATTCAAACTTGCGCTCGAATCCTCCAAACTTTCACTTGCTTTTTCTCTCTCGCCCCGTCGTGCTGCGATGGAGTTGGGTCTCTGCAAGAGCCGTCTCATGACCGATGACGATTTGAAGAAGGTATGGACTTACATGGGGTGGTCCAGCGACTCCTTCAATCACCTGGTCCGCGCCGGCAAGCTCCCGTTCAAGAAGAAGCGCGCCAGCGACATGGTGTACTTTTTTGCGTATGCCATGGTGGGATTGATCCCACCTTTCTCAACTTTTCTCTTGATGTTGTTAGACTTTTATGGTCTGCAGTTGTACCACCTTGGCCCTCACACCATTCTCCTTGTGTCCACATTTGTCCACTTCTGCGAGATGTGGGTGGGTATTCCCCCCCTGCGTCGAGCTTTTTCGTACCTTCTTCACCATCCACACTACCGGCAAGAGTGACGAGTATCTTGGCTTCTACTATTTTGTGAAGCGCAAGAAATGCCCTCACAAGTACTTGAGGTAATTTCCTTCCGGCAAGTGGGACGACTAGAAGAAGGATTGGATTATCGTCACAGTAGAGGAGCACGAGAAGCTGGAGCTGCCTGAGGGTCTTCCCAATGTTGACACGGACATCTGGAGTGAGGCTCCGGTGCTATCGGAGGCCTTCAACCCTGCCTTGACCAGAATCCGCCAATGTGTGGAAGGAGGGGTGACCCCCCAGACGGTCTTCTGCAACTTCTTGGTCAACAGGTGGGCTCCGCTGAAGAAGAGGGAGAAGCTCGCCTGGGCCCTCAATAGCGTGATGTACGATGACCGGATTGAAACCGGTCTAAAGTTCAATTTGGAAGGCGCTGCTTTGGAGCTTCATCTCAAGAAGTTCCAGCATGGCATTGACGTCGAGGGTGAAGACTTAGCTCCGTCGGCGGCTTTCCTCCCTTTGAACATGGAGGCGGAGTTTAGCAGGGAGCTCCGGGGGAAGATGCCGGTGCTTGATGACCTCGGCGAGGTAGACAGGCGTTCGACCACCAGATTGGTGATCCCCGGAGCTTCCGAGGGTGGCCCTGCTTCCGCCTCGAGACTGAAAGTTGCCTAGAGGGGGGGGGTGAATAGGTTAATCGACCTGAAATGACTTAATAAAACAAGATTAATACACAGGGGGCGGACTAGTCCGGTCCAGGGGCGGACTAGTCTGGTCCACCTACAGGGAAAAACCTAAAAAGGGTTTCTAACAAGTTTTAGAGTTTGTTTGAATAACTTAGTGAGCCTTAATAAGTTATATGGCAAGTATGAAGCTAAAGATCACAATGAAGCAAAGTTGATGAGCGAAACCGGTAAGGCTAACCCTAGAAGCAATATGTGATGAATGAAAGCAAAGAACACAAGTGACACGAGGATTTTATCCCGAGGTTCGATCCCACACAAGGAATCCCTGTTGAGGAGTCCACAAAGGACCGGGTTCAACAACCCTTCCCTCATCAAGTTTACCGCACGGGTCTAACTTGGTTCTCCACTATCACAAAGAATGAATACAATATTCGTTGGGGCTTCTCACAATCTGAGGCTCCCACCACAAATACAATCACGAATCACAAAGATTGACTCAAGCCACATATCACAAAGATTCACAAAGTGCAAGAGATCAAACTGAGAGCCAAAGAGTGGTGTTCTTCCTCTTCTTCACCTCACTAAACCCTAATCCACACAAGAATTAGTTTTAGAGGGAATGTAGGCAAGAAGGAGGCTTTTGGAGGCTCAAGGTTGCTGTGGCGGCGCTAGGGTTTCAATTTGCTCAAGAGTTGGTTCAAATGAACCCAGGGGTCCTCTATTTATAGAGGTTCCAAGCCCATACTGCTGACTTCAGCACATGGGCGGACTAGTCCGGCCTACAGCCCGGACTAGTCCGGCCTCGGGGACCACTGACGTCCCTTACAACTGTCGCACTGCGTAGCAATCGTCACACTACCCGCCAAACTTCAAATTCAAGCGGTCACTTCAACAACGGACTAGTCCGGCCCCTACCGGACTAGTCCGATCTCACACAGAACCTTTCGTTCTGTGTGAAAACGGACTAGTCTGAAGACCACGGACTAGTCCGGCCCCATGGGCGGACTAGTCCGGCCTTCCCAGACTTAGTCTCTGAAACACCGACTCCTCTCAAACCCGGACTAGTCCGGCCCCCAGGGCGGACTAGTCCGATCTCAGTCAGGACCTCTTGGTCCGGACTAAAACGGACAAGTTCGTGATTTTGGGACTTAGTCCCCAAAACCCACTTCACGACTACTCGAACTAGTCCGTTCCAATACAGACTAGTCCGATCTCAGTCAGACCCTTCTGGTCCGGCCGAAAACAGACTTGGTCGGCCAGGGGCAGACTAGTCCGGCCACCTGCATGGACTAGTCCGGCCCTACCGCCAGACTACTTCCAACTCTTTTCTCTCAATAGGTTTGACCTCTAAACCGCTTTAAGCTCCCAACTTGATCTCAATGCACTTTACACACACATCCTCACACAAGTTTGGCTAGTCGAAACTCGACACACTAGAAACCCTAGTTTCTCCTTTTCGAGTTGACATCGCCGTTTCCATCTTTTTCCTTTTTGAGGGATTGTGCTTCCACTTAGTCCACACCTGTGCTTAAGATCACTGAGCTCATTAGCCACTTAATTGTCGTCATCAATCATCCAAAACCCACGGGGATCCTAGATGCACTTTCAATCTCCCCATTTTTGGTGATTGATGACAACATATTAAGTCTTCACATATAAGAGTGTAAATTTGTGGTTTTCATAACGTGCGGGTGTATGAGTGACTCCCCCTCAATGAATGCATCATAAAAGAGAGATTGAGGAAGTCCTTCATACATGCACACGTTATGGTGGGGTGCCTACGTGTTGTGCTCAACAATTTGTGACAAGACATAATAAGCATTAATATGATCAAAAGATAGACATTCAAAGCATCATATTGATATTGAACATTCAAAACATAGTCTTGCACAAATTTAAACATTCGACATAACATAGATATTACAATAAGGAGGCAACATGTCCATGGATCCAAAATAAGAACTACATTCAACTGTCCCCCTATTGACTATCTCTCCCGACTGACTCCCAACTATCTCTCCCCCTTTGGCATCAAGACACCAAAAAGGGAAAACAAGAAGGGAAACACGACCTCGAAATCCTAGTCGTCGTCTTCCTCGTCGTCGTCGTGGGAGTCGCTCTCCGTGGCCTCCGGGTCCTCTTGATCCTCATCGTCATCGTCGGAGGTACGAGCTGAAGGAGCTGCCCGGGAGGAGCTTCCGTCCTCTTGGAGCTGGGCGAGCTCGTCGGCGGTGAAGTCGGGGAATGGAGTGATATCCTCGTCGCTCACCTCCGGAGAAGACATAGGGACCTCCAGCTTGTCGCACACCGCCTTAAGATACTTTTCTTGGTGCTTGTGTGCCCTCTGAGCCCGGATCTCTTGCTTCCGCAGGAAGTGAATATCGCCTTGAAGCACTTGAAGAAAGCGCTCATCGACTGAGGCGGGGAAGGAGGCGCCATGGGGCGAGATGGAGGGTCTGCGTTCTTCCGGCGTGGGGGAGCCGACACATTTGGAGGCTGCTGAGGATGAAGCGGGCGATGCGACACGTCCTTGACAAAGGACAAGCCCGACACCTTCTCTATGAGGCACATAATGTAGGGGGCATACCCACAAGCACGGTTGGGGGTATGCGAGATGTTTAAGATATCGTCGAAGATGTAATTGACGAGGTTGAATTTCTCCTCCCCATCATCAAGAAGTAGCAAGTGCCTCAAGTTTCCTTGAATCACCCCAGCATCACCATCCTTTGGTGCTATTGTCCTTCTGAGGATCCTGTTCATGATGCTGTAGAAGGGTTTGATGTTGCAAGCATGTCCGGCACTATATGGGACATGACTGGGGTACATGTATGCCAGCTCATCACTCCACGACCTTGAGGTTAGAGATGATGATCTCATGATCCAGATGTGCCTCAAGCCCTAGAATCTTGGCAAACTCTGCAAAAGTGACTGAGTATTGCTCGCCATGTGTCATCCATATGATCCTCCTGTCACCTGAGGTGGTGAAGTAGATAGTGGAGTAAAACTGCAAGATCACTTCGACGTTCCAGTCATACTTGAACCTCATGATCTCCTTGAGCTCTGGCACCGGACTAGTCCGGTTTGCACAGGCTAAACCCTAACTTTAACGGTTTTTTGAGAAAATTAGGAATCAAGTCGCAATACTCCTAGGCTATGATCACAAGGTCACTAGAAACAACTTTAATGAAGAGGCATCTATCAAAAACTCAATGAATCAAGAATGAGGCAAGTTTTTGAAAAATGAGGAATACCTCTTCAAATCTTGAGAGATCGACGAAATCGGGGATCGATCGCGTGACGAGTGATCGGGGAAAGTCTCCCACACCTCCGGGTCTTCCAATGCATGGATTGGAAATGACTTTTGGTGGTTGTAATTGAAAAACGTCGAAAGGGGACGGTTTTGCGCGCGTGGGAGAGAGAGAGAGAGCTAGATAAGGAAGTGGAGGGGTCGGCCGCTTCCTGGGGGGTTTAAGTCCCCAGGGGCCGAACTAGTCCGGTAGAGGAGCCGGACTAGTCCAGTCAGTGGACCAGACCCAGACCAGTCCGGATCCGGACTTGTCCGGCCATAGAGCAAACTAGTCCGGTCCTAGGAGGCTGAAAACATATATATTTGAGTTTTAGCCACTATAAAAGATCCTTTTGGACATATTGCACAACAAAACCTTGTGAATATGGTCAGTAAGCAATCAACATTCAAACTATGACCATAACTCACAAAGTCACTAGTTTTTTTCAAATATTTTGAAGAAAATTGAGATAGAGATGAATTTTTCAACCACATGCTTTCTTTTGAATAAGGCAAAAATAAACATCCAGATGTGCATGTTTCAAGCCACATTTCAAGAATCTAAGATATTGAGCTCACTCCTAAGCTCACAAAATCGCTTCTCATCTAGGGGCTTGGTGAATATGTCGGCCAGTTGGTTTTTGGTTCTCACATGTGAAATCACTATATCCCCCTTTAAGGAATGATCTCTCAAGAAGTGGTGTCTAATGTCTATATGTTTGGTCGTTGAATGCTCAACTGGATTATGGGCTATTTTGATGGCGCTCTCATTGTCACATAGGAGAGGAATATGGCGCAAGTTTATACCATAATCCCTTAGAGCTTGTCTCATCCAAAGAAGTTGTGCACAACAACTTTCGGCTGCGACGTACTCCGCTTCGGCTGTGGAAAGAGCAATGAAATTTTGTTTCTTAGAGGACCAAGACACTAATGATCTACCCAAGAATTGGCATGTCCCGGATGTGCTCTTTCTATCAACTTTGCACCCCGCATAATCCGCATCAGAATAACCAATGAGGTTGAACTTGGATCCTTTGGGGTACCAAAGTCATAGGCTAGGTGTGTGAACTAGATATCTAACAATTCTCTTCACGGCGGTCAAATGACACACTTTTGGTGCAGCTTGAAACCGTGCACATATACACACACCAAACATAATATCCGGTCTAGATGCACAAAGATATAACAAGGAGCCAATCATAGAACTATATACCTTTTGGTCCACACTTGGACCATCTTCGTTGAGGTCTAGGTGTCCATTTGTTGCCATAGGAGTTTTGATGGGTTTGGCCTTGTCCATGTCAAACTTCTTCAATATGTCTTGAGTGTACTTTGTTTGACTTATGAACGTGCCTTCTTTGAGTTGCTTGACTTGGAAACCTAAAAAGAACTTCAACTCCCCCATCATGGACATCTCAAACCTTTCCGTCATGATCTTAGAAAACTCATCACAAAACACTTTGTTAGTAGAACCAAATATAATGTCATCGACATATATTTGGCACACAAAAAGATCATCATTGAAGTGCTTTGTAAATAGAGTGTAATCAAATTTTCCTATCTTAAAACCATTTTCAATTAGAAAGTCTCTAAGACACTCATACCAAGCTCAAGGAGCTTGTTTGAGGCCATAGAGAGCCTTACGCAATTTGAAGACATGGTTTGGGAATTCTTGGTCTTCGAAGCCCGGTGGTTGCTCCACATATACTTCCTCCTTGATTGGGCCATTTAGGAACGCACTCTTGATGTCCATTTGATAGAGCTTAAAATCATGGTGAGTGGTAAAGGCAAGTAATATTCGGATTGACTCTAACCTAGCTACGGGAGCAAAGGTTTCATCAAAATCTAAACCTTCGACTTGTGAGTACCCCTTGGCCACAAGTCGTGCCTTGTTCCTTGTCACAACACCATGTTCATCTTGCTTGTTGCGGAACACCCACTTGGTGCCCACAACATTTGCTTGTGGACGCTTGACAAGCTCCCAAACTTTGTTCCTCTCGAAGTTGTTAAGCTCCTCTTGCATGGCCACCACCCAATCCGGGTCTCTCAAGGCATCTTCAACCCTATGGGGCTCCAAAGAAGAGACAAAAGAGTAATGTTCACAAAAGTTTGCAACACGAGAACGAGTGATTACCCCTTTAGTAATGTCTCCTAGTATGTTGTCAACGGGGTGATCCCGTTGAACACTTTGATGTACACAAGGATGTGGAGGTTGAGCTCTTGAGTCATCATCGTCTTCTTCTTCTTCTTGATCTCCCCCTTGATGAATGCCCTTACCTTGACTTACGTCTTCTTGGTCGTTTTGAGGTCCCACTTGACCGTCGTCAACTTGATCGCGTGGGGGATTACTTGCATCATCTTGTTGTTGGTCACTTGAGCATTGAGGTTGTTCTTGTGGTCGAACATCTCCAAGTGCCATTCTTCTGAGTGCTTCTTGTGGAGAGTCTTCTTGATCTAGCACACTTTGATCAACTTGCTCCACTTGGGAGCCATTAGTTTCATCAAACACCACGTCGCGTGCTATTTCAACAATTCCGAAGGTTTTGTTGAAGACACGGTAGGCGTGGGTGTTTGAGTCATAGCCAAGCAAGAAACCCTCATCGGACTTTGAAGCAAACTTCGAAGTCCTAGGCTTCTTGTTGAGAATATAGCACTTGCTCCCAAAAACACAAAAATAAGAGATATTGGGTTTCTTACCAACTAGACGCTCATAGGGAGTCTTCTTGAGGAGGCGGTGGAGGTATAATCGGTTGACGGCGTGGCAAGCGGTGTTAACCGCCTCCGCCCAAAACCGATCCGATGTCTTGTACTCATCAAGCATTGTCCTTGACATCTCGATGAGTGTTCTATTCTTCCGTTCCGCCACCCCATTTTGTTGAGGGGAGTATGGAGCTGAAAATTCATGCTTGATGCCCTCCTCATCCAAGAATCCTTCCACTTGAGTGTTTTTGAACTCGGTGCTATTGTCACTTCTTATAGCTTTGATTCTTGAGGTGAACTCATTTTGAGCTCTCCTCAAGAACCTCTTGAGGACACCATGGGTTTCACCCTTATCATGCAAGAAAAACACCCAAGTGAAACGAGAAAAGTCATCAACAATAACAAGACCATAATTGTTACCACCAATGCTTATGTAGGTTATTGGCCCGAAAAGGTCCATGTGTGGCAGCTCCAACGATCTTGTTGTCGTCATGATGTTCTTGGAGGGGTGTTGAGCTCCCACTTGCTTCCCCGCTTGGCAAGCACTACATGGCCTGTCTTTTTCAAAGACAACATTCTTCAAGCCATGGATGTGCTCGCCCTTAAGAAGCTTTTGTAAGTTCCTCCTGCCAACATGGGCCAGCTGTCTATGCCAAAGCCATCCCATGTTGGTTTTCGCCATTAAGCATGTGTCAAGTTGAGCTTTATCCGAGGCAAAGTCCACAAGATAAAGCTTTCCCTTGAGCACACCCTTAAAAGCAATTTAGTTGTCACTTCTTCTAAGGACGCTCACACCCTCATTAGTGAAAACACAATTATAACCCTTGTCACATACTTGCGATATGGACAAGAGGTTATAGTCTAAAGAGTCAATGTGTAGAACGCTAGAAAGAGTGTGTTGAGGGGAGATGACAATTTTACCGGAGTCAAGGATTTTTCCTCGGCTATTGTCTCCAAAGAGGATTCCTTCATTTGGATCATCATGTTCTTCATAATCCTCGAACATCGTCCTCTCTCCGGTCATGTGGTTTGTGCACCCACTATCGAGCACCCATTTGGATCCACCGGAGGAGTATGCCTACAAAACAAGATTATGCCTTCCTTTTAGGTACCCAAGCGGAGTTGGGTCCTTTGATGTTAGTGGTAAGGCATTTGGGCACCCACACGCAAGGCTTGGGGCTCTTGCGGAGTGGCCCAACATAGCTAGCATATACTTTTCCATATTTGTTCCTCATCAAAATATATGATGCATCGGAATCATGAAATAGAGGATGCGGTTCAGCTTTAGGCGTGTGAGTGCTAGTTGAGGTGTTCTTCACAATTTTAGTTGGAGATGAGCTTCCTTTGACAAAGACAATCAAGTCTTTGCCATACTTGAAGGTTTTGGCATTTTGCCTTCCACCTTTAGTATAACCAAGACCATCCTTGACATTGGGAGGTCTTGTGTTGGTGTATGACTTCGTGCATATGCCACCTTCTCTTTGTCAAAGATGCCACCCTTAGGTGCTTGCTTGTCTTGAGTCAACTTAAGCTCATCCTTTAATTTAAGAATAAAGTTAGAACATTTGCAAGTTGATATTGCTTTGGATGCAACTTTTGAGGAGGATGAGCTTGTGGAGGAAGAGGCTACATTAGTCTTAAGGGACTCAACTTGAGTCTCAAGGATCTTGTTAACTTTTGTCAAGTTGCCAAGTTCGTCCTTGATCTCAATGGTTGTCTCCTCAAGACTTGAGCATATTTTCTTGCTTCGAGCAAGTTCATGCTCTAATGCCTTGCTCTTCTCTCTATCAAGCTCAAGGAGCTCAATGAGCTCTTTACATCTTTCCTTTTCTTGGATAAGCAAGTCCTCTTGCCTATCTAAGAGCTCCTCCTTCTCAAAAATCTCATCCGAAAGCAATTTCATTCTTCGCAACGTGCTCTTGCTTATATCCTTAAACATGTGTTCATTTTCGCTAGCACTATCAAAATCATCATGGGAGGATATGGAAGAGGATGAGTTAGAATTTACCTTTCTTCTTCCATGTTTTTCCATGAGGCAAGTTGGCTTATAGTCGTGGAGATTTGGGAAGAGCTTGCTTCCCTTGGAGCTCCTCTCGATGGCTATGGTTGCCATCTTCTCTTCATCTTCGGACGAGGAGGACTCATCGTTAGAGTACCACTCCTTGCCTAAGTGAGCATGTCCGGAGGGCCTCTTCTTCTTGTAGAACTTCTTCTCTTGTGGCTTGCCCTCCTTCTTCTTCTTGCCATCTTCATGTGGACAATCTACCATGAAGTGCCCGTATTCACCACAATTGTAGCAAGCCCTCTTGTTTTTGGGCCTTGCCTTTTCTTTGCCTTTTCCCTCATGCTTGTATCCTCCTTTTCTTCTCCTCATCATCCTCTTGAAGTTGTTGATGAAGAAGGCCTCTTCCTCATCGGTGTCAAGGCTCTCCTCATCATCTTCTGTTTGCTCTTTTGAGGAGCATGTTGCTTTGAGTGCAACATTCTTCATCTTCGAGGCGGTGAACCTTTGAAGGTCATTGTAGAAGAGCGCCTCCTTTTCCATGATCTCGTGATTGATGATCCTTCCAAGGACCTCATCTGGGGTCATTTTGGAAAACCCCGGACTTTCTTGGATCATGGAGCAAAGAGAGACGTTCCTCGGCATGAATGCCCGAATCATTCTCTTCACCACCTCGTGGTCCGTCCACTTGGTACAGCTGTAAGATCTACTCTTGTTGATGAGTATCTTTAGGCAGTTGTACATTTCTTGGGGAGATTCACCATCCATAATGGCAAACCTGCCGAGCTCTCCTTCAATGAGCTCAATCTTTGCTTCCTTGACGACTCGGTTGCCTTCATGAGCCGTCTTGAGAGTGTCCCAAATGTCTTTGGACACCTCAAGTCCATCCACTCGGTTGAACTCATCTCTTGAGAGAGATGAGATGATCACTCCGACCGCTTGGGCATTGCGATGAAGGAGCACGACTTGCTCCGGAGTGATATCTTCTTCATTCTTAGGGATGTGCACCCCGGTCAGCACAATTTGCCATAGTGAGGGATTGAGTGACACAAGGTGGATCTTCATATTGTGCTTCCACATCCCGTAGTCGGTTCCATCGAATTAGGGAGGCTTCCCCAATGGGATGGAGAGGTAGTGGTTGTTGGAAACAAGGCGCTCATAGTTGTAGCCTTGTTGGTTGTAGTTGATTGTACCACTCGAAGTGGAGGTTGAGGTGTCAACTTTGGGAATCTTCAACTTCTCTCGAAGTTTCGCCTTGAGCTGGCGAACTTCTTCATCATCCGTTGATTTGTCTTGATAGAAGAGAATCTCTTCTGGAGTTGCTTGGATCTCACTTGTAGAGACTTCTTCGTACCCCACTCCGGCCATATTCTCTCCGAGTTGTTAGACTCTTTTGAGAGAGTCCTGCTCTGATACCAATTGAAAGTTGCCTAGAGGGGGGTGAATAGGCTAATCTACCTGAAATGACTTAATAAAATGAGATTAATACACAGGGGGCGTACTAGTCCGGTCCAGGGGCGGACTAGTCCGGTCCACCTACAGGGAAAACCCTAAAAAGGGTTTCTAACAGGTTTTAGTCCAATTCTTGTGATGCAAAGTTTGTTAGAATAACTTAGTGAGCCTTAATAAGTTATATGACAAGTATGAAGCTAAAGATCACAATGAAGCAAAGTTGATGAGCAAAACCGGTAAGGCTAACCCTAGAAGCAATATGTGATGAATGAAAGCTAAGAACACAAGTGATATGAGGATTTTATCCTGAGGTTCGATCCCACACAAGGAATCTATGTCCCCCTTGAGGAGTCCACAAAGGACCGGGTTCAACAACCCTTCCCTCACCAAGTTTACCGCACGGGCCTAACTTGGTTCTCCACTATCACAAAGAATCAATACAAGATTCGTTGGGGCTTCTCACAATCTGAGGCTCCCACCACAAATACAATCACGAATCACAAATATTGACTCAAGCCACAGATCACAACGATTCACAAAGTGCAAGAGATCAAACCGAGAGCCAAAGAGTGGTGTTCTTCCTCTTCTTCACCTCACTAAACCCTAATCCACACAAGAATTAGTTTTAGAGGGAATGTAGGCAAGAAGGAGGCTTTTGGAGGCTCAAGGTTGCTGTGGCGGCGCTAGGGTTTCAATTTGCTCAAGAGTTGGTTCAAATGAACCCAGGGGTCCTCTATTTATAGAGGTCCCAAGCCCATACTGCTGACTTCAGCACATGGGCGGACTAGTCCGGCCTACAGCCCGGACTAGTCCGGCCTCGGGGACCACTGACGTCCCTGACAACTATCGCACTGCGCAGCAATCATCACACTACCCGCCAAACTTCAAATTCAAATGATCACTTCAACAACGGACTAGTCCGGCCCCTACCGGACTAGTCCGATCTCACACAGAACCTTTTGTTCCGTGTGAAAACGGGCTAGTCTGAAGACCACGAACTAGTCCGGCCCCATGGGCGGACTAGTCCGGCCTTCCCAGACTTAGTCTATGAAACACTGACTCCTCTCAAACCCGGACTAGTCCGACCCCCAGGGCGGACTAGTCTGATCTCAGTCAGGACCTCTTGGTCCGGACTAAAACGGACAAGTTCGTGGTTTCGGGACTTAGTCCCACTTCATGACTATCCGGACTAGTCCATCCCAATACGGACTAGTCCGATCTCAGACAGACCCTTCTGGTCCGGCTGAAAACGGACTTGGCCGGCCAGGGGCGGACTAGTCTGGTCACCTGCATGGACTAGTCCGGCCCTACTGCCAGACTACTTCCAACTCTTTTCTCTCAATAGGTTTGACCTCTAAACCGCTTTGTGCTCCCAACTTGATCTCAATGCACTTTACACACACATCCTCACACAAGTTTGGCTAGTCTGAATTCGACACACTAGAAACCCTAGTTTCTCCTTTTCGAGTTGACATCGCCGTTTCCATCTTTTTCCTTTTTGAGTGATTGTGCTTCCACTTAGTCCACACCTTTGCTTAAGATCACTGAGCTCATTAGCCACTTAATTGTCGTCATCAATCATCCAAAACCCATGGGGATCCTAGATGCACTTTCAGAGACAGAGTTGAAGTCATTGGCAAGGGCAAAGAGTTGGCTGAGCCCTCCAGCCAAAAGAGGAAGTTGAAGCACTCTAACGGGAGGTCCGTCAGACCTGCTCCTTCCACAATAGCTCCTTCTCCTCGGCGGGGGAGGTCTTCAACGGCGACACCTACTCCAGCATCAGCGTCTTCCCGGGATGCCAGCTCCGGCCGTGTGACTCCGGCACCAGGGCCAGCTAAGGGCTCTAGGTCCGAGGGTCCTTCTCAGTCGAGGGGGGCCCCCACCGAGATGTCGCTGATGGCAGTAGCAAGCTCCGGAGGGCCTTCCAGTTGATTGTTTTTGTTGTAATCATATTTTGAGTTTCTTCGTCCTTCATCCACAGGGTATCCAAAAAAGGGGCTAAAGCTTTGGTTCCTGTGACAGCAACTGATGTTGTGCAGGCAGAGGCTCCGGCTCCAATTCTAGCGCCGCCCCAGGTGGTGGCTGAGGTCAAGGCAGCTCTGGCGCCAGCTGTCGTGGTTCTTGACCTCGACTCATCTCCTGATGCTCTCGTGGTAGCGCTGGACCACGGGAATGAAGATGTACCAGCGGCACCAGCTCCGGAGGTTGAAGCTCCGGTTTTGGATGCTACGATGATGAATGATCTGGCTTCAGAGCTAGAGGTAGCTGCAGTTCCGGCCTTAGAGTCGGATGTTATTGAAGCTCCGGCGGAGGAGCCGGTGGTTGATGAAGTTCTGGCGCCTGAGCCGGTTGTCGTGGAGGTGCCGGCGCCCGAACCGGTGGAGGTCGAAGCACCAGCGCCTGAACCGGCGATGGAGGAGGCACCAGCATCAGAGCCGGAAGTGGCTTCAGCTCCGGTTGAATCTTCAATGCCTGCCCCGGAGGTGGTAGTTCCGGAGGTGCCCGTGCCTGAGCCAGGGTGCCAAGATGAAGCGATCGGTCCTTCGCATGAGGGACCAGTTGCTGATGATGTGGTGGCGGGACCTTCGGAGCCGACTCCGGAGGTAGAAACTTCCGTTGCAGGACCTTCCTCGGCGGCGGCCGAGGCTATCCTGGAGGGTGGCCCTAGTGCCGTGGAAGCTCAGGGGACCACTCTTGTAGAGTGGGACCCAATTTTTTGTTATGGAGAACCCGCTGGAGTTAGCGGAGAGGACCCCGGCAGGTCCGGAGCCGATCCCCCTGTCGTTATCCATCGACAACGCCTGCTCCAGCCTTCGTCAGGTCCAGTTGGCCTTCTATCACGACAGCAAGGCCCTCGAGGAGGAGCGCCAAACCCTTAGGAGGTGGCGCAACCGGCTCCAATTCGAGACCAAACTGGCGCAAACAAGGTTGGCCGATGACAAGGAGTGGGTCAAGAGGGAGAAGGCCCGAATGGAGTACTGGGGCCAGCTGTTGGACGAGAGGGAAAGCATGGTGTGATCCATCGACAACCAGTTCCGGGCTATACACGAACAAGTCGTGGCTGCTAATGAAGCAGCGAATGATCGCCAGGAGAAGCTCAGTACCACCCACGACAGCCTCGTCAAGCGCCGGGAGGCTCTTGAGGAGCGGGAGAAAAAGCTCGAAGATGAAGAGCAAAAACTCCTGGAGCTGAGGGATGACCTCGTGAAGAGGGAGGAGGATCTTGCCCATAGACTGGCTCTGGGAGACAAGATCCTTGCAGAGCGCACCAAGAAGCTGGAGGAGTTTTGCGAGAGCAAGGAGAAGAAGGCCTGGCGGCGGGGACAGGACCTCACCAAAAGTGAGAATGAAGTCGCTGCTAGGGAGAAGAAGGTGTGGGGCCGGAAGAGATACCTGGTTGACCGCCGAAACAAGATCCACGTCCGGGAAGAGAAGCTTGCCAACCTCGAAAGGCAAGTTGCTGAAAGGATTCAGCAGCACGCCAAAGAGGTCGAGCGCCTTGCCTGGGAGGGTTCGGAGCTTGCGGCGACCAAGAGGTCCTTGGAAGAGATGCGAGACTCAAGGGTTGTGAAGTACCAACAAGTATGGGACTTCTTGGGCAAAGCCAATGAAGCGCTGACGCCGCTGGGCTTTAGTCCCGTGCGTCTGGACGATCCGGAGCTAGACCATGCGCTGAAGGCGTTGAGATCGTCTGGCAACAAACTCAACAAGATGGGCGATGTCGTCGTAGAATACATGCTGACTTGCTACACAAATCGAGATCCTCATTTCCCGCTAGATCCAGTGCTTGAAGGTCCCATCAACGGAGAGGGAGATGCCGCCAAGGCCAGCATGTTGGAGGTTGCCCAGAAGGTCGCCTCGTTCTTTCGTAGGATTTAGGACTTTCTCCTTGTATCTTCCACTTGTATCTTCTCTTTTTTTCTCCAATTTTGTAATCTCTTGTCTTCAGATGAATGAAATCCAAGAAACTTATGAATTTCCTTTTTTGTCTTCAACCTTTGTCTCACTTGGCCCCCTGGTAGATGTACATAATTTGATTGCGAACATATACCAAAAGGATGTAGCATTTTGCTGAAGACTTGAGTGCTTTGAACTTTTAGAGTATAGGTCCAAAGTCATCGACAGCAGGGGCCCCCTGAGGTTGTCGGAGCTTTATAGCTCCGGCAGCGACCATTGTCAACAAGTAGAGCGTCGACAACTGGTCCTCTGGGGTTGTCGGAGCTTAGTAGCTCCGGCAGCAACCACTGTCAACACGTAGAGCGTCGACAGCAGACCCCATTGGGGTGTCCTTCTACCATCTTTTCTTCACGTTGATGGATGGCCCCCTGAATTTGTCAGAACTTGATAGCTCCGATGATGCCTACTATCAATGTTTAAAACATCAACAACGGGCCACCTTAGGGGATGTCAAAGCTTTGATAGCTCCGGCATCATCCACCATCATCATGAGATTTTTATTTTTCCTGCACACTGAAGTCAAGAAAAACAGTAAAATCCATTTCTTATCTATAACTCATTTGCAGCTTACTGTTCCCGAAAGAAATTTTTAGGTCGACCACAATTCTATATACAATCAAGTGCATTTGCTTATTTTCTCCAGGTCCGATCATTTTCTGGATTCACCTTACTTAGGCCTTCCGGGGTGTAGGTAGAGTGACATACTTAGGGTGCAGGACCAGGCTAAGTCGATAGCAAACTCCGGACCCAGATTGGCTTGGCGTTCAGGCGAGTAGGTCATTCAACAATGTTAAGACCCAAAAGAATTAACTATGCAACTTGAATTATACATGAATTGTTCGAGCTAAAGTTTCTTGAGAATTGCACAACTTTTTTATTGACAATAAAGAGAAAAATAAAAAATAATGAGCTTGTACAAAATAAATGCACGTGGAGTCTGTTTTCACATAATGTTGTCTTTCATTATAGGTCCGGGGTACAGAGGAAACAAGTACACTCTTAGGGTACGGAACCAGGCTAAGTGTGTTGCGTTTCTTGGTTGACCCAGGGTAACTAGCTACACTTTTAGTTCTGAGACTGTGTCAAGTGTTGCTTGAACTTTGCGGACCTTTCGGGAAAGGTCCGGTTGTCCTCCTGGAGGAGCTACCCGACTCTGTACAATGACTCTATAACATACATCATATGTAATTACAGACTCACCTCCGTGATATTAAGCGTAGAACTTATGGAGGTGCTCAATGTTCCAAGGATTAGGGAGCGGTGTCCCATCCTTGGTTGCCAAGCGAACACATCCAGGATGGGATACTTTGATCACTCGGAAGGGTCCTTCCTAGCTGGGAGAGAGTTTATTTAACCCTTCTCGAGTTTGTATTCTCTTTAGCACCAGATCGCCTTCCTCGAGTTGTCGGTTATGAACATGCCTTTGGTGATAGCACCAGAGTGCTTGGCGGTATCGTGCATTTTGAACAGCTTCTCGACACCTTCCCTCTTCAACGAGGTCAAGGTCTTCATGCCAGAGCTGGTCCTGCGTGGCTTCGTCAAAGGCCCGGACCCGAAGTGACCCCAGGGTGATCTCCGGAGGAAGGACAGCTTCAGCTCCATACACCAGGAAGAAGGGTGTCTCTCGAGTTAACCGGTTTGAAGTTGTCCTGTTTGCCCACAAGGTGGGCGGAAGCTCTTCAATCCAATTGGCTCCATGTTTTTTCAGGCGCTCATATGTGCGTGTCTTGAGTCCTTTTAGGATTTCTGCATTTGCTCTCTCAGCTTGGCCATTGCTTGCCGGGTGAGCTATGGAAGCGTAGCCAACTTGAATGCCGAGGTCTTCGCAATATCCTTGTAATGCAGAGCTTGTGAATTGGGTCCCGTTGTCAGTTATGATCTTGTTTGAGACTCCAAATATGCATACTATGGACTGCAAGAAATTGATAGCTTATTGCTTGTTTATTGTCACAATTGGAGTTGCTTCCGGCCACCTGGTGAACTGGTCAATGGCGACATACAGGAACTTGTAACCTCCGACGGCTTTTGGGAAAGGTCCTAAAATATTCATACCCCACACGGCGAATGGCCATGTCGGAGGTATCATTTGTAGTGGTTGAGCTGGTGTGTGAATTTTTTTCGCATGGAACTGGCATGCTTCACATTTCTTCACTAGCTCGGTTGCATCCTGGAGTGTTGTAGGTCAGTAAAAACCATGTCGGAAGGCTTTACCAACCAACGTGCGGGAAGACGCATGGTTCCCACACTCGCCTTCGTGGATTTCCGCGAGGATCTCGCGGCCTTCTTCCCTTGTAATGCACCGCATTAGGACGCCGTTATCACCACGCCGGTAGAGATCCCCTTCTACTAGTGTATATCTTTTAGCCAATCTGACTATCCGATCAGCAGATACATTGTCTTCAGAAAGGATGTTGTCTTTCAAGTAGCTCCGGATCTCCAAGATCCATGCATCGGAGCTAACTTGAGCTTCTGAGTCTTGCGTGCTGGGTTGCTCGGAGCTTCCTACAGCACCTACGACCCTTGATGGACGCCATGGTAACAGGGCCATCGGGACCGCCAGCTTTGATGTGCCAGTCTTGCCCCTTTGCTTAGTTCGGCAGGCTGAGCTGTTGGTCTTAAAAATCTTTGGACAAAGGTTCCATTAGGAGCCGGAGCTCCAGTTGAAGCTTTCGTCGAGAGTTCGTCAGCTTCAGTGTTGTTGAGACGCTGGACATGGCAAAGATCCAGGACTTCAAAATCCTTTTGAAGCTTCTGGACTTCAAGTAGATATGCAGCTAGTTGAGGGTTGTTGCAGCAGCATTCACCTTTGACTTGTTTTATAACTAGCTATGAATCACCCTTTACCAACAGCTGCTTGACACCATATGATAGCGCCGCCTTGAGCCCATAGATTAGTGCTTCATACTCCGCCAAGTTGTTGGTCGCCTTGAAGTCAAGGTGAACCATGTATTTGACCTTCTCCCCGGCCGGTGCGAGGAGAAGGATTCTAGCTCTGGCCCCCTGCTTCTGCACAGAGCCGTCGAAGTAGAGAGTCCAGTGAGGCTCAGTGAAGACCGAAACCTTGGGTTCCGACTTCTGCTCACTGGGGCCCCCATGGTTTGATGGAGAGGGGGTCCATTCCGCCACAAAGTCTGCCAATGCTTGACTCTTGATTGCTTGTCTTGGGACAAATTCAAGATCGAACTCAGCCAATTCTGCTGCCCACTTTGCAATGTTTCCAATAGAGTTGGGGTTATGCAAGATTGCACACAGTGTATAAGAGGTTACCACTGAAATCTTGTGAGCTTGGAAGTAGTGACGCTTCCTAGAGGCAATAAGAATTGCGTAGAGCAGCTTATGCACCTCTAGGTACCGATTCTTGGCGTCATGGAGTACCTCGCTGATGAAGTACACTGGGCCCTAGATTGTCCGGACCCTCCTGGAGGGGCCTGGAGCTTCCTCCTCATCAACCCGGACCCTCCCGGAGGGGTCCGGACCTTCTTCGGGGACCTCTAGGTTCTTGCTAGAGGAAACCGGAGCTTCTTCTGGAGTGACCTGGACCTTCCCGGAAGGGTCCGAATCTTCTTTTTCAGCAACAGTAACTCCTTCATCTGAAGGAGGTTGATCATCTGGCATCTCACCTCGAGGATCCGGGTCTGGGGGCTGGGACCCAGACTCGCCTTCAGGTAATTCCGAACCTTTCCGGAGGGGTCTGGATTCCTGAACTGGGGATGGTTCTGGTCTTTCCGCAACCAGGACCATGCTAACAACTTCGCTAGTTGCTGAAATGTAAAGCAGAAGTGGCTCACCAGGGTTCAAAGCTACCAAAGTTGGTAGAGTGGTGAGGAGCTGCTTCAGCTCTTGGAATTCCTTTTCTGCTTCTTCAGACCATTGGAATGGTCCGGACTTCCTCAATAATTTGAAGAAGGGTAGCGCCCATTCCGCTAGTCTTGAGATAAACTAGCTGAGGGCAGCTAGACATCCAGTTAGCTTCTGTACATCCTTGATGCGAGCTGGTGGCCGCATGTCTTCAATAGCTTTAATCTTCGCCGGATTAACCTCTATTCCTCTGTGGTTCACCAAGAATCCAAGAAGCTTTCCGGAGCTAACCCCAAAAACACACTTGTCTGGGTTCAACTTTGTGCATGTGATTCGCAACTTGTCGAAGATAGCTTGTAAGGTGTCAAGGAATGACTCCTTGTTCTTGATCTTGACGACGATGTCATCGACGTACACTTCCACTACATCTCTGATGAGCTCTCCAAACGTTTTGTACATAGCTCGCAGAAACGTTTAAGCAACAATTTTGAGACCGAATGACATGGCAGTGTAATAATATAATCCATCTACTGTGATGAAGGCAGTATGCTCTTCATCTTCCCTAGACATTCTGATTTGATGATACCTAAAATATGCGTCTAGGAAACATAGTAATTCACACCCGGAGGTGGAATCCACTATCTGATCTATTCTAGGTAGTGGAAATGGATCCTTTGGGCATGCCTTATTTAGTGTTGTGTAGTTGATACACATCTGAAGTTTCCTGCCGGCCTTGGGTACAACGACTGGGTTTGCCAGCCATTTTGGATGGAAGACTTCCTGGATGAATCCAGCTTCGAGCAACTTCTTCACTTCTTGATGTATGAAGTTATGTCGCTCTACTGACTGCTTTTGAGGCTTCTGATGTACAGGCCGAGCGTCGGGATAAATCTTCAGATTGTGCTCAATCACTTCCCTAGGGATCCCAGACATTTGCGATGGTTGCTAGGCAAACACGTCGACATTAGACCAGAGGAAAGTGATGAGCGCGAGTTCCTATTTGTCGTTCAGACCTCCCGATATACGAGTGGTCTGAGCAGTGTCAGAACCAATTTGGAAGACTTTGATGGGAATGTCAGTGTCGCCGCTTGGTTGCACGCGAGGTGCGGAAGTTGAGCCTCGATGATGAATGCTCGAGGGCTTCGGAGCTTGCTCCTTTCCAGATTCTTTCTACTGCACTATAGCAAGAGCATAGAGTTCTTCCAGAGTAGTAACTCCGACGGTGCGATCTCCGTGGATCCGAAGAACGCCTAAGGGTGTTAGCATGTTCAACAACAGGTAGCCATAATGAGCAGCATCCATGAAGTTGTACAAAGCTGGCCTGCCCAAGATGGCATTGAATGGTAAGTTGATCTGCGCCACGTCGAAGACCAACTTCTCAGTCCTGTAATTCTCCCGAGTTCCAAAGGTCACCAAGAGAGTAATGGCACCGAGTGGAGTTATGGCTCCCGGACCTACTCTGGAGAAATGTCGGGAGGGGCGAAGATCCGAAGGTCGGAGCTTAAGCTTGAAGAAGGTTCCGAAGCTTATGAGGTTCAGCCCCGAACCTCCGTCCACCATCATGTGGTGGAGCTAAATGTTATTGATGGTCGGAGATAACATCAGTGGAAGTTGGCCAGCTCCGAGCATGTTCTGAGGGCAGTCCGAAGCATCGAAGGTGATGGCAGTATCCATCCACTTCCGATGAGGCTCCGCCCTGGCGGTAGGAGCTACCGAGGTCATGTCCCGCCACATTGTCTTGAGGACACGGTGAGAGGTGATGTCCCACGAACCACCAAAGATGGTGTTTATGGTCTTCCGGTGCTCGTTGTCAGAGACGTCGGAGTCGTCGTCAACGGAGGTGTAAAAAGCCTTCAAGACCTTTTTAGGGTCCTGAAAGCCTAACTCCTCTTCAGCCGGAGCTTCGTCGACTTTTTGTTTTCCTTCCCTTTGACGGAAAGGAGCTTCTTCCTAGTGCTTTTTGTAGCGCTCAGCGAGGTTCTGGACCTCTCGGCAGTTTTCCAGATTGTGGTTGTCTACCTTGTGTATGGGATACCACATCTTGGAGCTGCCACCGTCGTCAGACGACGGCCGAGGCCGTTTCTCGGGGCATGGCCTCCGGCCACTCGGAGTTGTGGCAGTAGCGGTAGTAGGTGTGCCGACCGACGACTTCTTCTTGCCGTTGGACTTTTTCTTCTTCTTGTCACTCTCGGAGGTAGTGGATTCACCCTTAGAGGATTTTTTGTTGGCCTCCGGAGGTGGTTGGGAGTGCATTTCACGGCTCTCAGCAGCTTTGGCACACTTGTCTGCCAAGCTGAAGAGTTCCGTGACGCTAGTGACTTCCTTGGTCGCCAGCTTCTCCAGCATTTTCTTGTCTCAAACGCCCTGTCTGAATGCTACAATAACAGGAGCGCTTGAGATAGAAGGAATGGTATTTCGTACCTGGGAGAACATCTGGATGAAAGATCGCAGGGACTCTCCCCCTTTTTGCTTGATAGCAAAAAGATCCAGTTTTGTGCCTGGTCGGGTATATGAACTCCCGAAATTGGCGGTGAACTATTGGCACAACTCCGCCCAACTATTGATGGAGTCAGGCGGTAGGCTCATGAACCAAGACATGGCGGTCCTAGTTAAAGCCACAGGGAAATAATTGGCCATCATGGCCTCATTGCCCCCAGCCGCAAGGATAGCGGTGGAGTAAATTTGAAGAAATTCGGTGGGATTGACAGTCCCATCAAATTTCTCTGGCAGGTGAGGCCGGAACTTCTGCGGCCATCTGACCATGCGTAGGTGCATGGCCAAGGCAGAACAACCTCCTCCTACTCCCTCAGGAGCAGGACTGTCCCGAGCCTCTCGCCTCTCGCGAGCACGCTCGGTGTGGACACGGTCGTTCTGTTGACGGTAACGACGATCGAGTTCCGCCTGGAGGTCATGAGTCAAAATTGATGAGGACATCTCTCCTTTGCGTACAATGCAAGGACCGATCACTAGAGCACGTGCACGACAATTGGATCTCCAGGTACGTTCTAACCTTGTCAATTGTTTTTCAGAACTTACGCTTGTTTCCATGCATGTTTTATTGATTAGGAACAATGGAGAGGACCAGCAAGGGCTTGTAGGAGTCCAAGGAATCAAGGAGGAGGAGATAGGACGTGCGCACCAAGGAGGAACCCAAGTACAACTTGACTTCGACTTCACCTCGGGTTCCAGGAGCTGCCTTCACTAAAACTGACGTCCCGGACACATACGGAGTCGGATTTGGACGTTCTATATATGGTTGAAACCATGATTTCATAAAGATTCCAATGGAATCAGCCCAAACTCAAAATTCCTTCTAAGATTATGGGAATCAGCAAAACAAGTGGGCATCCAGAATCTGTCCGGTGCTGCGCCACCGTCTTTTGGGCTGCTGGCCCGTGTATCGTGTGGAAGCCCATTAGGGTTGCTTCCAGGGGTCTTGCACGCCACTAAACTCCTTTATATACAGCAGCCGTCACCACATTAGGGTCTGGTTTTGCTTAGATACAATCTGTCATTGAACAGTGTCGCCGATCATCGGTTGTGAGACCCCAAATTTGTGATCAATTCAGTTTTGATTGCAACTTCTCTGTTCTTGATTGCGCTTGCAGGGATAAGCCTTCGTGGCGAGGTCATTCGTGTGACATGGGTTATAACCAACGGAGCAGTGGTGTAGTGATTGCGTGGTTTCGTTCATTCGGAGCCTTGAATCATCAACATCGAGATCTCCACCCAATCAAGTTTATCATACCTCTCGGAAGATCGGGACCAATTCTCCTATCAATTGGTATCAGATTTCCAGGTTCACCGTGAGGTATACTTGTGTGCCTTTTAGATTTATTTTGTTTCAGTCCTATCGTCCACAAAAAGCCACAATTTTTTTTTACTTTCCCTGACCTATAACCCCCGCTCAGCCTTCTGCACAATTTAGTTTCGGAGTCCGTAGTTCTGAGTTCGTGTCCTAGGTTGAGTCTGGTTGCTGGTTTAGATTTATTTTGGTTCAGTTTTGTTTCTTCCGTCCGCTGCCATCTACAAAAAAACCAATATACAAAAAACTTCCATCCACCGATTCGTTTCCGTTGCAGTTTCCAACACCACCAAAACCTGATTCGGGGTATCCTCCTTAAAACGGGCATAACTTTTCGCTCGGAACTCCGATTGAGGCGCATTTTTTTCCCGGAAAGGTCTCAAAAAAATCCACATACGATACACCTGCTACGCCGGTCATGGCGTTTTCAAAAAAATTAAAAAAAAAATAAGAAGGCCCTCGTTTCGAACCCCGAAGTTCCGGCACGAGTTTTTTCAATCGCTCCTAAATTTGTACCGATCACATCTTTCGTCGGTTTGAGCTAATACTTGGTGCTGTTTCTATTCTTGTACCCCTGGTTGAGAAAAAATATCAAAAAAATAAAGAGAAAAAAAAAGGATTTTGATTTCTACTAGTGCTTCTAGGCAAAAACAGGAGGCTAAGGGGTTTTCAAGTTGTGCTGTTCCTGTGTGAGTGTTGGATACTTGCTGATATTATCCTTGTTGTTAATCATCATTCATCCTTGTCCTTGCCTGTTGCCACAACTGTTCTAATACATTCTTAGGCCAGCAACTAGGTGAAATTCTTTGGACACTTATTCAACATTGCTATCTGTTACTAACTTGTGTGCCACATACATATACTGCATTTGAGCCTTCCAAGCTCCACATTCTCTCGAGCGGAACAGGTAACCTCTGCAATCACACCCACTCTCTGCTTGCTTCACACCGGTCACCGTTGGCCACCTGTAGTGCTGGTAAGAAACTTGTAAGAGCGGGGTAAGATGCATCTTACTGATCGATTTTTCACTTCCACTTCAGAGAGCGTAGTAATAGGTTTCTTCACGATCTTTTTGTCTTCGTTTCTGTTTTGTACTAACAATGACAGGAAAGAAGCCTATGGATAATACCTCTGGTTCTACACCTCCGGATGATGATGAGTGCGTGTCCCATATGGAACTAAGGGACATGATGCGGGCGATGACCGAAGCTTTCAACAATTACCAGACCACTACAACAGCCACCTTTCAGAGGCTCCATACAAGTGTTGCTGGTCTGAACACACGGTTGGACGAGATGGAGACTCGTCTTCCCCAACAAGCTACACCCTCTATCATCCTTGATGCTGATGCACATGCTCACTACGACACTAAGGATGACTTCAATAACGATGAGGTTGATGCACAGCTGCGCCGTCGCCCTCGACGAAATCGTCAAGGTATGGGAGGTAGACCTCGTCCTCATGCTCCTGAACAAGATAATGATCCTTACGCTAAGATTAAGTTTTCTATTCCACCATTTTATGGATCTTATGATGTTGAGACTTACTTGGATTTGGAGATGACGGTAGAACAAAAATTTAGCTCTCATCTTGTTCCTGAGCGACATAGAGTTAGACAAGCCACTAGTGAGTTTAAAGATTTTGCTATAATTTGGTGGAATGAACTTGTCAATACACGTAATGCACCACAAACATGAGCTGCGTTAAAAGAAGAGATGCGTGCTTGGTTTGTTCCTCCTTCATATAGATGTGATCTTCTTAAGAAATTGCAACGCTTTGATCAGGGTGACATGACTGTCCAAGAGTACTACCAAGAGTTGCAAAAAGGTATGCTTCGTTGTGGGGTAGTTGAGGATCAGGAAGACCAAATTATTAGGTTTTATGGGGGCTTGCGGCGTGAGATCCAGGACATAGTTGACTACAAGGAATATCATTCTATTCAACATTTATTTCATCTTGTTATGTTAGCAGAAAAAGAAGTGCAGGGTCGCCAACAACAGCCGCTGAACAACACCTTCATGCCATGACAACTTCCGGTGCCATCCAAAGCAGCGCCCTCCTCGAGCGTACATGCTTCTACACCACCATCCACTGGTGTTGTACGCAGCAGCACCGCACCTTCTACATCACGGGGACAAGATAACAGCAAGTCGCAGATGCCTCCAGGCATTGCAGCAAAGGCGGCTGCACCCAACGCTTCGACAAGTCGCACCTCCGACATCAAGTGCCACCGCTGCCAGGGACTTGGCCATATGCAACGAGATTGCCCCAGCAAACGGGCAATCATTGCCACCGCTGATGGTGGGTATATTAGTGCTTCTGATATTGAAGATGAAAATATTATTGCAACTAACATTTCAGGTTCAGATGATGGTGCCGAGGAGGTTCTTGGTACAGCTGCAACCGACACCTATAGGACTTTGATTGTGCAGCGAGCTTTGAGTGCCATGGTTCGAGAGGACGACAACCGCCAATGTCACAACCTTTTCAACATGTTTCTCATCGTCAAGGACCGCCGTGTACATACCATCATTGATGGTGGTAGCTGCAATAATTTGGTGAATGTTGAGGTGGTCAAGAAGCTTGGCTTGACTACACGAGAGCATCCCCACCCTTATCACATTCAATGGTTTAACAACAATGGTAAGGTAAAGGTAACACAAACAGCAAGAATACATTTTTCCATTGGTTCTTATCATGATTTTGCTGATTTTGATGTGGTACCTATGGATGCTTGCTCTCTTTTGTTGGGACGTCCTTGGGAGTTTGATACTGATCCTATTCACCATGGTCGATCTAATAAGTATACTCTCATGCATATGGGCAAGAAAATTGTGTTGCTTCCTATGAGTCCCACTGAAATTGTGCAATTTGAGCAGGAGAAAAAGAATAATGCTAAGCAAAAGGGTGTTTTCAATTCTGAAATTCAGCAACCTATTAAGTTGAAAAACCCTATTTTGCTTGCAACTAAATCTGATCTTGATGATTTATATGCCTCTAATGGAACTTGTTATGCTTTAGTGTGCAAACGTGCTTTATATTCCATTGAGGATACATCCATTGTCTTGCCACCTGCTGTTGCTAACCTTTTGCGGGAATATATGGATGTTTTTCCATCAGAGATACCCCCGGGATTACCACCTGTGCGAGGCATTGAGCACAAGATTGATTTGATTCCAGGGGCGAGCTTGCCAAACCGTGCCGCCTACAGGACCAACCCCGACAAGACTAAGGAAATTCAACGACAAGTCCAAGATCTTCTGGACCGTGGGTACATTCGTGAGAGCCTTAGTCCTTGTTCTGTTCATGTTCTTTTGGTTCCGAAAAAAGATGGCACTTGGCGCATGTGTGTTGATTGTAGAACCATCAATAACATTACCATTCGTTATCGCTATCCTATTCCTAGATTGGATGACATGCTTGATGAGTTGAGTGGTTCTGTTATTTTCACCAAGATTGATTTGCGTAGTGGGTATCATCAGATTCGTATGGCTTTAGGTGATGAATGGAAAACTGCTTTTAAAACTAAATTCGGACTTTATGAATGGTTAGTCATGCCATTTGGTTTAACTAATGCGCCCAACACTTTCATGAGGTTGATGAATGAGGTTTTACGTGCTTTCATTGGTAAATTTGTGGTGGTTTACTTTGATGATATCCTTATTTATAGCAAGTCATATGATGAGCATCTTGAACATTTGCGTGCTGTTTTTAATGTCTTGCGTGATGCACATTTATTTGGTAACCTTGAGAAGTGCATCTTTTGCACCAATCATGTGTCTTTTCTTGGTTATGTTGTTACTTCGCAGGGCATTGAGGTGGATGAGGCAAAGATTGTTGCCATCACGAGCTGGCCACTTCCAACTACAGTCACACAGGTTCAGAGTTTTCTTGGTCTCGCAGGTTTCTACCGGCGTTTCGTGCAGGATTTTAGCACTATTGCGGCACCTTTCCACGAGTTGACAAAGCATGGAGTGCCATTTCGATGGGGACCAGCACAACAACAAGCTTTTGATGTTCTCGAGTTGAAGCTCACAAAAGCACCATTGCTGCAACTTCCAGATTTTGAGAAGACCTTCGAACTTGAATGTGACGCGAGTGGCATTGCCATTGGAGGAGTGCTAATTCAAGGAGGTAAACTTGTTGCCTTCTTTAGTGAAAAACTGCAAGGGCCTTCGCTGAATTATTCTACATATGACAAAGAACTTTATGTTTTAGTGCGTGTCTTGCAAACTTGGCAACAATACCTATGGTCTAAAGAATTTGTCATACATTCAGATCATGAGTCTTTGAAGTATCTTAAAGGAGAAGCTAATCTGAACAAACGTCATGCTAAATGGATTGAGTTCATAGAATCATTTCCTTACATCATTAAACATAAGAAAGGGAAAGACAATGTGATTGTCGATGCTTTATCTAGACGTTATACCATGTTGTCCCAACTTTCTCATAAAATCTTTGGTTTGGAAACCATAAATAGGTTATATGCTACTGATTTGTACTTCAAATATGCCTTTAAAAATTATAGAGAGGGAAGAACGTGGCAAAAATTCCTGCTGCGTGAAGGCCTTCTCTACCGAGCTAACAAGCTGTGTGTTCCAGCTAGCTCCGTTCGTCTTTTGTTATTGCAGGAAGCGCATGGAGGTGGTTTGATGGGACATTTTGGTGTTAAAAAGACAGATGATGTGCTGGCCACTCAGTTCTTTTGGCCACGAATGAGGCATGATGTGGAGCACTATGTTTCACGTTGCACGACATGCAACAAAGCTAAGTCTCGACTTAACCCACATGGTCTTTATATGCCTCTTCCTGTTCCTAGTGCACCTTGGGAGGATATTTCTATGGATTTTGTTTTAGGATTGCCTAGAACAAAGAGGGGGAGGGATAGTGTCTTTGTGGTTGTTGATCGTTTCTCTAAAATGGCTCATTTTATACCCTGCCACAAGACCGATAATGCTTCACATATTGTTGATTTGTTCTTTAATGAGGTTGTGCGTTTGCATGGTGTTCCCAATACTATTTGTCGGTGGTTTTGATCTGGCAGATCTCCCGACACTACTAAAAGTGTTTGCGGAGTTTGAGGTTCGGTGTGGGCGCGCGGAGATTCAAGAAGGTGATGTGTAAAATGACACAGGAGACACAAAGATTTACGTGGTTCGGGCCGCCTGAGCGTAATAACCTACTCCACGGGGTGTGTTGGTATTGTATTGGATGTATGGGCTCAACGTGAGTTGAGAGCGCGTGTGATCGATAAGTCTATCCCTGAGCAGGACAGATCAGAGCAGGTCAGATCGGTATCCTCTATGTATCATCGGCCTGTCCTTTTATAGTATAAGGACAGGCCATTACAAGTTAGCCTGGCCCGACATGTGGCCCCGGCGGTTACTAATATTGATACATATTTGATGCTCTTAATTACCCTTAATGACCGAGTTACGGGCTTTGACAGCACCGTTATTGGTAATAAGGGTCGTCCGATCGTGTGTCATTAACATAGTATTAATGACACTTAATCGGGTCTTAAAGTCCTTGATTCCCCTTTGAAGATTCGGAGCCGTTGTGGAGTCTTTCGGAGGTTTGAGGCTGAAGATCCAACGGTTGGACACGTGGCAGCTCTGGAGCATACTGTGGGGAACAGATAGGTCCGGTGCTGCCAGACACGTGTCAGTTCCGGAGCTTCCCTCGGTCTGGGGTTAGGTCCGGGGGTGCCATTATGGTACATAGCCCGGAGCTTCCCCCTTGTGGGCGGTAGCTCCGGTTTTGTTGGTACACGTGGCGACTCTGGGACTAACCATGCTGGGGAAGTGGGTTCGATTATGTCTGACATGTGGGCCTCCGAAGGTCTTCAAATCAAGTAGATGACATTTCCTTGAGATCTTTGCAATCTCAAGGGGTATACGGTACTCAGGGTACCGACAGTGGCCCCCTGGGCCCACCTCTGGGTAAGACCCCTTGGGTGAAGTCATTCCGCCAGAGGTGGGTCCATCCTTCGACTTTTGAGCCGAGTCTTCAAAGGTCTTCAGAGGTGCCGTTGGCGATAGTTTTGGAGTTAAATCCTCGCCGCGTGGCATATCCCGGGTGCGGCAGATGAGATCTTTAGCGTGCGGATCTCACACAATTGAAGGTCGTCGGTTCCCGATACGAAAATTGTATCGGTTTCACGCGCCTTGTCAGGCCGCCGCCTTCGGGCTTCCCGCCTTTCATGATGACAACCGTTCACTTGGGTAAGAACCTCGACTTGATCGTCGGAGTGGTCCCGGTCCCTCTTGTCATCGGCAGGGTGAAATATTTGAATAGTATCTTCGGCTTCCCTGCGGTTTCCATCCAAGCGTTGCGGGGGCTTACTTAAGAAGGAAAGCGTGCACCGTCTGGGGCTCTTTACGCCTCTCATCTGAACTTGTGCTCGAACTCAAAACTTGTGCTTGCTTTTCCTCCCTTGCCTTGTTGTGCTGCGATGGAGTTGGGTCTCCGCAAGAGTCGCTTGAAGACCGAAGGTGACCTGAAGAAGGTCTGGGCCCTCATGGGATGGTCCTCAGACTTCTTCAACCACCTGGTCCGCGCCGGTGGGGAGCTCCCGTTCGAGAAGGAGCACGCCGGCGAGATGGTGTACTTCTCTGCGTATGCCATGGTGGGGTTGATGCCACCTTTTTCCTCCTTTTTCTTGATGCTGCTAGACTTCTATGGTCTGCAGCTGTATCACCTTGGCCCCCACTACATTCTTCTAGTGTCTGTCTTCGTCCACTTCTGCGAAATGTGGGTGGGCATCCCCCCTGCATTGAGATTTTCTGGACCTTCTTCACCGTCCATACCACCGGGAGGGGTGATGAGTACCTTGGCTTCTACTACTTTGTGAAGCGCAAGAAGTGCCCATTCAAGTACCTCCGGTCGTTTCCCTCTAGAAAGTGGGACGATTGGAAGAAAGATTGGATAGTCATCCGGGTGGAGGAGCACGAGAAGCTGGAGCTGCCCGAAGGCCTCCCCAACATCGACACTGCAGTCTGGAGTGAAGCTCTGGTGCTGTCGGATGCCTTCAACCCTGCTCTGACCAGGATCCGCCACTGTGTGGAGGGAGGATTGACTCCTCGGGCGGTATTTTGCAATTTCCTGGTCAACAGGTGGGCACCGCTGAAGAGGAGAGAAAAACTCGCTTGGGGCCTCAACAGTGTGATGGACGACGAACGGGTCAAAACCGAGCTGAAGTCCAACATGGAGGGGGCAACCTTGGAGTTTCATCTCAAGAAGTTCCAGCACGGCATCGACATCGCGGGTGATGACTTGACCCCGCCACCAGCTTTCCTCCCTCTGAACGTGGAAGCAGAGTTCAGCAGGGAGCTCCGGCGAACGATGCCGGTGCTTGACGACCTTGGTGTCGTCGAGAGACGATCAACTTCCAGGGTGGTGATCCCTGCGGCTTCTAAAGGTGGCTCCGACCCTGCCCCGAAGCCAAGGACCGAAGTCGTCGGCAAGGGTAAGGAGCCGATGGCCGAACCCTCGAGCCGGAAGAGGAAGCTAAGGCATGCCGACGGAAGGTCCGTCAGGCCTGCATCCTCTACAGCAGCTCCTTCTCCCCGGAGGGGGAGGTCTTCTACAACTGCAGCGATTGTACCTGCAGCAGTGTCTTCCCGGGGTGCTAGCTCCGGGCATGTGACTCCAGCACCAGGGCCAGCTGAGGCCTCTGGGTCCGGAGGTCCTTCCTGGTCGAGGGGGGACTTGACTAAGGAAATGCCCGTGGCTGCAACAAGTTCCGGGGGCCTTCCGGAGTTACCACGCCGGCGGTGGCCATGGCCAGTCCAGAACGCCCGGGAAAGAGATTCCGTGCAAGCTGGTGCGGAAGCCTTCCGAGGTAATTTTTAATCTTTACCTCAGACAGTTGTTTTGTTGTAGTAACTGTTTTTTTTAAGTTTTTTCATCCATCATCTGTAGCGTCCCCAAGAAGAGGAGTGAGGCTCCACCCTCAGCCACAGCAGCTGAAGCTGTGAGGGCGGAGGCTTCTGCTCCTGTCCCGGTGCCGCCCCAAGTGGTGGCTGAAGTTGCGGCAGCTCCGACGCCAGCTGTCATGGTCATGGACCTCGACTCATCCCCAGAGACTCCCGTGGTAGCGCCAAACCACGGGAGAGAAGATGCGCCAGCGGCACCTGCCCCGGAGGTTGAAGCCCCGGGTCTTGATGCTGAGATGTTGGAAGCTCCGGCCGCTGAGCCGGAGGAAGCAGTGATTCTGGCCACAGAGATGGAAATTGTCGAAGCCCCGACGGTTGAGCCGGAAGTTGAGGAAGTCCCGGCGGTTGAGCTGACTACCTCCGAAGCTCTGGCCTTAGAGCCGGTTGCCACTGAAGCTCCAGATGCAGAGCCAGTTGCAGTTGAAGACCTTCCGGCGCCTGAGCCGGTTGAGGTTGAAGCTCCGGCCTCAAGGCCGATTGTTGTGGAGGCATCGGCACTCGAACCCATGATGGTCGAGGCGCCAACACTCGAGCCACCAACGGAGGAGGAGCCCAGGCCAGAGCCGGAAGTAGTCCCTGCTCCAGAAGTGATGATGGCGGAGGTGCCTGCTGATGAGCCAAGGTGCCCTGATGAAGTCACTGGCCCCCTGCCTGAGGGGGCAAATGAAGACCTAGCGGCAGGGCCTTCGGAACCACTACCGGAGGTCGGAACTTCTTCTGTGGGACCCTCCTCAGTGGCGACTGAGGCTATCCCAGGGGACGGCCCTAGTGCCGTGGAGGCTCAGGGGACCACTCTTGTGGAGTGGGACCCAATTTTTGTAAGCGAGAACCCGCTGGAACCAGCGGAGGAGACCCCAGCAGGTCCGGACCCTATTCCCCTGTCGTTGTCCATTGACAACGCTTGCTCCAGTCTGCGTCATGTCAACCTGGCGTTCTACCACAACAGCAAGGCTCTTGAAGAGGAGCGCCAAACCCTTAGGCGGTGGCGTAATCGGCTCTACTTCGAGACCAAGCTGGCGCAGTCGAGGCTGACACACGACAAGGAGTGGATCAAACAGGAGAAGGTCCGCCTAGAATACTGGGGCAATTTATTGGATGATAGGGAGAGCCTGACTCGTGCCTGCAACGCTCAATCCCGGGCCATTTATGAACATACCAAGGCAGCTAATAGTGCGGCTGATGATCGCCAAGAAAGGCTTGAAGCCATTAACACTACCCTCATCAAGCGCCAGGAGGCACTTGAGGAGAGGGAGAAGAAGCTCGAAGACGAAGAGCAAAAACTCCTAGAGCTGCGGGATGACGTCTTGAGGAGGGAGGAGGAGCTCGCCGAAAAGGTGGCTCTGGTTGACAAGGGCCTCGAGGAATGCACCAAGAAGTTGGAGGAGCATTGCGTTGAGGAGGAGGAGAAGGCCTGGGTGCGAGGGCAGGAACTCTACTAGCAAGAGTGTGCCATCAATGCCAGGGAGAAGAAAGTTAGGGGTCGGGAGAAGGACCTGGTCGACCGCCGGTACAAGATCCACCTCCAGGAGGAGGAGCTCGGAAAACTCGAGAAGCAGGTTGCTGAAAAGATTCAACAAAATGCCAAAGAGGTTGAGCGCCTTGCTCGTGAGAATTCTGAACTGGCGGCGACCAAAAGATCCTTGGAGGAACTGAAGGGCTTGAGGACTGCGGACTCCCTACAGGTTTGAGAGTTCCTGAGCAAAGCCAACGACACGCTGACACCAATGGGCTTCAGTCCTGTGCGTCCGGATGATCCGGAGCCGGACCTGGCATTGCAAGCGTTGAGCTCGGCGGGTAGCAAACTCTCCAAGGTGGGTCACGTCATCGCGGACCAGTTGGAGGTTGAGGGGCAATCCCTGGCAAAGAACGTCGCAGAGTATGTGCTGATGTGCTACACCAGCCGGGATCCCCAATTTCCTCTGGACCCGGTGCTTGAAGGTCCCGTCGAAGGAGAAGGTGAAGCCACCCGAGCCAACGTGTCGGAGGTTGCTCAGAAGGTCGCCCAATTCTTCCATAGGTTCTAGGACCATCTCTGTAGCCCCCACTTGTATTCTCTCTTTTTCTTCCCCAATTTTGTAATCCCTTGTCTCCAGATGAATGAAATCCAAATTTTTGTGAATTTCATTTTTTGTCTTCAACACTTTTGTCTTCACTTGGCCCCCTGGTAGATGTACACAATTTGATTGTGAACATGTACCAAGAGGATATTGTGTTATGTTGAAGACTCGTTTGCTTCGAACTTGTAGAGTGTAGGTCCGAAGTCTTCGATAGTGAAGGCCCCCTGAGGTTGTCGGAGCTCAGAAGCTCCAGTATTTTCTACCGTCGGAGCTCGGTAGCTCTGGCAATAGTCCTTATCAACGCTTAGAGCATCGATAGTTAGCCCTCCGGGGTGTCGGAGCTTAGTAGCTCCGGCAGTGACCTTTGCCAACGCGTAGTTTGTCGGCAGCAGACTCCGCTTGTGGGGTCTTCTCACCATCTTTTATTCTGCGTCGACGGCTGGTCCCCCTAGCTTTACCGGAGCTTGGTTGCTCCGGTGATGCTCGTTTTCAATGTTTAATATCGATTACAAGCCACATAGGGGGAGTCGGAGCTTTGTTAGCTCCGGCTTTTCTCCATTGACGTGGATTCTTTATTTTTCCTGCACACTGAAGCCAAAAAAAATAGTAAAATTCACTCCTTGCCTATAACTTCGTCGCGACTTATGATTCCCAAGAAAGTTTTAGGTCAAACACAATTCTGAATACAACCGAATACATTGCCTTCTTTCTTCCAGATCCAATTGTACTTGGACCCGCCTTACTTCGGCCTGCCGGGGTGTAGGTAGAGTGGCGTACTTAGGGTGCTTGACCAGGCTAAGTCGATAGCACACTCCGGCCCTAGATTGGCTTGGCGGCATTCAGGCGAGTGGGCCATGAACAATATTTGAATCCAAAAGAATTGACAATACAGCTTGAATTGTACATGAACTGGTCGAACTAAAATTTCTTAAGAATTGCACAACTTTGTTATAGACAAGAAAGAGAAAAATAAAAAATGTTGAGCCTGTACAAAATAAATGCACGTGGAGTCTGTTTCACATGAAGATGTCTTTCATTATAGGTCCGGGGTACAGGGGAAACATGTACACTCTTAGGGTATGGAACCAGGCTAAGCGTGTTTCGTTTCTCGTTTGACCCAGGGTAGCTAGCCATACTTTTAGTCTTGAGACTGTGATAAGTGTTGCATGAACTTTGCGGACCTTCCAGGAAAGGTCCGGCTGTTCTCTCGGAGGAACTACCCGACTCTGTACAATGACTCTATAACATACACCTCAAGTTACTATAGACTCACCTCCGTGATATTAAGTGTAGAACTTACGGAGGTGCTCAATATTCCAAGGATTTGGGAGAGGTGTGCCATCCTTGGTAGCCAAGCGAACGCTTCCGGGACGGGATACTTTAATCACTCGGAAGGGTCCCTCCCAGCTGGGGGAGAGTTTGTTTAACCCTTCTCTGGATTGTATTCTCAGTAGCACCAGATCGCCTTCCTCGAGTTGTCGGTTGTGTACATGCCGCTGATGATAGTGCCGAAGGGCTTGGCGGTATCGGGCATTCCGAACAGCTGCTTGGCACCTTCCCTCCTCAAGGAGGTCTAGGTCTTCACGCCGGAGCTGGTCCTGCGTGGCTTCGTCGAAGGTTCGGACCCGGAGTGACCCCAAGGTGATTTATGGAGGAAGGATTGCTTCAGCTCCGTACACCAGGAAGAAGGGTGTCTCTCCAGTTGACCGGTTTGGAGTTGTCCTGTTGGCCCATAGAGTGGGCAGAAGCTCTTCAATCCAGTTGGCTCCATGTTTTTTCAAGCGCTCATAGGTGCGCGTTTTGGGTCCTTTCAGGATTTCAGCATTTGCTCTCTCGGCCTGGCCATTGCTTGCCGGGTGAGCTACGGAGGCGTAGCAAACTTGAATGCCGAGGTCTTCGCAATATCCTTGAAATGCAGAGCTTGTGAATTGGGTCCTGTTATCAGTGATGATTTTGTTTGGGACTCCAAATCTGCATACAATGGACTGCAAAAAGTTGATAGCAGATTGCTTGTTGATTGTCACAACTGGAGTTGCTTCCGGCCACTTGGTGAACTTGTCAATGGCGCCATACAGGAACTTGTAACCTCCGACAGCTCTTGGGAAAGGTCCCAAGATGTCCATCCCCCACACAGCGAAGGGCCATGTAGGAGGTATCATTTGTAGGGGTTGAGCCGGTGTGTGAATTTGCTTTGCATGAAATTGGCATGCTTCGCATTTTTTCACCAGCCCAGTTGCATCCTGGAGTGTTGTAGGCCGGTAGAAGCCATGCCGGAAGGCTTTACCGACCAGCGTGTAGGAAGACGCGTGGTTCCCACACTCGCCTCCATGGATTTCTGCGAGGAGCTCGCATGCTTCTTCCCTTGTGATGCACCGCATTAGGATGTCGTTGGAACCGCGCTGGTAGAGATCCTCTTCTACCAACGTGTATCTTTTAGCCAATCTGACTATCCGGTCAGTGGATACATCATCGTCAGGAAGGATGTTGTCTTTCAAGTAGCTCCGGATCTTCGAGATCCATGCATCGGATCTAACTTGAGCATTTGAGTCTTGCGTGCTCGGTTGCTCGGAGCTTCCGGCAGCACCTACGACCCTTGATGGCTGCCATGGTAACAAGGCCATCGGGACCGTCAGCTTCGAGATGCTGATCTCGCCCCCTTCGCTCAGTTCGGCAGGCTGAGCTGTAGGTTTTGACAACCTCCAAACAAAAGTTCCGTCAAGAGCCGGAGCTTCGGTTGACGCTTTCGTCGAGAGTTCGTCGGCTTCAGCGTTGTGGACATGCTGGACGTGGTGGAGGTCTAGGACTTCGAAGTCCTTCTGAAGCCTCTGGACTTCAAGGAGGTAAGAAGCTAGCTGGAGATTGTTGTAGGAACATTCACCCTTCACTTGTTTAATTATGAGTTGTGAATCTCCGTTGACGAGCAGCTGCTTGACACCGTATGACAGTGCCACCTTTAGCCCGTAGATGAGTGCTTCGTACTCCGCCATGTTGTTGGTCGCCTTGAAGTCAAGGTGTACCATGTATTTTACCTTCTCCCCGGTTGGTGCGAGGAGAAGGATTCCAGCTCCGGTCCCCTGCTTTTGCATGGAGCCGTCAAAGTAGAGGGTCCAGTGAGGCTCGGTGAAGACTGGAGCCTTGTGTTCTGGCTTCTGCTCACTGGGGCCCCCAGGGTTTGATGGAGAGGGAGTCCATTCCGCCACGAAATCCGCCAATGCTTGACTCTTGATTGCTTGTCTTGGAATGAATTCGAGATCGAATTCGGCCAATTCCGCTGCCCACTTTGCAATATTCCCAGTTGAATTGGGATTATGCAAGATTGCTCGAAGTGGGTAAGAAGTCACCACTGAAATCTTGTGAGCTTGGAAGTAATGGCGAAGCTTCCTGGAGGCGATAAGAACTGCATAGAGCAGCTTATGCACCTCTAGGTATCGAGTATTGGCGTCATGAAGTACTTCACTGATGAAGTACACTGGGCGTTGGATGGTCCGGACCCTCCCGGAGGGGCCTGGAGCTTCCTCTTCATTGACACGGATCCTCCCGAAGGGATCTATACCTTCTTCGAGGACCTCTGGGTCCTTGCTGGAGGGATCCGGAGCTTCTTCAGAAGTGACCTGGACCCTCCCGAAGGGGTCTGGGTCTTCTGAAGTAATTTCTTGTGGAATCAAATCTGGGAACTAGGACCCAGACTCGCTTTCAAGAACCTCCCCCTCCCGGAGGGGTCCGGTTTCCTGAGCATGGGATGTTTCTGGTCTCTCCGCAACCAGGACCATACTGACGACTTCGTCAGTTGCAGAAATGTAAAGCAGCAAAGGCTCACCGGGGTTCGGAGCTACCAGAGTTGGTAGGGTGGTGAGGAGCTGTTTTAGCTCCTGGAATGCCTTTTCTGCTTCTTCAGACCATTGGAATGTGCCCGTTCCGCCAGTCTCAAAATGAACCGGCTGAGGGCTGCTAGACATCCAGTCAGCTTTTGGACATCCTTGATGCAGGCTGGTGGCCGCATGTCTTCAATGGCTTTGATCTTCGCCGGATTAGCCTCTATACCCCGGTGACTTACCAGGAAACCAAGAAGTTTTCCGGAGCTAACCCCGAAGACACACTTGTCTGGGTTTAGCTTTGTGCGGGTGACCCGCAACTTGTCGAAGATAGCCTGTAAGGTGTCAAGGAGTGACTCCTTGTTCTTGACCTTGACCATGATGTCATCGACGTACACTTCCACTATGTCTCTAATGAGTTCTTCAAAAGTTTTGTACATAGCTCGTACAAAGGTTGAAGCTGCATTCTTGAGACCAAATGGCATGGCTGTATAACAGTACAATCCATCTACTGTGATGAAAGAGGTATGCTCTTCATCTTTCCTAGACATTCTGATTTGATGATACCCAGAATATGCGTCTAGGAAACACAGTAATTCACACCCAGAGGTGGAATCCACTATCTGATCTATTCTAGGTAGTGGGAATGGATCTTTTGGACATGCCTTATTTAGTGTTATGTAGTCAATACACATCCGAAGCTTCCCGCCGGCCTTGGGCACAACGACTGGGTTTGCCAGCCATTTTGGATGGAAGACTTCTCGGATGAATCCAGCTTCGAGCAACTTCTTCACTTCTTGTCGAATGAAGTTCTATCGCTCCACGGATTGCTTCCGAGGCTTCTAATGCACAGGCCGGGTGTCAGGGTTGATCTTCAGATTGTGCTCAATCACTTCCCTTGGGATCCCAGGCATTTGTGATGGTTGCCAGGAAAACACGTCGACATTAGCCCAGAGGAAAGCGATGAGCGTGAGTTCCTATTTGTCATTCAGTCCCTCCGATATACGGGTGGTCTGAGCAGCATCGGAACCGATTTGGACGATTTTGACAGGAATGTCGGTGTCACCGCTTGGCTGCACACGAGGTGCAGAAGTCGAGCCTCGTTGACGAATGTTCGGGGGTTTTGGAGATCGCTCCTACCTGGAGTCCTCCTCTTGCGCCGTAGTAAGCGCATGAAGTTCTTCCAGAGCGGTTACTCTGGCAGTGCGATCTCCGCGAATCCGGAGAACGCCTACTGGTGTTGGCATCTTTAACACCAGGTAGCCATAATGAGCAGCTGCCATGAATTTGTACAAGGCAGGCCTTCCCAAGATGGCGTTGAAAGGTAAGTTGATCTGAGCAACGTCAAAGACCAACTTCTCAGTGCGATACTTCTCCCGGGTCCCGAAGGTAACGGGGAGAGTAATAGCACAGAGTGGGGTAATGGCTCCCGGACCTACTCCGGAGAAAGGTCGGGAGGGGTGAAGATCTGAAGGTCAGAGCTGAAGCTTGGTAAAAGCTTCGAAGCTTATGAGGTTCAGCCCCGAACCTCCGTCTACCATAACATGGTGGAGATGGATGTTATTGATGGTAGGAGATACCATCAAAGGTAACTGGCCTGCTCCAACCATGCTTCGAGGGCAGTCCAAAGCATCAAAAGTGATGGATGTGTCCATCCACTTCCGATGAGGCTCCGTCCTGGCTGTAGGAGCTACATCGGCCATGTCCCGACGCATTGTCTTGAGGACGCGGCGGGAGGTGATATCCCATGATCCACCAAAAATAGTGTTCATGGTCTTCCGACGCTCGTTGTCAGAGACGTCAGAATCGTCGTCGACGGAGGTGTAGACGACCTTCAAGACCTTTTTAGGATCCTAAAAACCTAACTCCTCTTCAGCCGGAGCTTCGTCAACTTTTTGTTTTCCTTCCCTCTGTCGGAAAGGAACTTCTTCCCGGCACTTGTTGTAGCGCTCGGCAAGGTTTTGGACCTCCCGGCAGTCTTCCAAACGGTGGTTGTCCGTTTTATGAATTGGACACCACACCTTGGGTTTGCCACCGTCTTCAAAAGACGGTCGATGTCGCTTCTCGGGGTGTGGCCCCCGGCCACCCGGAGCTGCAGCAGCTGCAGCATTAGATGCACCGGCCGACGGCTTCTTCTTGCCGTTGGTCTTTTTCTTCTTTTTGCCACTCCCGGAGGTAGTGGCTCCGCCTTTGGAGGATTTCTTGCGATCCTCCAAAGGTGGTTTGGAGTGCATTTCACAGCCCTCCGCAGCTCTGGCACATTTGTCAGCCAGGCTGAAGAGTTTCGTGACACTGGTGATCTCCTTGATCGCCAGTTTCTCCAACATCTTCTTATCCCGTACACCCTGTCTAAATGCCACAATGACAGAAGCACTAGAGATAGAAGGGATAGTGTTTCGTACCTGAGAGAATCTCTGGATGAATGATCACAGGGATTCTCCCCCTTTTTGCACGACTGCAAAAAGATCCAGTTCGGTGCCTGGTCGGGTGTATGAATTCCTGAAGTTAGCGGTGAACTGTCGGCACAACTCCTCCCAACTGTTGATGGAGTTGGGTGGAAGGCTCATAAACCAGGACCGAGCGGTCCCAGTTAAAGCCACTGAAAAATAGTTGGCCATTACGACCTCATTTCCTCCAGCTGCCAGGATAGCAGTGGAGTAAATCTGAAGAAATTCGACAGGATTAACGGTCCCGTCAAACTTCTCCGACAGGTGAGGCTGGGATTTCTGTGGCCACCTGACCATACGCAGATGCATGGCCAGGGCTGAACAGCCTCCTCCTACTCCTTCAGGAGCAGGAATGTCCTGAGCTTCTCGTCTTTCACGAGCACGCTCAATATGGACCCGGCCATCTTGTTGATGGTATCAGCGATCAAGCTCCGCCCGGAGGTCATGAGTTGAAAGCCTTGATACCGTGTGAGTGCCTCGCGCCCCGGAGGGCAACGACGTCACCTGCTGTGACACAGCACATCTCTTGTTGTTGGAAACGTGCGAACCAAGTCTACCAGACAAGGTCCGTCGTTGCGATGGGGCCCATCCTGAAGGAGGAGGACCCTGGTTGCTGATGCGGTCGGCTGCTGCTGCAACCAAGTGTTCCACATTAGCCCTCCACTACTCCATGGCATCCCGGGATGCATCCGAAGGTGGTGGGCGTTGAAGGAGAGCACGTGCTGCATGGAGCGCATGTTCCAGGTTGTCATGATTCACCGACACAGTGATTGACGCCGGTGCACCATCACGCTGCCCAGCTTGATTTGTTGGTGGAGGCGGCGGTGGTGGAAGTGTGACTCCTGCTAGGACTGAGGTTGCTGCTAGTGGCTGCATATTGGAGGGATTGCCCCCAGCAGCTTGAACAGCGGGATGACCATTGGATGATTCAGCAGCTGAGTTCACCATTCTTGAAATCTCAGGCACCACTTCCTGGCGCGCCAACTTTCGGTGGTTTTGATCTGGTAGATCTCCCAACACTACTAAAAGTGTTTGCGGAGTTTGAGGTTCGGTGTGGGCGCGCGGAGATTCAAGAAGATGATGTGTAAAATGACACAGGAGACACAAAGATTTACGTGGTTCGGGCCGCCTGAGCGTAATACCCTACTCCACGCGGTGTGTTGGTGTTGTATTGGATGTATGGGCTTAACGTGAGTTGAGAGCGCGTGTGAGTCGATCAGTCTATCCCTGAGCAGGACAGATCAGAGCACGTCAAATCGGTCTCCTCTATGTATCGTCGGTCTGTCCTTTTATAGTATAAGGACGGGACATTACAAGTTAGCCTGGCTCGACATGTGGCCCCGGCGGTTACTAATATTGATACATATTTGATGCTCTTAATTATCCTTAATGACCGATTTACGGGCTTTGACAGCGCCGTTACTGGTAATAAGGGTCGTCCGATCGTGTGTCATTAACATAGTATTAATGACACTTAATCGGGTCTTGAAGTCCTTGATTCCCCTTTGAAGATCCGGAGCCGTTGTGGAGTCTTCCGGAGGTTTGAGGCTGAAGATCCGACGGTTGGACACATGGCAGCTCCGGAGCATACTGTGGGGAACAGATAGGTCCGGTGCTGCCAAACACGTGTCAGTTCCGGAGCTTCCCTCGGTCTGGGCTTAAGTCCGGGGGTGCCGTTATGGTACATAGCCTGGAGCTTCCCCCTTGTGGGCGGTAGCTCCGGTTTTGTTGGTACACGTGGCGACCATGGGACTAACCATGCTGGGGAAGTGGGTTCGGTTATGTCTGACATGTGGTCCTCCGAAGGTCTTCAAATCAAGTAGATGACATTTTCTAGAGATCTTTGCAATCTCAAGGGGTATACGGTACTCAGGGTACTGACACTATTGTTTCTGGTAGGGATGCTAAGTTTTTTAGTCACTTTTGGAGAACTTTATGGTATAAATTGGGGACAAAGTTGCTATTTTCTACTACTTGTCATCCACAAACTGATGGGCAAACGGAGGTAGTTAATCGTACCTTATCTACTATGTTGCGGACTGTTTTGAAAGACAATATGAGGTTGTGAGAGGAGTGTTTGCCACATATTGAGTTTGCTTATAACAGGTCTATTCACTCCACAACCAAGTTAAGTCCGTTTATGGTAGTCTATGGTTTCTATCCTCGTGCTCCAATTGATTTACTACCTTTACCACATACTGAAATTGTGAACTTGGATGCTACACAACGTTTTGAATTTATTCTTAAGTTGCATGAAACTACCAAGTTACAAATTGAAAAAATGAATGAAAAGTATCGCATTGCTGCTAGAAAAGGTAGGAAGGAGGTAAAATCGGAACCCGGTGATTTGGTGTGGGTTCATTTGAGAAAAGATAGGTTTACGGATTTGAGAAAGTCCAAACTCATGCCACGTGCTGCTGGACCTTTTAAGGTTCTTGAGAAGATAAATGACAATGCATATAAACTTGAGTTGCCTCCCGAGTTTGGGGTTAGTTCCACATTTAACATTTCAGATTTGAAGCCATACTTGGGTGAGGAAGATGATCTTGAGTCGAGGACGACTCGAATTCAAGAGGGGGAGGATGATGAGGACATCTCTCCTTTGCGTACAATGCAAGGACCGATCACTAGAGCACGTGCACGACAATTGGATCTCCAGGTACGTTCTAACCTTGTCAATTGTTTTTCAGAACTTATGCTTGTTTCCATGCATGTTTTATTGATTAGGAACAATGGAGAGGACCAGCAAGGGCTTGGAGGAGTCCAAGAAATTAAGGAGGAGGAGATATACGTGCGCACAAAGGACAAACCCAAGTACAACTTGACTTCAACTCCACCTCGGGTTCCAGGAGCTGCCTTCACCAAAACTGACGTCCCGGATACATATGGAGTAGGATTTGGACATTCTATATATGGTTGGAACCGTGATTTCATAAAACTTCCAATGGAACCAGCCCCACCTCAAAATTCCTTCTAAGTTTACGGGAATCAGCCAAACAAGTGGGCATCCAGAATCTATCCGATGTTGCGCCACCGTCTTTTGGGCTGCTGGCCCGTGTATCGTGTGGAAGCCCATTAGGGTTGCGTCCAGGGGTCTTGCATGCCCCTAAACTCCTTTATATACAGCAGTCGTCACCACATTAGGGTCGGGTTTTGCTTAGATACAATCTATCATTGAACAGTGTCGCCGATCATCGATTGTGAGACCCCAAATTCGTGATCAATTCAGTTTTGATTGCAACTTCTCTGTTCTTGCTTGTGTTCTTGATTGCGCTTGCAGGGATAAGCCTTCGTGGTGAGGTCATTCGTGTGACACAGCTGATAACCAACGGAGCAGTGGTGTAGTAATTGCGGGGTTTCGTTCGTTCGGAGCCTTGGATCATCAACGTCGAGATATCCACCCAATCAAGTTTACCATACCTCTCGGAAGATCGGGACCAATTCTCCTATCAGAAAGCCTCGTTATCGTGTGAGTATGTCGCGCCCCGAAAGGCAGTGACGTCGCCTGTTGAGACACAACACGCCTCCCGTGCTGTGAAGCTTGCGGACCGAGTCTACCCGACAAGGTCCAACGCTGCGATGGGGCCCGCCCTGAGGGGGGAGGACCTTGATTGCTGATGTGATCGGCTGCTGCCGCAACCAGATGATCCACATCAGCTCTCCACTGCTCCATCGCACCCTTGGGTGCTCCAGGAGGTGGTGGACGTTGGAGAAGAGCACGCGCAGCATTAAGCGCGTGTTCAGGGTTGTTGTTCGCCGATGTAGTGATCGACGTGGATGCTCCATCTCGCTGTCCAGCTTGATTCACCGGGCGGATGGTGGCGGTGGTGGTATGGCTCCTGCTGGAGCCACCGTACCTGCTGGCTGCTGCATGTTGGAGGGATTGCATCCAACAGGTTGCACAGCATGGTTACCGTTGGATGATCCAGCAGCAGAATTCACCATCTTTGAATCTCGGGCAGCCTCCTACCTGGCGCGCCAACTATCGGAGTCTGGTTCCGGCAATTCTGCCAGTACTACCATCGGCAGCCCGCGGAGTTTCTGAGTTCGGTTGGGGCGCGCAAAGATTCAGAAGAAGGTGGCAATTTGACACGAGGATTTACATGGATCGGGCCGCCTGAGCGTATTATCCTACTCCACGGGTGGTTGTTGTTGTTGTATTGAGCGTCTGAGCGCTTGTGTGTGAAAGACCAACGTGTTTGAAAGAGTCTCTGTTGTGTATCGCTCGGTCAGTCCTTTTATAGTATAAGGACTGGTCGTTACATCATCAGCCTGACTTGACATGTGGCCCTGACGGTTACTAACGCTTAATACACAGTTAATGTACTTAATTCTCCTTAACAGCGTGGTAACGCACCTTGATAGCAGCATTACTAGTATTAAGGGTCTTCCGACCGTGTGTCATTAAGATGGCATTAATGACACATAATCAGGTCTTGAAATCTTTAATGTTCCTTGAAGGTCCGAGCCATTGGAGGTCCACCAATCTGCCTGTTGAGGTTGAAGGTCCGGCGGTTGGACGCGTGTCAGCTCCGGAGCTTACCGTCTTGGACGAGTTGGTCTGGTGCTTTTGTACACGTGTCGGTACCGAAGCTTCCCTCTGCCGGGGGTTAGGTTCGGGGGTGCCACACATGTATCTAGCCGGAGTTTCCTCATATATGGAATGTAGCTCCGGTTTTATGATACACGTGGTGGCACTGGGACTAACTATAGGAGGGAGGCAAGTCCGGTTTCGAGTGACACGTGGGGCTTTCGAAGGTCTTCAACTCAGATAGGTGGAGTTCCTTTGCACTCTTTGCGGTCCCAAGAAGTATCCGATACGCAGGATACCGACAGGTTCCCTTGTAATTTTTTCGTGACGGTTTATTAGCAATAACTCGAAGCCTGCTGCCATGGGTGAGAGACTCGTATCTCCGCTTCTCCTATCAAAAATAAGAAAGAAGGGGAAAATATGTCTTGTATTCTTTGTTTAAAGTTTTGCGCGCATTTTGAAAGCAGAAGTAAATCCTTATCCTCAAAAACGAGAAATGGGAACACAGAAATTTATTTAGCCTGTAATTTTAATTATTTAGTTAAGGTCGAGTGCACAAGCACGTCAAAACTCTAATGGCCCAGTTGGTCTAAAGGCTATCATGGGTTGGCCCTCGACGTAGGTACGAGCTGTTATTGACAATGATAATCACTCAACAATTGATGATACTTCTTTCGTCTCCAAAAATTTATCGCTTTGTAGTTCATTTTTTAATTACAAAACGAAAAACTTTTGAAGACGGAAGGAATACGTTTTGCTTTCTTCTGCAATTTAGACTGATCAAAACAGCGTCTTCTAGTTTCAAACATGATTTTGACCACCACCCCCCCATGCACACAAGGGAGAGAAAATAAAAAGCTCAAAGTGGCTGCAAACTTTTTATTATTTGAGTTGCATAATGACGGAATTTTTTTATTAATATACGATTTTTAAACGTTTTTAATATAAACAACACACAAAATGAAAAAAAATCAAAACTAACCCACCATCGTATGTATCACATACTAAATTTAAATTTCGTATGTGTCATGTACGAAATTCAAATTTCGTATGTGTCAAGAACGAAATTCGTTTTAAACTGGCACATGTATGTTTTATTGAGTTTTGAACCTTAGTTTTGAAATATTTAGAGGTACAATTGCTTCAAATTGTTATATAATAAATTATAGTTTTAGTTTTGGTGAGTCTAAGGAATAGGTTTCCAATATATTTCGTCTATTGAATTGAGAGATATTGATTTGCGAAGTTGGTATTACGATCACATAAACTGAATGATTGTGATCGTATTACACAATTCAGTATTCAATAACTTTTGATTCCTAATATTACAACAATATGTTCCTCATTGCATAAATAACTTCACAATCTACTCTACATTTTGTGTTTTGGAAAAACTTCCAAATTCTTACTCTAAAGCTTCATAAAATGAGGTTCAAAACTCAATAAAACATATTTGTGTCAGCTTAAAACAAATTTCGTTTTTGACACATACGAAATTTGAATTTCGTACATGGCACATATACGAAATTTGAATTTCGTCCATGACACATACGAAGGTGGTTCAGTTTTGAAAATTTTTCATTTTGTGTGTTATTTATATTGAAAACGTTTATAAATCGTATATTAATAAAAAAATTTCCGTAATGACGTATACATATCGCCTCAGCCTTGGCACTATCCTTTAGCATCTATGTACAGAAAGTTCCTATATCTGAATCCTTCAAATGCTTCTTGATGTATAACTGAACTACTCAGATCCAGAAGGGAAAAAAACACTGAAGAAAACAACGCGCCAAAGACACCTGGACTGGACGCTAGCACTTGTTATGGATCGGGTCAGACCGTCTTCTCACCCGGCGCTTACTCATCCCGTCAAGATCGAACACGGCCGACGGGGAGGAACCGGCCGCCTCCGTCCGCTTCTTCTCCGGCGCATCATACCTACTTGCAACCTCATCGCTATCCACGCGACCTCCTGGCTGTTCTGCCGGTGCCACGGATGGACTGCTCCTTGGCGCCAAAACGACGGGGCTTCGAAGGGCAATAACGTCCTTCGATGCGAATGCCAGGAGGACAAGCACAACAACAACGGCTAGCCGATGGCAGCGAAGATGAAGATGCATTCCCATTCTCTATGCTCTAACCGCTGAACTGGTAGGAGAAATTTGTAGCTGGTGACTGGTGTCGAATGGAGGTGAGGCTATCTGAGACAAACAGAGGAACGTGCAGAGTGAAGGCTATAGAACAATGTTGGCACTTTATCCTGTCGCTTGTGTCTGCAGACATAGGGCTTCTTCGTGAGATCTTGGTCCAAAAAGCATAAAGCCCAAACACAGTGGAAAGCTTTATGCTCCAGCAGCAGGTATCATCTTCGTGTGATGGCAGTGTACTTGGGAAGCTTCTGTTTCAATCGAGGGAAATCAGCACGCTTCTCCATGAAACACCGCACAAGGGAGCACATCTTCTTCTGCTTTTTATGTAAGTGGCAGTAGTTTCTTGCGCCGGAGCTGTTGCTTTATGCTCTTTTTGTTGTTTCGTAATTCCTGGCTTGTTCTGGCGTGTCTCTTTTTGCGGTGGATTTACCAAGGCAGGGCGTCGTTCAAAGATCCAAAGCGCAGGCAGTCAGCCACACCCAAAAGACCCATGCTATTAATGCAAGCAACATTTGTTCGTCTTTCGGTTTGTGCAAAACTTTGATGATCCGTTCCATGCTGCTTAGAAGCACCATCGCATAGAAAATGATCATAGTTTTGAAAATAACGTTTAATCGTTCAGCATTATAATATTGATGACTGAAATTCCGCAACATCATTATGGTGATCCATCCTGCCTTTGGTAAGGGACTGGTGAGAGCGAGAGCGAGTGAGCGAGTGAGCCCCCGCCGGTGACACCCCCCCCCCCCCCCCGGTCCCGGTGGCCCATCCGCCGGTGACCATACATGTCCTGGCAGATAGTAATCCCATCCTATCTCCAACGGCGACCCCTTGGTCCCGGAGTTTTCTCCATTTCCGCCGGCGTTCACCCCAGACCCGGCGTCCATCATTCCTCAGCCTGGTGATCACCTAGACTTGGAAGGTTAATCTTAGATGGCTTGGATTAGTGACCTACCGGCGAATCTCCACAACTGGGATTTTCAAGTTGGTCTAGCATTCGAAGCGAGACGCTGGCTCAACTCAAAACCCCGATTTGTCATGCAGCGCACTCATCTAAGGGATCATTCCTCATGTTGGTGGTTTTTAGCAGGCATACGTTCCGTTTATCTGAATCCTCAATTGGTTGGGTGCTACATTCTGTTCTTGGTGGCTCTCCCTTTGGCTTCCATGTTAGAGCAGCTTGTGATCGTCACTTCCGGTTTTATGTTGCTTCTAAAGAGATTGGATTCAGAATTTGTTCTCTTAAGAAGGTTTCTATGGAGCATTTTGAGGTGTCATTTCATCTGTGGAGAGATAGAGGACCGGACTGGAAAAAAGAGAAAAAATTATGGGAGGAAGAGGAAGCTCATTCTTGGCAACTGGTGACTCGCCGACGTCCTCTTCGTCGCCGATGGAGTCGTCAACCGTCCTCAAAGAGATTGATGCAGAATCGCCATAATCACCTCCCGACGGGTAAGATTCATGCCAAAAATAATCTTGTTTCTTGTTCAACTCATCTTCCTGCAGAGCAGTTGATTAAGGTCTCTAGAGCATTCTCGTCAATTCGAAAATTGTGGAACCGGATTTTTGAAGGTGATAAGGGATCTTCGTATGGGCTCCAACGGCCAAGAACAAAGACAATGAAAAACAACTCAGTTCAAAATTCAAAATGGGCCACTCTCAGCAAATCCAGAGATGGTTTCCCAAATGTGGGTAATAATTCAGCCACATCACATCAAGCAGCAACTCATAAATTTGTGTGGTTTCCCAAGAAGCTAGAGGCAGAGAGGGATACAGTAAGAAGGAGAAAATCGCAAGCATTGAATGAAAGATCCATGAGGAGGGGCAAAGATGAATTGATGTGTTGTTTCCGATGCTTAAGCCCGTCTCACCTCGTTCGGCAATGCAAATCACATGTTCGCTGTCGGGCATGCTTCAGATACGGTCATAAAGAGCGATCTTGTTTCAGGTGTATGTGGCAGAGGAAGAGAGGGCTTTGGAAGGTGAAGAGGCAAAACCCTGTACCTGGTCCCACCCGTCCTGTACTCATCAGTGAACCCACGGAGATTTCCAAGAGTCAGGAGGAATGTCTTAAATACGTTACCCCCCCCCCCCCCCCCGGCTTCTCCTATACTGTGCATTTCCCCTGCGGCCTCCACATCCAAAACCCTTGTACTTGCTAGCCACTTTCCACGGATGGCAAACTTTCCAGTTGATCCAGCCCGCTTCATTCCAGATGGAGCCTTCCAAGTTGAAGATGGGGGAGAAGACAGAATCCCCAGGGCGATGGTGCATCTACTAGGGGAGCCGGTGGCCAGTCATGAGAACTTTGTGATAGCTGAAGACTTGGATCATGTGTTGGATGAGAACGCCTACGCGGGGTTCATTCCACACATTGTCCAACATCTTGAAGAGGTTCTTCACCTCACGGTACGCTCCACTGGACTTACCTCACTCAGAATAGCCCTCATTGGTTTGGATTGCAGTTTGCAAATGGATGCACTTTTGTTGAACAACCCAGTTGCGATAGATAATATCCATGTCCGATTTGTGCGTCACGACTTTGGCATCAATAGGAGAGAGAGGGATTTCTCAGCTGAAGGATGGATTATCATCCTAGACTTCCCTCTGGATTATCAGACAATGGATAATATCGACATAACTATCTCATCCTTTGGCAAGTTGATCAGTTGACATACGGATGCGGCTGCATTGGGGTTTGTGCTTGTTAAGTGCTTGCACCATGGCGCCAACATGGTTCCCAGAAGTCTGACCTTCCGACATGGGTCCAGAAATGGGAGGGCATGTTCCTGGATGTGCCCAGTGGTGGTGTTGAACTCTCAACATCCAGATGTGATTGCTAACTTGGAGGATGAGGTGCCTAATAATGGTAACCCCCACCCGATGACAGGACAGGAGCAGGAAGAGCAGCAAAACCAATGGCATAAGTGGGCACCAGATAATCAGGATGGAGACCCTGCATGGGATGCAACCGTTCAGCAATAGCAACAGCAGATTGTAGACCTCAACCTGGGATGGGCCCCTTGGCCACATCAGGCGGTTCTCCCTATTGTGCAAGCCCCACAGGATCAATTTGTGCTGCAAGAGGAAGACTTGGGGTCCAATGGCCCCCCATCCGGTTCCTCTACAACTGTATCGGATGTAGCAGTGGACAAAAGGTATGTTGGTCCTTCTATCCCATTGCAGTTATTTGACTTAGCTAATGTATCTAGGAAGCCTGAATGGATCACCCCCTTCGACACGGAGGCCTTTCGTCTTCTGTTGGCCAAGACATTTCCACAACTGTCTGGCGCCTGGTGGCAGTCCACACCAATGGGACCAAGTCGAGGATCAGGTCTTTCGATACTACTCACTAGGGGTGATACTGGGGAGAGTTCTCAGCAGGACAATGTCAAATTCAAGCTAACAATTGAGGAGCTGAAGGACTCCGAGAAAGTCCAGCAGGTGCAGCAGATGTCACCGGACCAGGAGGCGCCAAAGGCCCGTTCTCCCCTCCGTCTCCCCAAACTAGTCCTGGACAAAAGGTATGGTGTTGTTTACAACATGAAGCTTAAAATGCCAAAAAGGTTACTTCACAGCTGCAGGAAGTGTCTCTTGAGACACCTCGTCGTAGCCCGCACATTGGAGTTAAGCTCGCGGGTTTCAAGCAGACCTCTGAAGGATGTCGCAGACTGAATGAGCGTAAGAAAAGGAAGACTGTCCGTTTTGTGGATTCAACAGAGTTAGAATCATCCATGGAGAATCATCACTTCTCGGGCCCAATCAAATTCCCCATGATGGAAAGTCTTCAGGAGATGAACACCCCATATCCAGAAATTCCGGTACAGGAGCTTGCAGCAACTGCAGAATCTTGCGGCGTGCCACCCGTGGTGGTACATCAGGAGCTGCTCTCAGTTGAGCATGAGGAGAGCAGTATCGCTCAACTCCCAAAATAATCTTGAAGATGTTGACAGTTGATCCAAAGAGCTGGAGCTATCGAGTGATGCCAGTATCAAGTAGTAACCTAGATCGTTGTGTTGTTAGTCGGTCTTTCCTTGTCCTCCTAGTAGTGGTTGGAACTTATTTTGTGATGGTCACTATTGTCTCGCACGGCATTATGCTTTATATTTGCGATGGTGCTACTACAAGACAGTTGAGCTCTTATTCCATATATCTTCCTATTATGTTATCTTTCTACTCACGACTATTCACCGGGATGTGTCATCCAGGTGGCTTAATAATCGACTCAATCAACTCCTTTTCGTTCAATGGCTCACAACAATCGACAATATAACATTTTGAATGAAACATCCGGGGAATCAATGACCCATCTAAGCACCAGGCAGTCAGAGCTAAACTGGAAGAGAGTTCATGTCTTATCTATTGTCTGCAGGAGACAAAAAAGGAGCAGTTTGATGCATCATTTGTCAAGAAATTTGCTCCGAAAAGATATGGCAAATTTGCTTATGTCCCTTCTGCAGGGGCGTCAAGTGGCATTCTCATGGGGTGGAATGACAGGTTACTTGGGGGCACGGTGATTCAAGTGTTACCGTATGCCATCACGGTTAAATTATGCTCTAAATTGGATGACAGATCTTGGTTTTTAACCATGATATATGGCCCCTCTTCTGTACAAGCTAGATTGGATTTCATGTCTTGGCTTCATCAATTAGCAGTGCCGGAGGATGAACTACACATGTTTACTGGAGATTATAACTTCTATAGATCACATGAGGACAGGAACAAACCGGGAGCTAACACTTCGGATATGATTTTCTTCAATAATTGGATTAATTATCTTATTTTAGTGGAGGTTCCTTTAAAGGGTCGTAAATTAACTTAGAGCAATATGCAAGACTCTCCATTGCTGGAACAATTAGACTGGTGCTTTACTTCACTACAATGGTCTCTTAGTTTTCCTAACACTCTGCTAATCCCACTGGCAAGGACCATCTCAGACCATGTGCCATGTGTGGTAAAAATTGGGACTAAAATTCCTAAGGCTGGAGTTTTCTGATTTGAAAATCATTGGCTAAAGCATGCTGATTTCATGGAGGTAACTAGATCAGCTTGGCAGCAGGATAACAAAATGCAACGGATGACTGATAGTGTTAAGAAATTAAGTGCCAAGTTCAAATTCCTGAGACAAGTACTCAAAAAGTGGAGTAAAGGTAAGAATAAATGGTCACACATGATCAATCAATCCAGGGTTCTGGCAGTCCTAGATAAACTGGAAGAAGGTCGGCCGCTATTCCCAATGGAAAAGGTGCTAAGACAAATAATCAAAGAACATATCGACAATATACTGGCTGAACAGAATGAATACTGGAGACAACGATATACAGTAAGATGGACAAAATTGGGGGATGAAGCCACTAAATTCTTTCACACTGCCGCTACGGAAAGGTATAGACAGAATCATATCACTATGATAGAAATGGAGGATGGTCGAACAATATTTGAGCATGAGGAAAAGGCGGCCTACATATGGAACTGTTTTAAGGAACGCCTTGGGTCTAAAAATCCCATCAGAGTATGGCCAATGTTGAATGACCTTTACGAAAATAATGTTAACTTGGAACATCTGGTTCAACCTTTTTCCACAAAAGAAATAGAAGTGATAGTTAAAACTATGCCCAATGATAAAGCCCCTGGACCGGATGGCTTCAACAATAAATTTTTCAAGCATTGTTGGCCTATCATAAAGAGTGATGTGCTACAAGTATGTGATGACTTCTTTCATGGCAGAGTTAGTCTGGGCCCGGTAAACGGCTCCTTCATCACCCTAGTCCCAAAGGTTCCCATTCCTGTGACTATTAGGGATTACATACCCATCTCTGTATTAAATACAGTTGTCAAGGTCATCACAAATATCATGTCAATGCGACTACAAAGAAGCATCTCACAGCTAATCCATAACAATCAGTACAGATTTATTCGATCCAGAACTATACAAGATTGTCTGGCCTGGTTATATGAATACATCCACCAGTGCAAAAAATAAAGACAAGATTTGGTTATTCTAAAATTGGACTTTGAGAAGGCTTTTGACACCATGGAGCACGGAGCCATCCTACTCACTATGAGTCGATTGAATTTCCCAGACAGGTGGATAAATTGGTGTAGTGACATCCTCTCATCAACTACTTCCTCGGTCTTATTGAATGGCACACCGGGTAAGCCCTTCCACTATAGGAGAGGGGTGAGACAAGGAGATCCCCTCTCCCCTATACTTTTTGTTTTGGCAGCGGAGACTCTTCAAATCATGTGCAATTGGGCCTCCTCGATTGACCTCCTCTCTCTTCCACTTGGGAATTTTGGTTCTTTGGACTTTCCCTGTCTACAATATGTTGATGATACCCTACTAATACTGCATGCTTCACAGAGGGAGCTCTTTTTTGTGAAATCTCTTTTATACTCATTTGGGGAAGCAACAGGACTACGTGTGAACTATGGGAAGTCTTTCTTGGTTCCAATCAACATCAGGGAGGAAGATTCTCAAATTCTAGCAGGAACTCTTGGTTTCCAAGTTGGTGCCTTTCCGTTTACATATTTGGGCCTACCAATGTCTCCATCAAGACCAAGAGTCCATGACTTTGATCGACTAATAGTGAACATGGAAAGGAAAGTCTCGGTGTGTTCTACTTGGCTCTCAATGGCAGTAAGATGCACCTTAGCCAACACAATCTTATCTTCCACCCCGATATACACCATGTGTACTCTCAAGCTAAGACCTACAGTGGTCCAAAGATTAGATCAAATTAGACGCACCTTCCTATGGAAAGGCTTAGATGTAGCGGGGAAAGGGAGCCCATTGGTGGCTTGGGAGCGAGTCACGACCCCAACAGCAAATGGAGGTCTAGGACTTATCTCGATCACAAGGCTGAACGCGGCTCTATTACAGAAATTCTTACACAAGGCTTACAACAAGGTAGACACCCCATGGGTCGAACTAATCTAGAACTGTTATGGAAATAGAAATCAACCCCCTCATACCAATTGCAAATGATCCTTTTGGTGGAAGGATGTGCTATCTCACTGGCATATCTTCAGTGCTAACTCCAGAGTGAAGATCGGTCGTGGCAACACTATATTACTTTGGAAAGATACATGGGATAGCCATACCACCATGAGAGAAAAATTTAGTAGACTCTTCTCCTTTGCAAAGAATCCAGATGGCACCATTGTGGAATTTTTAGAGGAGGACAACATTCAGAGGCTATTTCATAACCCTATGTCAACAGAAGCAACAAATGAGCTTATACTGTTACAACAGAACATTGCCGATCATATGGGGAGTGATTTGAATAAAGATTATTGGCTACAAGGCAATAATATACCCTCCTTCGGTGCATCAAAGTTATATAAGGGTTTTTACAAGCATATTCAACCTCCAAAACCTATAAAATGGATTTGGTAATCCAAAGTTACAAAGAAATTGAAGATTTTTATGTGGCTACTCTGTTTGGACAGATTAAACTCCAGGAATATACTCCGCAGAAAGAACTTTCAAATTGAAAATGGGGATTACTCCTGTGTACTATGTGATAGAGGGGCGGAGGAATATACTTATCATCTTTTCTTTCAATGCCCGTTCAGCACATCCTGTTGGCAACTATTAAATATCAATTGGAATTAGGAGATTCCGTTTTTTTGACTCCATTAAGCAGGCCAGAGCAGCCTGGCATCGTCCTGGGTTCATGGAAATTTGTATAACAGCAGCTTGGGAGATTTGGATCAGTAGGAATGGGAAAATTTCCAGACAATCTTCACCTACTCTAGAGACATGGAAGCAGGGTTTCCGAGCCAACATAAAGAAACAAAGCAGTCAATTTACCCCATTATGTAAAGAGTTCATAGATAATTGGGTTTCCAGGTTGTAATTCTAGTTAAGTCTTCCCACCTCGGGAAGGTTCTATCTACCAGATGTTGTAACTTTGTTCTCTTTTATTAATATTAAAATATTCAACAGGAGGGGTTTCCCCTGCTGTTACCTTGATAAAAAAAATATTGATGACTGATGGACAGTGTGCTGACAAAGAGATTTTTCATCTAAATAAAGAGATATGGAACTTCTAATGCGCAAGTAAACACATTCATATTTTTGTTCTTAATCCATCCATGAAACTATCTTAAACATTTTCAATGTCATAACCTTCCACATCACCGACAATTGGATTTAAAATTAGCCAATCTCGGTCCTTCAACATTGCAAGCTATTTTTTTCTTTTACAACCGGTACCACCAAAGCTTTAATTGTTTAGAAAGTTTTTCTAAAAGAAAAATTGGGGTAAAAAAGATTTTGTTCTCAGAAAATCTAAATATACGATTTTCAAATATTGTGCAGGAGGTGAAACAAACATGTATATTAGGTCTTAACATATGAAAAAAAATCAGGATTGGGAGTCCTCACGCAATGCAAATCTAGCAATCTGAGATGATTGTTTTTAGTGAATGAATATTGTCTTCCCATGGATGGTTTTATGATGGGTTGTTTGGATGAATACAAAATCCAAATGTTTTACAGTTAAATCTTTGTACTCAAAATCAATTATTAATGATGTTGGTATTAGTTTTAGGAGGATTTGGAAAAGTAAAGTTCCTCCAAAACTGAAAACCTTTCTCTGGTTGTTTGAAAACAGGGCGTTACCAACTAAAGATGTGATAAAAAAGAAAAACTGAAGTGGGGATGATAGTTGTGCTTTTTGTGAGGATTCTGAAACCATAGATCATTTGTTTTTTACCTGCGATTGTATGAAACTAATATGGAGTATCATTGCTAACGCTTTTGGATCAATATATAGACCAAGAGTTTTAAATCGGTATTATTGGATTAATATGATTTTGCCAGATTATCAGATTGCGCATACTCTTATAATTGCATCCATTAGCTGGGCTGCTTGGAAACTGAGGAATAAAGTTTGTTTTGATCAAAAAAATTTGAAACATCCTTGTGAGATTATTTTCTTTGCTTGTTCTCTAATAAAATTCTGGGCAGGACTCTATTCGCAAGAGATGCAAGAGATTATTTTGATGGGTACTCAAGCAATTATGAATGAAGCTATCAAGATCATGAAGACACAAAGTGGTCAGTTGATGCTACCTGGTCCATAGGGATGAAAGCTTCGGAATGTGGCTGCTGGTGGAACTTGGCTGGATACAGTCTTCAACCAAGGGGTTATGGAGAGTATTTAGTATTGTATTAGTTTCTGAGGACTTGATAATCTTATTTACAAATAGTGTTTCAGACTTGTTGAAGGTGGTAAAACAATATGTTTTAAGATCCCTGATGTTTCGTTTAGTCATATAGAGGGTAGTGGCTACAAAACATTAGATGATAGTCTTTTGTAAGTCGGATCCCTGTTTCTTAATGAAATGGAGGTGACTGTGCCGATTCAAAAAAAAAAGGAGTTGTGGATTGAGAATTGTTGAAGATACAGTTTGGATATAATGAAATTTTTATGGTTTTACAAGACCGTGTTTGGAAAAGGAAATTGCCCGTTGAACATATGTGCGAACACATGAAAGTTAAAACGACGAGTGACGGTAGACCCGTTGCTACAGCAGCACACTAGCGACGGCAGGCCTCTATGGATGCGGAACTCACCAAAAAGGAAGGACAGGCCGGCACGAGCCGCATCGCAATTTGCACCTGGTTCTTGGGGTTAGGGTTTTAGAAAACCCCAGCGCGTGGATCCAACGGCCTGGCCCACCGAACGGGCTCAACGCGTCCCGGCGCGGGAATCTCAGCGCCGCCATCTATAATATTAGCTCTCGCGGTACCGCCTGCCTCCCCCTCCACCCCCCAGGCTCCGCCTCCCTTCCGACCCTCCTCCCCGCGCACGAAGAGAGAGCGCGAGAGAGGCTAAAGCCCTAGGGCGTGGAGCCGAGGTACCAGGCGGGCTTCGCGATGACGGCGACGGCGGACAAGGGGAAGAAGGCCAAGATCGACGCCGACGGCGGCGTGGAGAACGAGCAGATCGACGGCGCCCTCGTCCTCTCTATCGAGAAGCTCCAGGAGGTCCAGGACGAGCTCGAGAAGGTGAGCAGCGAGCATCTCTCTCGTTCCGCATTTTAGGGCCGGTCGTGGGGCGCTGCGATGAATTGTGGCCGGTCGGGCCCGTTGGATTTGGTAGTGGGGTTCGGCTTGGAGCTAGTGGTTCGTATAATCGTATCGAATTTAGAAGAAATTTAGGTCGGGTTATGCTTCAGTGGATTTCGCGGTTCCTCCCTGTGATCGTAGCGTTGCGTGTTACCTAGTGGCACAGAACATAGATGCGCTCCAACAGTTTGGCTCTGTGAATTTTGTTAGGACATGACATGGATTGGACAATAGGAGGGCACGAGTTTAGTGTTAGTATTCTCTCGAGCAGAGCGGCTTGTGCTGTAGCGGTATGCGGGAGCTAGCCTGTTGTGATGGAAACTATCACGGATGATATTGTTAAGTATTTATCAGCACTCTAAAGTGGCTAGTTCAGTTTCAGCATCTTGTTAGTTTCATTGTGTAATGTGGATACCGTGTATCTATTTTCGTGGAGGCAACATGTTCATGTGAGCCTTTCAACAAGGTACTATTATGCGGTCAGTGTTGGTGATCGGGCAAACACGCGGCATGCAGGGGAGGGTGGTCTTGTCTAGGTGGGCCAGTGTTTTAAAAAAGTGGTGCCTAGGTGCTGAGTGGTGCCCCAACGGCCGTCACGCTGCTATTAAGTGGCCGAACGCTAAGCACTCCAAAGCACGCTTTTTTGCCGCTTTTGACCACTTTCTTATACTTTTTTGCCGCTTGATTCACTGATCGAAGTAATCGTCTTTGTTAAATTTAAAATTCTAAAATATATAATGAAGTATATATAGACTTGACTCTGTTTTTTTGCGAAATGCATAGAAATGCAGAGCTCCTCTGCTCACTTTTCTCCATGTGTTCTTAAACATTGACATAGGCTCAGATAATGTGTGACATAAATTTGTAAATTAATTTCGTTCAAATGCTATTAAATAGTGCAAATGTGGTATGCATGCTAAGTTCTTGTTCAATACATTTCTTTGTTAGTACCTTCATTACTAGAATTGAACAACACAGATCATCTAGTATATCCTTATCTGTATCTTTGGCTACTGTTTTTGTTGAAAATAATCTTGTTTCTAGAAGGAAAATCGCGTCTAGATTCGGGCGTGCCTAGTAGAGATAGAAATAGAGTTCAAATAATAGATTAAAGAGTCCAGAGAGTAGTTTAAAGAGTCCAAGTCATAGTTAAGAGAGACTCCTATTTGTAATAGTCTATAAAAGGCCGGGTTTACCCGAGGAATAAACAATGAAATCAACTTTCAGAATTCCAACAATTGGTATATAGAGCTAGAAGATCCGAAGGGAGAGCGTACCTCGTCGAATCAAGAGGTCCACGCGGCCTGCGTGGCCCGGTGCGGCGCGACCTCGGCGAATACCATCGTGCCCGAGCGGATCTCAAGGAAGATGATCGAATCTGGTGTGGATTCGGTGGAGATCGGCGGCGCACAGTGATTTTTGTCGGCGGCGCGACTTCGACGGGGGTGCTGCAGGCGGAGGACCGCGACTTCGCATCGAGCTCGGCGCTGGAGAAGCCGATTTGGCGGAGATCGAGCGAGGCTGAAGCGAAATCGCGGCGGCGCGTTGGAAGCGAACGCTTTTGGCTGGCGGCGGCGCCCTGGGTCTTGCATACGGGAGGAGAAGGGCGGCGGCTAGGTTTCGCTTTGGTCTGAGTGTGTGACCAGGTGACCGTGGGCTAGGCTAGAAAAACACAGTGCTAGACCTGAGTTTACCTGGCTGACGCAATGCTGGGCCGACATCTGTTGGGCTGACAAGCCAGAGAAAAAAACACCAGTACCAAAAGGTTACTATTAATTCGCTGAGGTGAAGGACATGGAGGGAAAATCAATGGCACTCCATTATCCTCTGCTAACAAAGATCAATTATACAACATGAGCAATCAAGATGAAAGATTTTTTGAAGGCACAAGGGGTATGAGAAGCCGTGGAAGTGACAAAGGACAAGGTAGATCCAAAGCAAGATCAATTGGCTCTTGCGGCCATCTATCATGCTATCGACGAAGACACTCTCATGCGGATTTCTGAACAAGAGACGGCAAAAGTCGCAAGGGAGATGATCAAGACAAAAATTTTAGGTAAAGAACATGTGATGGAAGCAAGAATTCAAACTCTTCAGAATGAGCTGGATGTGATGCGTATGAATGGAGGAGACTCCATCGACGACTTTGCCACAAGGATGATGATCATCGTCACAAAAATTCGTGTCTTAGAGAGTGAAGTTAAAGAAAGTTATATCGTGAAGAAGTTATTGCATGCTCTGTCTTTGAAATTTCTCCATATTGCATCTACTATTGAGCAATTTGTTGACTTGAAGACGATGACTATGGAGGAACTCGTTGACAGGCTCAAGGCACATGAAGAACGAGTGCATGGCTTCAATAATCAAGACCATGAAGAGAAACTATATTTAACAAGAGAGGAGTGGAAGACAAGAGAGGAAAGGATGGAGAGAAGCTTCTTTTGACAAAGGAAGAGTGGAAAGCAAGAGAGGTAAAAGAGGGGAAGAAGAAGAAGAAAATAGACAAGTCGAAGATTCGATGCTTCAGCTGTCAAAAGTTTGGACACTTTGCAAGTGAATGTCCAAATAATGGGAAAGATGTGAAGGAAGATGAGAAGACGTTTTTTGCGTCGGGAGGGGAATTATTTTGATCTCACATCGAAGTATATTCGGGATGGAAGTGTCCACGCCCAGGGGGTGTAGTTGTGTACACTCCAGGGATAAAACCCAAATTTGTATTTGGGGTGGAAGTGTCCATGCCCAGGGGGTGTTGTTGTGTCCACTCCAGGGATAAAACCCAAATTTGTATTCGGGACAGATGTGTTCTCAGGGGGTGTAGTTGTGTCCACCCCAGAGTGTAGTTTCGGCCACCCAAAATTAAGTGTGTTTGCGATGTAGTTGTGTCCATTCCAAGAGTGTAGTTGTGTCCACCCGAGAAGTGTGTAGGATGGATAGGTGTGTCTTCGTCCTAAGTGTGTCCTAGAAAACAAGATTAGGGGGTGTGAAAATAATCTTGTTTCTAGAAGGAAAATTGCGTCTAGATTCGGGCGTGCCTAGTAGAGATAGAAATAGAGTTCAGATAATAGATTAAAGAGTCCAGGGAGTAGTTTAAAAAGTCCAAGTCGTAGTTAAGAGAGACTCCTATTTGTAATAGTCTATAAAAGGTCGGGTTTACCCGAGGAATAAACAATGAAATCAACTTCTGAAATTCCAACAGTTTATATATTTGGTTGCCATGCTCCATGGGTTAGACACTGCCTTCACATGTCACTTGCCATATGTTTCAGCCAAACTTTTGGAAGAAGTTCTCAGATGACTCAGATAGGTCTATTATATGCTATGCTATCACTCTTTTATAGAATAGAAAATAAGACTAACATGCTCATGTTACGATTACTCATTGTTGACAGGTAAATGAGGAAGCAAGTGAGAAGGTTATGGAGGTGGAGCAGAAATACAGTGAGATTCGCAGACCTGTCTATGTTCGAAGGGGTGAAGTTATTAAAACAATCCCTGACTTCTGGCTGACCGCGGTTCGTACCCTGCTATATGGTTGTTATTTTTCTGTTCTTATGAAGTGTTGTGACCATGAGGTCATGGGTTTAAGATCTGGAAACAGCCTCTTGCAGAAATGTAGGGTAATGCTGTGTGCAAAAGAGCCAAAGTGGTCGGACCCTTCCCCGAACCCTGCGCAAGCGGGAGCTACGTGCACTGGGGTTGCCCTTTCGTACACTACTATGTGAAGTGGGAACCGTTAGTTTAGAAGTACAAATAGTGTTCAATGCGAAGAGCGAAATGTTTTTTTTTTTTTTTTGCTTCCGTACGTTTATGTTGGGTTTCATATCTAGCCTACCTCAACGTGCGACACGCTTTCTTGTTTTTATTGTATGAAGTTTTTGTGGTTATGTGTGGTTCTAATTTATTGTGTTATATGTTGTGTACCCTACAGTTTATGAGCCATCCCCTACTTAGCGAGCTTTTGACTGAAGAGGATCAAAAGGTATCAGTGTTCCTTGTGCTAGCAATTGATTTCAATAGTACTGAGACTTTTTATGAAAATTCACTTGGAAAAATCAAATTTTTGGAATACTTGTGATACTTGATAAACCTGTGTAACTTCTTGATGGACTGTGTAACATAGTATTATATTTTGTTCCGTTTCAGATCTTCAAATACTTGGATTCTGTTGATGTGGATGATTCTGACGTTAAGTCAGGCTACTCCATTCATCTTGTAAGTATCATTTCTGGCAGTTGATTATAAGTATTCATTGCACCACTTAAAATTTTACTTATTTATTTTTGTATCGGCAGAACTTCTCTGAGAACCCTTACTTTGAAGACACAAAGCTTACAAAGACCTATGTCTTTGCTGATGATGGTACAACCACAGTAAATGCTACATCCATTAAGTGGAAGGAAGGAGTGGTATTTTCTGGAACAACTGCTATTAACTTTTTTGTGAAACACAACCATTATTACTTGTAAGATGGATAAAGTTTAATGTCTTTTTGATATTATGTAAAGGCTCCTGCAGATGCAAATGGTGTTAACAAGAAAGGAAGCAAGCGGCCATTAGTTGAAGAAAGGTCAGACATTCACCTTGCTTGTACTGGCTTCGTGACTAATTTGTTTATGCAATCTATTAATTGCACTTCTGTTGGCTCGCTTTTCGAACTATTTTTTCAAGTTTTTTAATCCTATATTTTGTTTATTGTCTTCTCCTTTGATGCCCTTTTGTCTGATGCATATACCATGATTGCTGTTGTTATCCTTAGAAGTGTGTAGTAACATGGGGCATTGCCATGCTAGCATCTGTTGAACCCATTTTGATGGTAGTTCCCATTTTGTTTACGCATACAACAGAATTGCAATTGATGGCTGAACCATCTTGAATAAAGTATACCTTTAAAAAGCACTAGTACTTAATTAAAGTACAGTTATTTAGGAGAATGCACGATTGCACATGTTATCCTGTCACGCTATTAGTTAGTGTATAAACCTCTTTATTTGGACACAGTATTGATCCTATTTTGTACTGGTTTACATCAGAATTATGGTGCTGTAGGCTTTTATAGTAGAATTTCCTATTGTACATTTTTGTCTTTGTTACATACTGTTTGTTTTGCATCAATGTAACCTCCTGTGGTACAAGTCTACCCACTTTATCCGCAGCATACAAATGTATGTCCTTTGGGCCTGAATATAAATCGCAAGCCATTTGTCTCTTGTTGACTGTCGATTACACGAACTGTATTATACAGTAACATTCTCGCAAGCTTGCAATCGTGAATCTCTAGTCAATGCATCAATTGTCTTGCATGATTGTCCTCTTGTTTTATCACAGAGCCATGTTAGTCATCAATATCAATTTTTTATCATTATTTTTATTGCTAGGCCATTGTGTTGCAAGTGAAGGAATTTTTTTGTTCAATCTATTTCTTCGCCTGGTTTACCGACATGGATAATCTTTTGTTCTTGTATTGTAAAATAGTTTCTTTACCTGGCTTACTGATATGGGTAAATTTTGTACTTGTGTTATTCAGTTTCTTCACCTGGTTTGGTGATACGGAGCACAAGCATCTTGCTGATGGTGTGCAAGATGAGGTAAAAACTTTTTGACTATTACTCATCCAGATACCATGGATACTATCTGGTTTCCTGTCTGAGCGAAGTTGTTTTCTTTGAGGAATTCTGTTTTCCAGTGCCGACCTGATATTGACTTATCCGTGCTGGTATCAATTTGGCCATGTTTGTTTCCATAGATCAGAAGTTTATGTTTTATAATTCTTGTGCTAGGCTTATGAGACATTTGATTATGCAGGTATCAGAGATCATCAAAGAAGACCTGTGGCCTAATCCTTTGAAGTACTTCAACAATGTGAGGGATTCATTTCCTTCTCACTGGACGTTAATCTTATATCATAATATGTGGCTCTAACTTCTCTTGTTACAGGAGATTGAAGAAGAGGAATTTGAAGGTGATGATGATGATGAAGAAGATGTAAGTAATACATCTTGATTGTTTTGTGTTTTCAAGGCAACTACTCAGTAGTTTAGTTGAAAGTGATACAAGTCTGTCCATCTCTGATTTCTCCTTGTTTACAACGTTTTCAGTTGGAAGGCGATGAGGCTGAGGATGATGAAGACGAGAGCTGAGGCCATCAACACTGGCTCCCAGTTAATATATCAGCAGCTGTAGCTCTGAAAAGTGGAATTATGTAACCCTTTTGCAAGTTTTTTATTGGGGGGTTGTTTGACTTAGCTGGAACATACTGCAGGGAACTAGAACACCGCTATATCATAATCTGGGTATATCTATGATGGCAATTTGACCTGCTGTTGTCTGTGGCTCTTGTTTGTGTCGTGTGAAGTCTTTATTCACCTGCTGTTGTCTGTGGCTCTTGTTTGTGTCGTGCGAAGTCTTTTTTCACTTGTTCGTGTTGACTATATTGGTCATTCTGCAGCGTGTGCTACGGTGATGGCAATATAAGCCTCGGTGGTATCCGGCGATACTTGTAACTGTTGTGCACTTGCTCCTCCAACTTGCAACTTTCCGTGTCCCTAGCGATGCTATATGACACTGGCTGTCCTTTTTGAACAATGACATGCCCGTCCTATCCTTGCAAGCGATGCATCATGATGACTTGATGAGTCTCCTCTGCGCTGGAGATGTTGGCGTCATGTGCGTCAACACTGGGGACCTTGGATTCACTCTGACTGATAATGACCTGCTGTTTTCAAATTTTTATGTAGACTGGATGGCATGATTTTGAACTTTAGATGTCCAGTGCTACGAGGACTAACTATTCTTGGAAGCTACGTAGGTTCCAGTCTGCGGTTGTTGCCATGTTTTGTGTTCTTTAGTTGCTTGTTTTAAGAATCTTTGAAAAAAGATGCAGAAACAATTCTAGCAGCCTGGCGTGCCCGTGACCGGCTAAAACTTAAGTGTCCCATCTCTCCTATTATTCTGCAAAAAGCACGCGTGCGTCTTAACTTTCTCTACCGATTCTTTCTTCGACCTCTGTTCTTTCTTTTTGTACCAAATAAAAAAACGCTGGATCCAAAGTGAAATCTGAAAGAAAAAGATGTCTGAATGCAATCAAACTGTTGTTCTCGTGCTACGCTACACCAGACGACGCGAGACCAACTAAAGAGGTCGGCAATCAATCGATCATCCATGCACGCCTGTTAGCCGCCATTGTTTGGGAGCGCCGACGTCTCTATCAAATCACGAGCACTGATGAGGATCTGATTTTGTGTTTCCCTTGCAAGATGATCCAAGAATCCAGACGACCAAGCATGGTTCAACGAAATGGCGCGCTTCTTCCATGGACCGACATAAAACCAACCCTCTGTGGTCGCCTATCACGCTTTTGCCTTAGCCTGAATGGGATTTCATTCTAAGCTGTAATGGGAAAATAAGCTGTACTTCAAAAGCTATTTATTTGCTTGCTAAACACTTACCGTGTTAATTGAGAGTATACTCGCATAATTCTTGTGGAATACATTTTGAAGATAAGTCTGATCTTAGACTTCCATTATTGATTTCACTTGTTTCCATCTTTGCCAACTCACACACGCAGCCACTAGTTCCTTTGGCTTATGCATTTCATTCCACTGAAAAAAAAAAGACTGTAGATAAGAGAAATCCAAACGAAACCTGTGCCACCCACACACTTGAGCAGCATATAAAAAGAATCTGGTGGAGTAGTAGATAAGTCAAACTCAATACAATTTATAGACACTGAATTTCACCTGTTTCTAGTCCATGGATCCAGTACTCTCGTAAAAAAGGGGTACACACTTCAGTGGTGTCAAAGAGAGGTAGTATCTGTTAGGTTGATCCAGGTCTCACCTGTTGGGCAACAACCAACAGGCAGGGACTTAGTCGCCCTCTTCCCAAAAGAATCGGACGTGGGGTAACAACTCCACGCCGAGAGCTTCTCAGGTGCGCGGTGCAACCGGGGGCGCAACGGACTCGATCCGTTGGGCCCCTCCCTAGCACGCGTGTATAAGAACAAGGGGGACCTCAGGGCGTTGAGATACGAGTGTAACACACGTTCCCGAGGCTCCCGCCAAAACCTAAATGAACTTGGATCGCCACCATCGTGACTGCATCGCCTCCTATCGTCGTCGGCCACAACTCGAACCCAATGGCGTCAAGTGGCCCCGTTGAAGGTAACCTACATCACTCATAGTCCCGCTTAATCCTAATCTGTCTATTATGATCATAGGTTGTCTGCTAGATTGATTGTTTAAGTTGATTGCAATTAAATTAGAACTAAGTGCACTCGGTTAGATGTTCATAGTGTAGATCCTAAGTCAGATCAGATTTAACATTGACATCAGAGCCATGCTATTGAACTTCTAATCGGAAAATTAAGGCCTCACTAAGTCTAATTATTTTCTAATCATTTTTTTAGTTAATTGTTTTCGTCTCTGCTGATTAAGATTAAGTTCAAATTAGTCTTAAGAATAAATTAAGAAATTAGAAGGAGGGAATTTTGTTTCTTAGTCCTAGATCAATCAGATATGAACTTAGAGATAAGGAAAGAAAGGCGAATCGAATCATGCATAAGGAAATTAGAAGGGGAAAGGGCTTATCTGGGCAAGGTGGCTTTCACCACCGTCGTCCTCCTCAGAGCAGGGTTAGGAGAAACCCTAACCCTTGCGGCCTTCTTTCCCCATCGACGATTGTCTATTCAATCTCCCAACGGAGGGGACAGCAGCACCGTCGTCCTCCGGCGCAGTGTCAGGGTATCGGGCCCAATCCCTAACCCTAGGGAGACCTCTCCACTGGTGGCACGATGTGCGCACCGTGGAGGTAGCCCTTGGCGGCGCCGGAATACCTGCAAACAACAAACACTCAAGACCCTCACTCTCTCAGCGGTCGTCGGGCTGGGGTTAGGGTTACCCTAACCCTGGCCTCGGGTTTTCTTCAACGGCATACGGCACACTACCTTGGCCGACGACGAGCAACCTTTCGGTCGCTCGCCGGCGGCGTAAGCATGGCCGCGCCGGAAGTCCCCGAGGCGAATCAGTCCTCTCACTCTCATCCGGCGTGTGTCGGTTTCCCTTGACGGTCGCTTCCCGGTGCCGTCGACGCCGACGAGGAAGCACCTCGCGGTGCCCTCCCCTCGTCGGAGTCGACGACACGGTGGCGCCAGAGGTCCCGCGCCGCCAGCTCTCGTTGCTCGGGCTCCCGTCGCTCGGGTGCACGCTGAAGAGAGAGAGGAGGCGGTGAGGAATGATTTAGGGTTCGGCGTTTTCGGCGGTCGAAACGTCCTAAGTACCTCCCGAGATGAGCGCTGGACCGTCCGATAAGAAATGAACGCCTGCGATTACCCCGAGTTATAAGTCCCCGCCAATTTTCAGTCGTCCGATGCAGATCTGACGCTCTACAGCATGCGTCGCCCACCGCCTAAGCGAAATGGGCCCCGAGCCCATGCGGGAAGGCGCAGCAGGCCATTTGGGCTGCCCTTTCGATTTTTCTGATTTTTTAAGAATTTTCGTTGGGCCCCTTCTTCCCGCGGGCCAAATTTCTATGGGATGCACTAAGTTGAGTTTTTTCTTTTTCTAAGGAATTTTCTCCTGGTGGGCTGGGCCATATTAGCTATTGGGCTGATTTCTGGGTTTTAACCCATTAAGGAATTTTCATTTTTTCAATTTACAGAAATCAGTTTATATGGAAAATTATTTCCAGAAAATTGAGAAATGGTTAGAAAATTTAGTTAAATAGCTGGGAAAATTCTGAGAATTTTGTGTGATAATTGTGTGCATTTTGATTGCATTTTTCCTGCATTTTATACTATTTATTGCCAATAAGAGCCTTTTTCTCAGTTATTTAAATACTATTAAGTGTTTTTTCAAGCAATTCTCATTAATTAAGAAATAAAGTTTTAGCTTCCACTGTGATTAAGTGATAAATTAATTGAGTAACCAAAGTGAAATTTTAATTTATCAAGTTTTAAGTTTAAATTAAGTTATGTTATGTTTATCAGTGGTAATTTAAATGAGTAACCAACGTGAAAATTTGAATTTGCCAATTAATTTTAAGTGCATTTATTTGAGCTTGTGCTTAAGCTTATACTTATGATTATTTAAGATTCATTGAGTAACCAACGTGAAAAATGATGTGTTAAGATGATTATGCATGGAATTTGAAAGTAACCAACGTGAAATTGAATTGCCATGATTAATTTAAGTTTGTTTTTGAGTTTATCATATTAAGCTTTGTAATCATGCTAAGTTTTAATTTTTAAGGGCATTTTTTGCTAAGTAACCAATGTGAAAAAGCAAAAATGCCATTCTTAAGTCATGATTTATCATAAGTTTTTGTCATTAATTCTCAAATCTTTATTTTTTGAAGGATCAGGCTTGTCCTCGGCACTTAGCTATATCTCCACAATTGAGATCCTCAATGGTCAAAATTACGGGGTATGGAAAGAGAGACTCCAAATGGCTCTAGTATTCTCTGACCTCGATTTTGCGATTACGTCGTCTCGACCCACTGAGCCACCTGTCCCCATTGCTGAGACTGGGGAATTTGATGAATCTTTCGCTACGCGGAAGGCTAAGTACCTAAGCTTGAAGGATCAATATGAGAAGGATATCCCTAAGTGGGACACTTCCAACATGAAGTGTCTCGTGATCATTAAGAGCACCATAGCTGACTCAATTAAGGGAGGAATCCCTGATTGTGACACAGCCTCTGAGTACTTAGAGAGAGTCTAGAGTCAGTTCACTGGCTCTACTAAGGCAAGTGCCAGCACTCTCATGAGAAAGATTGTCACTGAGAAGTACTCTGGAGGTGGTGTGTGTGAGCACATCAATAATATGAGTCACTATAACTCTAATCTTAGGGAGCTAAACATTGTGATGCCAGATGAGATGCTCATTTACTTCATCCTAAGTTCTCTTCCTAAGGAGTTTGAGGCCTTTGTGGTCAATTATAACTCACTCCCTGAGACCTGGAACATTGATAAGATTGTTGCTATGTGTGTTCAGGAAGAGAAACACATAAAGAGCTCTAAGAATGGTGATTACATCAATCTGACTGACACTAAGGGTAAGGGAAAGGCAACGAGATACTTTTCCTCTCCCAAACCACCTTCCTTCAAGGTTTCAGGCTCCAGTTCTTCAGCAAATAAGTTCAAAGTCAAGTCCTCTCAAAAGAGGGACAAAGATAAGTGTCACTTTTGTGGCTCAGATGAACATTTCTAGAAGGACTGTGTTGGATTCATTAAGTGGTGTGCTAAGAAAGGTAATGATATAATTACTTTTGTAAATGAGGCCTTATATGCGAATTATTCACGGTCCACTTGGTTGATTGACTCAGGTGCCACTGTGCACATTTGTAATTCAATGCGAGCATTAAGTACGATGAAAACTATAAGAAGAAGGGAAAGAGTGATTAAGGTGGCAGATGGGCATGAAGCCGAAGTCGAAGCCATTGGAGACTTATCTCTTAGATTACTTAGTGTCTTTGTACTTAGGCTAAATAATGTTGTTTATGTCCCTTCATTAGAAAGGAACTTGATTTCAGTTTCGTGTTTGGATGATTCAGGATATATTTTTCATTTTGGTAATGATAAGTGTTCTATTAGTTATAATAATGAGATTATTGGTCTTGCCTTCCGACAAGACATGCTCTACTTATTGTCCACTCACGATAATTTGTTTGCTATATGTGATGATCAAGTTTCGTCTAAGAACGACTTAGGACGTAATCAGCGCAATAGAAGCGATTTAGATACTTCGTCGAAATTATGGCATTGTCATTTATGCCATATTTCGAGGGGGAGGATCGAACAATTAGTATCTCAATCGATTCTTCCACACTTAAACTTTTCAGATTCTGAGGAATGAACTGATTGCATTAAAGGAAAATTCTCCAAAACTATTAAGAAAAACGCCAAACGTAGCTCGGGGGTCCTAGAAATAATCCACACGGATATTTGTGGACCTTTTCCCCTGACATCGATAGATGGTTATGACTCTTTCATAACATTTACAGATGAATTTAGTCATTATGGCTATATTTATCCAATCAAGGAGCAATCCGAAGCGTTGGATAAGTTTAAGATATTTATGGCTGAAGTAGAAAATCAGCACGACGTTAAGATTAAAGTAGTAAGGTCTGACCGTGGAGGTGAGTACTAAGGTAGACACACCCCTTATGGCCAAGTCCCTGGACCTTTTGCGAGGTTTTTACAGGAAAGTTGCATAGTAGCCCAATATTCTACACTGGGCAAAACTCAGCAGAACGGTGTAGCGGAACGGCGAAACCGTACGCTTATGGACATGGTGAGAAGTATGTTAAGCTATTCTACACTACCAGTTAGTTTATGGATGGAGGTCTTAAAGACCGTCATTCACGTACTTAACCGTGTTCCATCTAAGTCAGTACCTAAGACACCGTATGAGATGTGGACGGGACGTAAGCCCTCGCTAAACTATCTACATGTGTGGGGATGTCCAGCTGAGGCTAAGATGTTCAACCCGAACTTAAGCAAACTGGATTATAGAACAATTAGTTGCCATTTTATTGGCTACCCTGAAAAGAGTAAAGGATTTATGTTCTATTGTCCAGGTAGACACACTAAGTTTATTGAGACTAGATATGTCGTGTTTTTAGAGGACACTATGATCAGGGGGAGCACCGTACGGCGTGAAATAGACCTTGAGGAGGAACGGATTAGTCTACCCATTCCGATGCCTCAAGAGCCTTATTTCACCCTACCTGCTGTCGTCGTGCCACTCGCACCTGGTGCTAGTGACACAACGCCTGTCGTTGCACCTCCGTCGGCCACAACATAAATAAGTGAGGTTCCACCTCCTCAGCCTGTTGAAGATGTGGTCGAACAAGATGAGGTTCAACAACAACCTCAACCCTCAGATGATGCACAAATAAGAAGATCACAAAGAGTAAGACGATCGGCAATTCCAAGTGATTATCAGTTATATTTAAGTGAAGAAATTCATATTGAGGATGATCCCACCTCTTTTGAAGATGCCATGAGTAGACCGCAGTCATCCGAATGGCGTAAAGCCATGGAAGATGAAATAAGATCTATGAGTGCCAACAAAGTCTGAGACTTAGTAGAGATTCCTAAAGGAGCCAAAACGGTAGGCTGTAAATGGGTCTACAAGATTAAGTGTGACTCCAAAGGGAAGATCAAAAAGTATAAAGCTAGGCTTGTGGCTAAGGGATTCATGCAGCGGGAAGGTATTGATTATAACGAGACCTTCTCTCCTGTGTCGTCTAAGGATTCATTTTGAATCATCATGGCATTAGTAGCTCATTATGACTTAGAATTGCATCAAATGGATGTAAAGACGGCATTCCTCAATGGGGATCTTTATGAGGACGTCTACATGGCTCAACCAAAGGGTTTTGTCATTGAGGGTAAGGAACACATGGGATGCCACTTGAAGAAGTTTATTTATGGACTTAAGCAAGTTTCAAGGCAATGGTACCTAAAGTTCGATGAGACAATAAGAAAGTTTGGGTTTAAGGAGAATGAGGAGGATAAAGGCATTTATGCTAAGTTTAAGAATGGGAAATTATTTTCCTCATATTATATGTAGATGACATACTACTGGCAAGTAGTGATGTCAACCTACTCTTAGAAACTAAGAAGTGTTTGTCCTCAAACTTTGAGATGAAGGATTTAGGTGAAGCTTCCTATGTCCTAGGAATTGAGATTCACCGAGATTGAATAAAGAGGATATTAGGACTATCTCAGAAGGCATACTTAGAAAGCATACTCAGAAAGTACGGTATGCAAGGTTGTAAGCCCTCGCCTGTCCCAATAGTTAAGGGTGACAAATTTTCGCAATCGCAGTCACCTAAGAATCAGCATGAGGTTGATCAGATGAGAGGAATTCCGTATGCTTCTACTGTCGGAAGCTTAATGTATGCTCAAACATGTATGCGCCCTGACTTAGCTTTCGTGACTGGGATGCTTGAAAGATATCAAAGTAATCCAGACTTAGACCACTGGAAAGCACTTAAGAAGGCTCTAAGATACATTCAGGGTACTAAGAACCTCATGTTAAAGTATAGTAAGTCAGACCCATTAGAAATAGTGGGTTACTCAGATTCAGATTACGCGGGTTGTGTGGATACTAAGAAATCCACGTCAGGCTATATATTCACCCTCGCGAATGGAGCTATATCGTGGAGAAGCTCCAAGCAAGTCATAATTGCATCGTCCATAATGTATGTTGAGTTCATAGCTTGTTATGAGGCCACTGGACATACATCTTGGCTTAAGAAATTTGTTCCCGGTCTAAGAGTGGTAGACAGCATCCATAAACCACTTAAGTTATAGTGCGATAATGAGCCAGCAGTGACATACTCTCACAACAACAAGTCGAGTGGTGCTGCCAAACACATCGACATTAAGTATTATGTTGTAAAGGAGAGAATCCAGGATAATTCAATTAGTCTCGAGCATATAAGAACTAATCAAATGCTTGCGGATCCGCTAACCAAGGGTCTCCCTCCCAATGTGTTCAGAGAACACGTAGCCGGCATGGGATTAGGGGAGAGCCTGTGAAACAAGTCCTGGATACTAAGGGGGCACCTAAGAATAAGGTTATTTCTAATTGTGAGACATATTGTGGTCTTCGAGTCGAACAGTACGTAAATGGCTGCTTCTGATGCGTCGTGCTCCTTATGTCAAAGCAAGAAGAAATATACATAAGTTTAGTAGTTAAGAATAAGAATAAGCTAAGTGAGAAATAAGTTGTCCCGAGATCAAGGGGGAGAATGTTAGGTTGATCCCGGTCCCACCTGTTGGGCAACAACCAACAGGAAGGGACTTAGTCGCCCTCTCCCCAAAAGAATCGGATGTTGGGTAACAACCCCACGCCGAGAGCTTCTCAGGTGCGCGGTGCAACCGAGGGCGCAACAGACTCGATCCGTTGGGCCCCTCCCTAGCACGCGTGTATAAGAACAAGGGGGACCTCAGGGCGTTGAGATACGAGTGTAACACACATTCCCGAGGCCCCCGCCAAAACCTAAACGAACTTGGATCGCCACCATCGTCGCTGCATCGCCTCCTATCATCGCCGGCCACAGCTCGAACCCAATGGCGTCAAGTGGCCCCGTTGAAGGTAACCTACATCACTCATAGTCCCGCTTAATCCTAATATGTCTATTATGATCATAGGTTGTCTGCTAGATTGATTGTTTAAGTTGATTACAATTAAATTAGAACTAAGTGCACTCGGTTAGATGTTTATAGTGTAGATCCTAAGTCAGATCAGATTTAACAGTATCTAGTCCAATCCACACGTATATTGAAGATGGTTTTAGCATGCAAAAGGTAACCTAATCCATAAGCTTTACTAATGTCTGTCATATCATGCCCATCCTATATACCAAATGTGTTGCGCGGCAGGTAAAGAGTACATGTGTCCCGTTCAGCTGGCATTTTCTCCTTATCTGGCAACGGATTACGGAGCGGATATAGCCTTCCAAAACAGGTAGTAAACCACAGCGCGGTCCGGCGTCTCACTGCCGGTGGGCCACACGCCATAACCGCACCACTCGGTCCGGTGTGTCACTCGCTGACGGTCATAAACCGCACCACTCGGGTCCGGTGTGTCACTCGCTGCCGGTCATAAACCACCACGCAGTTCGGTGTCTCACTGCCGGTGGGCCACACGCCATAAACCACCCCGGCGCCCCGCCTTTAAAACCCCGCCTCCGCCGGCCGTGCCTCTTGCACCAGCCCGTCCCGTCCCGTGTTCGCGTCCGTGACCATTTGATTGCCCGTCACTTTCTCTCGCGCTCTCTCGTTCTCCCTCCAATAATCCGCGCGCTTCTTCCTCGTGCCACCGCCGCCGCAGCAGCAGCCATGGAAGAAGGCCGGGACGCCAGCCGCCTCGGGTGGACTGGCCAGTCCATGGACACGGAGAAGGTCGCCGCCAGCGTCGGGGACAATGGCAGTGGCGGTGGCCAGAAGCCGCCGGCGACGAGCATCATCCGCCTTTTCTTCGCCTGCATGGTCTCCGGCGGCATCCAGTACGGCTGGGCGCTGCAGCTCTCCCTTCTGTCGCCGTACTCGCAGGCACGTACCGTTTTGTCTTTCGCTTTTTTGTTTTGGTCCCCAAGTGCTTGTCTGCGTTCTCATGTCGCTTGTTCGGTGTTCGTACTTTTTCCCTGGCATGGCTTGATGCATCTCGTCTTTGCTGTTCCAGACCCTTGGGATCTCGCACAGTTTCGTTTCCCTGACATGGATCTGTGGTCCTATCGCTGGTTTCGTGGTAAGATTTTGAATTACTCTCCATTATTACATATATGACGTTTATGATAATAAATTAAGTTCAATTCAAATTAAATTAGCTACCCTAAACGTCATGTATTTGAAAACAGTTATTACATTTTTATCCCGAAAACAAGATTTAATCTTATCCAAAAATATCTCGGAAATACTGTGTTCCTATTGTACAGGATAAGTTTGTAGATGGCCCCCTTCGTTTTTGTTTCACGCCAACATTTATGTTCTTCCTGTTTCTTCCCCAAGCCGCGCGCGCCCGGATTAATGCGGCCATATATTGTTTCTTGGTAGGTGCAACCCATCGTGGGTTACTACAGCGACCGGTGCACCGCGAGGATCGGCCGGAGGCGGCCCTTCATCCTGGCAGGATGCATCATCATCTGCCTCTCTGTACGCGCGATCATCATCTATCTCATACTGATGATTTCATCGGTTTTTCACTACTGCGGTGGCTGCTGATACGGTGTGTGGTTTGGTCGATCTTGCACAGGTGATGATGATCGGCTTCTCGGCTGACATCGGGCGGCGCCTCGGTGATACCAAGGAACACTGCAGCACGTTCACCGGCTCTCGCTGGGTCGCCGCCGGCGTGTACATCGTCGGCTTCTGGTTCCTCGACTTCGCCAACAACACCGTCCAGGTAGGATCCAATGACTCATCGAGCTCTTTATTAGGTGTGGATTGCATCCAGTTTAATTCGGTGAACGTTCGTCCTGCCTTACCAGGGACCGGCTCGCGCGATGATGGCCGACCTATCTGGTGAGGAATTTCCCCGCGTGTACTTTTCATGTGCGAACGTAATCATTTACTACAAGCAAGCGAATGTTAAGCTTTTCACACGATGGTTGCAGCCGATGCACAGCACGGACCTAACGTTGGCCAGTCCATCTTCTCGCTGTGGATGGCCCTCGGCAGCGTCCTCGGATACTTGTCCGGCGCCAACGCCAAGTGGCACGTGTGAGTCGTCACTCCCACTCTCTTCAGAACCATGCCGTCGTCGTTTTTTATTCCCCCTGACCCCTGTTGCGGTAGCCTGACGTGTTGTTCATGGCGTTGCTTTGGTCAGGTGGTTCCCGTTCCTCAAGACCGCGGCGTGCTGCGACGCCTGCGCCAATCTTAAGGGCGCCTTCTTGACCGCGGTGGTGAGTACACTCCATCATTACATACGTACTCCCGTTCTATTCGTTGTTGGATCGTGTCGTCCTGCTTAGTTCTTGACATTTGTTTCGTGCGTTGGTGGTCAGCTCCTCATCATTATTAGCATGACGGTTACCCTAAGCATCGCCGACGAGGAGCCGCTCAGCAAGGACAGCGTCGACAAGTCCGCCGGCGGCGGCGGGTGCTGCTCCGCGTTCGCCGACCTCTTCAAGAGTCTCAGAAACCTGCCTCCCGCCATGTACAAAGTGCTCGCCGTCACGGCCGTCACCTGGGTACGTCCATGCATATATCATCCCAACTCGACTCATCATGGCGGCGGGTGACGAGACCACTGTGTCTGCGACTGACATGGCTCTCGGCGGCCCGTTGTTGGCTTGTGCAGCTCTCGTGGTTCCCCTTCTTCCAGTACAACACCGACTGGATGGGCCGGGAGATCTTCCACGGCACGCCGCAGGGCAGCGCCGCCAAGGAGGACGCCTTCAACGCCGGCGTCCGCGAGGGCGCCATCGGCCTGCTCTTCTGCTCCATCGCCCTCGGCGCCACTTCGTTCCTCATCCCCAAGCTGTGCCGGAAGCTCACGTCCAGGGTGGTGTGGTCCATCAGCAACCTGATGGTCTTCGTCGTCATGGTGGTCATGGTCGTGCTCGGCTTGGTCTCCACCAAGGGCTACAACAACTCCCTCACCGCCGGCCTCTACGGGCCTGACAAAACTCTCAAGGGCATCGCGCTCGCCGCCTTCGCGCTCATCGGCATCCCGCAGGCTGTAAGTTGTCTGACCACCGTCTATTGCTGCTCTTCTACCCGAAAAATCCGTGCTGTTTGTTAATGTGTCAAAACTTTGCGTGCTCGCAGGTGCTGTTCAGTGTCCCGTGGGCCGTCGCGTCCGAGGTCGCCACCGAGGAGGGCGGTGGCCAAGGTCTCACCATTGGCGTCCTCAACATCGCCATCGTCGTTCCACAGGTACACTAATTAACTGGTGGTGAGTAAATTAAGCTGCGTCACTCATTTTGCAGTAGTAATTGTTGATTCCGTGCTTGCTCCCGTACGTTTCAGCTGGTGATCGCGCTCTCCGCCGGCCCCATCGACGGCGCCTTCAACAAGGGCAACACCCCGGCCTTCGGCATCGGCGGCGCCTTCGCACTGATCTGCGCGGTCCTGGCGGTTGTCATGCTCCCCAAGACCCGTGGCATGTCCGGCGCCGCCGTCATGGCCGGCGGGCACTGATTTGTTGCCGCGACGGCACCCTACTTTATTGGCGGGTAAACTGGGTAAAGAATCCAGCGCCTCCTTCTCGCACGCAAAGTTCAACAACAGTTGTTAGTAGCGAAGACTGATAGTCCAAAGTATGAGACGAAGGCAGGTGGCTAGTACAGTATGCAACACCGGAGTCAAGTTTAGTCTGTTCTTAACTATGTGATTGTGTCACGCCCTAATACTTTCAGCGTGTATATATAATATTCGACGTTGTTACAACGGCAGAGGCCGTGATGGATCATTCCTGCTGGCAATGGTTAGCACATGAGGAAATGGCATCTCAAACGTTTACGGTGAAGAATGGCTCTCTTTAATTTGCTGCAAGTGTTAGATGACTATCAATGAAATTTTATAATTTTGCATTTACATGACATGAGCACCTGGTTGTTTTTCTGGCCCCCTTTGTCTCTGTCGGTATCCTCGATACCAGGTAACCCTGACACCGTACTTAAAATCAAGGAGTTCCTATATTCGAGTTGAAGACTTCCGAGAGCAACACACACCTGAAAGCATTGGATCCGCATCCCTCGTTTGGGTAGCTCCGGTGCTATCATGTGTCATGCGGGACCGAACCTACCTCCCTTCACAGGGAAGCTCTGGTACCGCCACGTGTCCAGCAACCCCGGACCTAACCCCCGCTAGAGGGAAGCTCCGGTGCCGCCACGTGTCAAGTGGCCCGAACCTGCCTCCTTATAGAGGGAAGCTCCGGAGTTGCCACGTGTTGGACCTCCGGACCTCAACTCCCAACAGGAAAACTACAGGATCTCCAACGGCACGAACATTCAAGAGGCTATTAAACAGCCGTGTCATTAATTCAACATTAATGACACACAATCAGAGGACCATCAAGACGGGTAACGTTGCTATTAAGGCACATTATCACACTGTTAATCATGATTATGCATGTAGATCGTGTATAGGTGGATTATTACAGTCGGGGCCACCTGTCGGGCCAGGCATATATTGTAACGGTCAGTCCTCAACATATAAAAGGGTTGCGTCGCGCGGTAAAAGACAACTAAGCTTACACGCATACAAGCAACCACATACACTCGCAATACAATCAACAACCACCCTGTAGAGTAGGGTATTACGCTCAGGTGGCTCGAACCACGTAAAAACTCATGTGTCACTATCTTGTTCTTGATCTTACGCGCCCCATCCGAATACGAACCTCCGCGGACTACGCTTTCGTAGTACCAAGGGAAGTGTCGTTGCTACACTTCGACATTTGGCGCGCCAGGAAGGGGGGCTAAGATCTCAAGATGTTGAACTCAGCTGCAGCTTCCTCCAACGGTTTGGCTGAGCAGCCTGCTGGAGGAAATCCCTCCAACGTGCAGCAACCAGCCAATGTTGATGTCCCGGCAGGTGTCGCTCCACCACCACCTCCACCATATCAGCATGATGGTGTATTCGCGTCGGTCACTGCATCGACGAACAATCTAGAGAACGCGCTGAACGCAGCGCGGACCCTACTTCGGCGTCCTCCAGCGCCTAGAGCTCCTCAGAGTGCGATGGAACAGTGGCGTGCTGATGTGGAGCATTTGGTTGCAGCTGCAGCCGATGCCATCAGCAACCAAGGTATCCCCCTGCTGGATAGGCACCTTCAAGGACACAGGATCTTGTCTGGTAGACTTAGTCCTCAGGCGTCACATCACAGAAGATGTGCGCCCTCCCAGCAAGTGACATCACTGTCCTCCGGGGCACGCCGCACTCATACGACATCAAGGCTTCCGATGCAAGATCTCCAGTCGGAGCTTGACCGCCGATACATGAGGCAAGATGGTCGCGTCCTTATGGAGCGCACCCGCGAGAGACGGGAGGCTTGGGAAAACCCTTCTCCTCTGGGAGGGGGGGGGGGGGGGGGTTGTTCAGCCCTTGCCATGCATCTTTGCATGGCAAACTGACACCTAAGTTCTGACCTCATCTGCCGGAGAAGTACGACGGGACAGTCAACCCCCATCGAATTTCTTCAAATCTACTCCACTGCCATCCTTGCGGCTGGAGGCAATGAGGCTGTGATGGCCAACTACTTCCCTGTGGACTAACCGGGACAACAAGGTCCTGGTTTATGAGTCTCCCTCCTGACTCCGTCTATAGTTGGGGGGAACTATGTTGCCAGTTCACTGCCAATTTCGGGAGCTCCTACACCCGACTTGGCACAGAGCTGGACTTGTTTGTCGTACAACAGAAGGCAGGAGAATCAATGTGATATTTTATCCAGCGGTTTTCACAGGTACGAAACACTATTCCTTCTATACCCAATGCCTCTGTCATTGTTGCATTCCGACAGGGAGTACGAGATAAGAAGATGCTAGAGAAGCTGGCAACCAAAGATGTCAGCAGTGTCACGGAGCCCTTCAGCCTAGCCAACAAATGTGCTAGAGCTGCGGAGGGCCGAGAGATGCACTCAAAACCAGCTGCGGAAGCTGGTAAATCTTCCTCCAAGGCTGAAGCTACTGGCTCCAGCGGTGGAAAGAAGAAAAAGAAGTCCAACTGCAAGAAAAAGTCATCGGCCGGTACACCTGCTGATGCTGATGCAGCTGCAGCTCCTGGTGGCCGGGGGCCACACCCTGAAAAGCGACCCCGACCATCAACTAAAGACGGCGACAGTGAGAAGATGTGGTGTCCGATCCATAAATCGAACACCCATAATCTCGAAGACTATCGTGAGGTCCAACGACTTATTGAATGCTGCAATAAGCGCCAAGAGAAGCCCCATACTACCAACGGGAGGGGAAACAAAAAGTCGGAGAAGATCCTTCAGAACAAGAGCTTGGCTTCCAGGATGCCAAGAAGTCTCTAAAGGACGTCTACAACACTGTGGACGACGACTCCGACATCTCTGACAATGAGCGTTGGAAGACTCTCCATATGATATATGGAAGGTCCTGGGACATCACCTCCCGACGTATCCTCAAGACTATACATCGGGAGATGGCTGTTGCAGCTCCCACCGCCAAGGAAGAATCTCATCGGAAGTGGATGGATACTGTCATCACTTTCGATGCTTCGGATTGTCCGAAGAACATGATCGGAGTGAGTTAGTTGCCCCTGATGGTATCTCTTACCATCAACAACATCCAGTACTATCATGTCTTGGTGGACGGAGACGTGGCGCTCAACCTCCTCAGCTTCGCGACATTCACGAAGCTCTAACTCAGCCTATAAAACCATAGGCCCTCGTGTCCTTTCTTCGGAGTAGGTCCGAGAGATATCACTCCTCTCAGATCAATTACACTCCCGGTGACTTTTGGGACCAGGGACAACTATAGCTCCGAGAAGCTAGTATTTGATGTGGCACACATGAGCCTTCCCTTCAACGCCATACTAGGCAGGCCAACCCTATATAGGTCATGGCCGTAGCTCATTACGGCTACCTAGTGTTGAAGATGCCGACTCCTTCTGGCGTCCTTCGGATTCATGGGGATCACAATGTTGGGGTCATTGCACTGGAGGAACATCACTCGCTTGCAATGGCGCAAGAAGAAGAATCTGGCAAGGAGCAACCAACTCAACAACCTTCGAGCTCACGTCAGTGTGGCTCAACTTATGCACCTCGCGTGCAACTAAGCAGCGACACCGACATCCCCATCAAAGTCGTCCAAATTAGTTCTGATGTTGTCGAGACCACTCGAATATCGGGGGGTCTGGACAAACAAATAGGAACTCACACTCGTCGCTTTCCTTCGTGCGAATGTCGACGTATTTGCATGGCAACCATCACAGATGCATGGGATACATAGGGAGGTGATCGAGCACAGCCTGAAGATATACCCCGATGCACAGCCAGTACATCAGAAGCCCCAGAAGCAATCCGACGAGCGGCAGAACTTCATCACACAAGAAATCAAAAAGCTGCTCAATGCTGGTTTCATCCAGGAGGTTTATCATCCATGGTGGCTGGCAAAACCAGTCGTTGTACCAAAGGCCTGCGGGAAGCTTCATATGTGCATCGACTACACCACCTTGAATAAGGCATGCCCAAAAGAACCATTTCCACTTCCTAGAATAGATCAGATAGTGGACTCTACCTCCGGGTGTGAGTTACTATGTTTCCTATATGCGTATTCTGGGTACCATCAGATTCAAATGTACAGGGAAGATGAAGAGCATACTGCCTTCATTTCAGTAGATGGGTTATATTGTTACATTGCCATGCCTTTTGGTCTCAAAAATGCTGCTTCAACTTTTGTGCGGGCCATGCACAAAACATTTGGAGAACTCATAAGGGACTTGGTGGAGGTCTATGTTGATGACATCGTCATCAAGGTGAAAAAAAAAGAGTCACTCCTGGACAATCTGCAAGCCGTCTTTGACAAGCTGCACTTGACGCGTATGAAGCTCAACCCGGACAAGTGCGTCTTCGGGGTCAATTCCGAATATCTCCTCAGTTTCTTGGTGACTCACCGAGGAATTGAGGCAAATCCGCCTAAAATCAAGGCCATTGAAGAGATGCGGCCCCCAGCCCGCGTCAAGGACGTCCAAAAGCTAACTGGGTGTCTAGCTCCGCTCAGCCGGTTCATTTCAAGACTGCCAGAGTGGGCACTTCCCTTCTTCAAGCTATTGAGGAAGTTCGGACCATTTCATTGGTCCGAAGAAGCAGAGAAGGCATTCCAAGAGCTCAAGCAGCTCCTCACCACACTACCTGTTCTGGTAGTTCCGGAGCCATGTGAGCCTCTTCTCCTTTGCATTTTGGCAACTAAGGAAGTTGTCAGTATGGTCCTGGTCGCGGAAAGACCGGAGCCATCTTCAGTTCAGGAGCCTAGACCCCTCCGGGAGAGTCCACAGCTACTTGAAGGCGAGTCTAGGTCCCAGCCCCCAGGCACAGATCCTAAAGGCCAGAGGCCTGAGGATCAACCTCTCTCAATCGAGGGAATTCCCGCAGTACAAGAAGAAGGTGCGAACCCCTCCGAGGAGGTCCGGACTGATGAAGAAAAATATTCGAACCCCTCTGGGAGGGTATGAGTTGATGGAGAAGAAGCTCTGTCCCTTTCGAGAGGGTCCGAACCGTCCAACGGCTAGTATACTTCAATAGTGAAGTGCTCCACAACGCCAAGACTCGATACATTGAGGTGCATAAGCTGTTGTATGCAGTCTTTATTGCTTCAAGAAAGCTGTATCACTACTTCCAAGCCCACAAGATATCAGTGGTAACCTCCTTTCCACTGTGTGCTATATTACACAATCCAAATTCTATTGGAAATATTACCAAGTGGGTTTCGGAGCTGGCAGAATTTGATCTCGAATTCTTGCCTCGGCATGCTATCAAGAGTCAGGCGCTCGCTGACTTCGTGGCGTAATTGACTCCTTCTTCATCAACTCCAGGGGGCCTCAGCGAGCAGAAGCCGGAACCTAAGGTCCTGGTTTTCACTGAGCTTCACTGGACACTATACTTCGACGGCTCCATGCAAAAGCAGGGGGCCGGAGCTGGAATCCTTCTCCTTGCTCTGACTGGGGAGAAAGTCAAATACATGGTACACCTTGACTTCAAGGCAACCAACAACATTGCAGAGTATGAAGCTCTCATTTACAGACTCAAGGTGGCGCTATCATATAATATCCCCAACTTGCTGCTTATTAACTTGAACTCCAGAAGCTACAGAAGGACTTCCACGTCCTGGATATCTGTCATGTCCAACGTCTGAACAATGCCGAAGATGACGAACTCTCAACAAAGGCTTCAACAGGAGCTCATGCTCCGGACAAAGTTTTTGTCAAAAGTCTGTCAGGACCTACCGCTCAGCCTGCCGAACTGAGTGATGGGGGCGAGACCAGCACCTCGAAACTGGAGGTCCCGGTGGCCCTGTTACCATGGCACCCACCAAGGACCGTAGGCGCTGTAGGAAGCTCCAAGCAACCCAACGCGTAAGATCCAGAAGCTTAAGTTAGCTCTGATGCATGGATCTCAGAGATCCGAAGCTACTTGAAGGATAATATCCTTCCTGAAGACAGTGTTTCCGCTGATCGAATTGCCACATTGCCACAGTGGTAGAAGAGGGATCTCTACCGACATGGTGCCAACAACGTTCTAATGCAGCACATTTCCCGAGAAGAAGGCCGCAAACTTGTTGCATAAATCCGTAGAGGTGAGTGCGGGAACCACACATCTTCTTGCACGTTGGTTGGTAAAGCCTTCCGACATGGCTTTGACTGGCCTATAACACTCCAGGATGCATTTGAGTTGGTAAAGAAATGCGAAGCGTGCTAGTTCCACGCGAAGCAGATTCACACTGACTCAGTCGTTGCAAATGATACCTCCCACGTGGCCATTCGCCATGTGGGAGATGGACATTTTGGGACCTTTCACAAAAGTCGTCGGAGGTTACAGGTTCCTATACATTGCCATCGACAAGTTCACCAAGTGATCGGAAGCTACCCCAGTTGTGACAATCAAGAAGCAATCAACTATCAAGTTCTTGAAGTCCATAGTCTACAGATTTGGAGTTCCGAACCGAGTCATTACTGACAATGAAACCCAATTCACAAGTGCAGCATTCCAAGAGTACAGCGAAGATCTTGGCATACAAGCTAGCTATGCATCAGTTGCTCGTCCGACAAGCAATGGCCAATCAGAGAGAGCAAATGCAAAAAATACTCAAAGGACTCAAGACACGCACATATGAGCGCCTGAAAAAACACGATGCCAACTGGATAGTGGAGCTTCCGTCTGCATTGTGGGCAAGCAGGACAACACCTAGCCGGGCTACTGGAGAGACACCTTTCTTCTTGATGTACGGAGTTGAAGTGGTCCTTTCTCCGGAGATCACCATGAGTTCTCTTTGTGTCTGGACCTTCGACGAATCCACATAGGACAAGCTCCGGCGTGAAGACCTGAACCTTGTCGATGAGGCAAGGTGCCAAGTAGCTGTTCGAAATGCGCGATACTGCCAGGCGCTTCGGCGCTATCATCGAAGGTTCGTGCACAACCGTCAGCTAGAAGAAGGCGATCTGGTGTTGCGGAGAATACTAACTCGATAAGGGATGAACAAACTCTCCCCGGGTTGGGAAGGTCCCTTCCGGGTTATAAAAGTTTCCCGCCCCGAAGACGTTCGCTTGGCGACATAGGATGGGACTCCGCTTCCCAATCCATGGAATATCGAACACCTCCATAAGTTTTATACTTAGTTGCACGGAGGTGAGTCAGTTGTATAAATTGTATCTCTCGTAGTCCATGGACAGAATCGGGAAGGGTCTTAGCACACTTAACTTGGTCATGTACTTTAGTTGTGTCTTTGCCCTCTCTGGGTTAGATCAAGACGAATAGCACACTTAACTTGGTCATTGTACTTTAAGTGCGTCCTTGTCTTCCCCTGTAATTCGGAACTTAATGAGAAATATTTTATATGGATAGACTCTTTGTGCATTTTACTCGTACAAGCTCGATACTTTTATTATTTTTTACCTTCTTGTCTATAAGAGAGTTGTGTAATCCTTTTGAAATTTAGTCCAAGGTATTTATGTGATATATAAGTTGTATTAGTAATCTTCTTTTGGGTCTTAGTATTGTTGCATGGTCTACTCGCCTGAAAATCAAAGCCAACGATATGTCCAGAGTGTGCTATCGACTTCCTAAGTACGCCACTCTACCTATATCCTGGCAGGTCCCAGTAGGGCGGGTCCAGAAGGCATTCAGACCTAAAGAGATTTACTTAATACACTTATGTCGTCACGTTAAATTTCTCAGGATCTAAAATTCAAGGAAGGGCAATAAGTCACAAATAATTTGTAGACAAGAGGACAAATTTTACTGTTTTTCTTGTTTTTTATGTACAGGAAAAATGAGTATTCGATGGCAATTCGCTCGGCGATGGTGAATGCTGCCGGTGCACTAGCTCTGACAACCCCAGGGAGCCCACCTTCGACGTTCTATACGTTGACAGTGGGTGCCGTCGGATCTACCAAGCTTTGACAACCCACAGGGGGCTCGCCGTCGACGTTCTAAGCGTTGATAGTGGGCGCCGTCGGACCTACCAAGCTCTGACAACCCCCAGGGGCCCGCCGTCGACGTTCTACACGTTCATAGTGGGCGCCGTCAGACCTACCAAGCCCCGACAATCCCCAAGGGGCCCGCAGTCGACGTTCTAAGCATTGATAGCGGGTGCCGTCGGACCTACCAAGCCCCAACAATCCTAAGGGGGCCCGTTGTCGACGTTCTACGCATTGATAGTGGGTGTCGTCGGACCTATCAAGCCCCAACAATCCTCAGGGGGCCCGTTGTCGACGTTCTACGCATTGATAGTGGGTGTCGTCGGACCTACCAAGCTCTGACAACCCCCAAGGAGCCTGCCGTTGATGTTCGACGCGTTGATATTGGCCGCCATCAGATAATCCCCCGGGGCCCCGCCGTCGATGTTCTACGCGCTGTCGTCGAACCTACCAAGCGCCGACAATGCCCAGGGGGCCGTCGTCGATGTTCTCTGCGTTGATAGTGGGCGTCATCGGACCTACCAAGCTCTGACAAACCCTAGGGGGCCCACTATCGACGTTCTATGCGTTGATTGTGGGCGTTGTCAGACCTACTAAGCTCCGACAACCCCTAGGGGCCCGCCGTCAACACAACAAAGGGTCCCTGTAGATGTCGAAGGCAAGACTCAGAACTCAGAGCTATCTTATTGGCTACTAAGTCGGATCTATCGAGTTTTCAGGACATTGTCTAAATCCTCATGGTAGATATATTCAATTCATTGAACACATCTACTAGGGGGCCAACAATATAAAGGCAATACATTGAAGACACAAAAAATGGAATTCAGAAGGATTTCGGATTTCATTCATTCAAAATTGGTGGATTACAATTTGAAGGAAAAAAAAAAGAAAAGTCCTAACTACTGGAGTTCCTATTGAAGAAAGAGGCACCTGTATGGGCAGCTTCTTGAACGCTAGCCCTGGCGGCTTGTTCCTCCTCAGCAACGGGTCCTTCGAACACTGGAGCTAAAGACATCTGGGGTCCCCGCTTTTGAAACATGCCGAAACATATTCGACAACGTTCTTGGCCAGGTTCCTTCCTTTAGTCTCCAATTCGTCGACGACTACATCGCCCACAACATCAAGCTTCTTGCCGGCGGAGGTCAACACCACCAGCGCCTTCTCCATCTTTGGTTTCGGGTCAGCCGGACGTACCGGGCTGAAACCAAACGACATGAGAGCTTCGTTGACATGCCCTAAGAAATTCTAGACTTGATGGGACTCAGTTGCTCTCAAGCTCTTTAGTTCCTCCAGTGACTTCATAGCAGCCAAAAGTTCCGCAGAACCTTCCTTGGAGAAGAGCTCGACTTCCTTAGCGTGCTGCTGGATACTTTCAGCCATATGCTTTTCTTGGCCACTGAGCTCTTTATCTCGTAGGTAGATACGATTCCTCTGCTCTACCAAGTCCTTCTCCTTGGCCTTCACCTTGTCCTCCCTGGTGGAGATATCTATCTCTCTTTTGGAGACATTTACCCCCATCTACTATATCTGCTCCTTCTCCTGATCAAGCTCTACTCTCCCAAAGACAGCATTTGGGCGATCTCCTCTTCCCTCTTCACGAGGTCTTCCTCTTTCTCCAGGTTCTTATCCTCCTTTTGATCGAGGGCTTCCCGACGCTTGAGTAGATGCTCATTCATCTCATTGAGGCTGTCCGAATGGTCGTCAGCCGCCTCATTGACATTCTTAGCATGCTCAATTATCTCGCGGGTCTTGTCATCGAGGGCCTTAATCAAGGCCTCTCCTTCATTTAGCGCACGATCCAACCGCGCCAGCCAGGCCTTCTCCTTGGCCGCCCACTCTTTCTGGTCAGCCACCCGGGACTGCGTCAGCTTCATCTCGGAATGAAGTCTGTTGCGCCAACGTCTTAAGGTGTTGGGCTCTTCTTCGAGAGTCTTGCTTTCATGGTCGAAGGCGAGCTGGACCTAGCGGAGACTTGAGCAAGCATTGTTGATAGACAACGCCAAGGGGATCGACTCCGATACTGCCTGAACTGCCTCAGCGGGCTCCAGTGGGTCTTCCAAAATCACTATCGGATCCCAAGGTGCGAGCATGTTATCCAACAGCTCCACATCGTCAGGGCCGACCTCCGGGAGCTCATCAATATTCACCGCGACAGAAGAAGGTTCCACCGCAAGAGATTCAACCTCCGGGGCTGATGAAGAGGGTCCCTTAGCCGAATCTTCAATCCTTGGATCAGAATATGAAGGACTCGTAGCCAGATCTTCGAGTTGGGCCAACTCAGACATAACCACCTCATGTGCCGCCGCATCTAGAGATGACACTGAAGCATCGACCGGAGCTTCACCCTCTTCCAGCACCGATGTCAGAGCCTCTACAGGAGGCTTCGGGACTGCCAGAGCTTCAACAAACTCTTCCACTACGTGGTCCAGCGCTATCACGGGAGCTTCAGTTGCCGGCTCTGGACTTGTTTCCACGACAAGCGGCACCGGAGCTGTCGTGTCATCTGCCACTTCCACTAGGAGCTAGAGCCCGCTGTTGCTAGTGTGGCGGATGCTCCAGGACCCGAACCTAGAGTTCAGGCGGCCACAAGCGCTACCACCTCTAGGAACTCCGTCGTTGGAGGTTGCACTCCGGACCGAGAGCCACCAGCTGGCACGGGGCCAGAGTTGACTTATCAGAGCCAGCGCCCTCTACGGGCACTGGAGCCGAAGAACCAGTCAGAGCTAGAGGAACAATCACACGGACGTAAGACGAGGTTGAGGGGTCACTCAGTCGGAGCTTCCCTCACTCTGCTCCCATTGCTCCTCGCCAGCTTCCGCTTGTGACTCAGAACTTCGACGGGAGCCTTCTCCTTGCCCCGGCCGAAGGTAGACTTCTTTGGAGGGGAAGCTGCGGGACCTTTACCTTTGCCACTGACTGGCGCAGGTCTGGAGCTTGCATGGGAGCAAGGAGCCCTGGGGATAACAATCTCGGCCGGAGGAGTGCTCCGACGCTTGTCCACGAGGCTCAGATCATCAAGAGCTGGCATCTTCTTCCGCAGCTCCCTCCTGACCTTTGGCACCATGTTTAGAGGCAGGAAATCTGTCGGAGGAGTCAGATCATCGGGGCGAATGACTCCGTGCTGCAACTTCTAGAGATGGAGCTTCAAAGCTCCTTCATTTAGATTGGATCCAAAGCCCGTCTCGATCCGATTGTGATCGTGCTCTCCCTAGAACGCCCAGGTGGGCCACACCCTCATCCTCAGCAGAGCCCACCGGTTAGTCAGGAAGTTGGCGATGACCATCATAGGAGTCACTCCTCATTTGACGCACTCCTGAATCCTTGTAAAGATCGGGTTGTACTCCTCCAACAGCGTCGGAGCTACCTCCCAAACATCGGTGTCGATGGCCGGAAGGCTGTCAGGCAGCTTCAGCATATCATGGTGATCCACCATGATGGCCACCCAATCTTTCTTCCAGCTGTCATACTATCCGGAAGGGAAGGTCTTCAGGTACTTGAGCGGCGAGTTCTTGCGCTTCACGAAGTAGTAGAAGCCAATGTACTCAATACTCTCCCCAGTTGTGTGGACCATGAAGAAGGTCCGAAAGAGCTCGATGAAGGGCGACACACCCACCCAGATCTCTATAAAGTGGACAAAAGTCATCACTAGCAAGAAGGAGTGGGGACTGAGGTGATGAAGCTGCAGGCCGTAGAAGTCCAGCAGCATCAGTAGGAAGCTTGAGGCCCTGTTTGACACGGCTGGAACTTGTTACAAAAGCAGCTTGTTTGAAAAGCTGGTGGAAAGCAGCTTCTGTTTATATCCTACTTTTAGTTCATTATGAGAAGCAGGTGAATTAATAAGCTGTTACAGAAGTTTCTTGTTTGACACACCCTCGGCTTATTTTTATGAAGAAGCCGCAGCAGAAGTTGTGCCAAACAGGGTCTGAGAATAGTGGGATGAGCCCCACCATGGCATAAGACAGGAAGTAGACGATCTCGCCAGGATTCTCCTTCCTGAAAGGGAACTTGCTGACGCGGATCAGGTTGTTGAAGGAGTCGCTTGACCACCCCATGTAGGTGCAGACCTTAGACAAGTCTTCAGATTTCTTGATTCGGCTCCGAGGAAGTCCCAACTCCATCACCGCAAAGTGGAGCAGAGGAGGAAGAAAGGTTGCAAGGGCGGAGAGCTCTAAGCGCAATGTCAGATGAAGGCGTAAAGAGTTCTCTCCCCTTGCGGACTCCCCCCTTTAGTAAGCCTCCGCAACGCTTGGATGGAAACTACCTCTGGACTTGAATCACAATTGACCTCGTCAATGACAAGGGGGCCCGAGTCCACTTTGCTTAAAAAGTTACACTAGGCGAACTGTTGTCATGATGAGAAGTTGGAAGCCCGAGAGCGGCCGCCTAACAGGGCTACAATGATTACGTTGGGAACTGATACAAATTTCGTATTGGGAACTGGCGGCCTTCAATTGCGTGAGATCCGCACGCCAGGATCGCACGCGCCGTGTCAAAAATGGCCACGTGGCGATGGCATAACTCTTTGTCATCACTTCAACCGCCCGGAAAAAGACTTTGAAGCCGCAACGCGGTAATCGAAGATTGCCCCACCTCTGGTAATATAACTTCACCCAGAAGGCTTCTCCCAGAGGTGGGCTCGGGGGCCACTGTCGGTACCTTAGATACCAGGTACCCCTTGATACCGCACTTAAAACAAAGGAGTTCTTGTGTCCGAGTTGAACACTTCCGAGGGCAACACACACCTGACAACACTGGGCCCGCATCCTTCGTTTGGGTAGCTCCGGTGCTACCACGTGTCCTGCGGGACCGGACCTACCTCCCTTCCTAGGGAAGCTCCGATACCGTCACGTGTCCAGTAAGCTGGACCTAACCCCCAGTAGAGGGAAGCTCCGGTGCCGCCATGTGTCAAGTGGCTCCGGACCTGCCTCCTCACAGAGGGAAGCTCTAGAGCTGCCACGTGTTGGACCTCTGGATCTAAGCCCCCAACGGGAACACTACAAGATCTCCAATGGCACGAACATTCAAGAAGCTATTAAACAACCGTTACAAGACCTGATTAATGTGTCATTAATTCAGCATTAATGACACACGATCAAAGGACCATCAAGATGGGTAACACCGCAATTAAGGCGCGTTATCACATTGTTAATCACGATTATGCATGTAGATCGTGTATAGGTGGATTATTACAGCCGGGGCCACCTGTCAGGCCAGACATATACTGTAACGGCTAGTCCTTAGCATATAAAAGGGTTGTGTCGTACGGTAGAAGATAACTAAGCTCACATACATACAAGCAACCACGGACACTCGCCATACAATCAACAACCACCTCGTGGAGTAGGGTATTACGCTCAGGCGACCTGAAGCACGTAAAACCTCCCGTGTCACTATTTGTTCTTGATCTTACGCGCCCCATCTGAATACGAACCTCCGCGGACTACGCTTTATTAGTACCGGGAGAAGTGTGTTGCTACACTTCCACAGTCTCCAAATTAATCAAGCACTCTGAGTCTAGATGGTCAAAGTAATTTCCAGGTAACTGCTGCCACTGCGCCTGAACCAGACAGATGATCGTTTCAGGAAACTGCAAGACCCAGAAGGCACATGTCTGTTGCTACCTCTACTGCCAGTTTCACGGGCCAGGATACAGCACTCCTTTGCTGCAAGAAGCAGGACGAGACCATATGTGTCCTAGTCCTACCCATTCGGACGGCAAGGTTTCCGTTTCGTCGCAACCCGAAATCATGCATTGTAGCCTTGCCAAAGATGACACGCTTCTGCAGACCATAGCCCGTGCAGAACAGCAGAAGAACCTGCAAAGATGTTAGAAGCCGGGAGAGGTATGTCGCGCGCGTGGATCGGGGAGGGGCTTGATGGCAAGTTTTTTTTGTTGAGGATAAGAATTTATTTCTGCATGCTTTAATGTATCATTCGAGGCAAAATCTCTGCGTGTTAACCCCTCCTTTATATATACATCTATGAGAGAAAAAGAGACCTATGGCAGACGTTAACAAATTTTGCAGTAACTAGGGAGCAGTGGCTTAGCTAGGATTTAAAGCTAGGTGGGTCAACCATTTTTTTCCCGCATAACAAGATAAAAGCTTAAAAGGTATCTTAAAAACATGGTAAATCAACAGTAATAGTTCTATTTTTTAAGCGAATCAACTATGCCTACATTATTACAATGATAGATGAAAAGGAGAAGGGACTACGTACTTCTGGTCTTTGTCGGACTTATTACGCGTTATAATGGACATCGTTCGATGATAGTGAACAATTACATGTGTTGGCATTACATGGTAGTGTCTGTCTGACATGCAAATAATTAGTGACCACTGAAAAGTGTCAGCGTCAGCAAGATGCCATGCATGGGTCTACGACAGTTGACACTACATGGTAGTGGCTAGCTCATGTACAAAGAACTCCGGCCACACAGGGGCCCAAGGCTCTCTGTCGCCTCATTGCTAGCCGGCCACCACCAATTTTCATGGAGACCATCTGCAGCGGTTTCCTCTAAAACTTACTCTATCCCTCTATACTTCCAGTATATCCTCTATACTTCTAGCATTCCACTCTGGACACTTACTCTATACTTCCAGTAATCTACTCTATATTTCCAGTCCAGTAAGCTTTACAGTGAACCACTGGTCTAACCCTAGGCGTCCGCCCCTCTGGCCCTCTTGTCGTCCCGCCCTGGCGATCGTCGCTTCTTCCTTTCTCCTGTATCTCGCCGTTTGACTGTCCTGAGATTCGAGCTGACCGCAAGCTTGGGCAAGGGTGGGGGTGGGTCGCTGGGCCAAACCTTGGGCGTGTGGCCCGCGATCTAGAGTTGGTTTGTCCGACGCACAACCAAGTAGAGACAGTCATAAGTGTTGACGTCGACAAGATGACTTGCACAGGTCTACGATAGTTGGAATTACATGGAAGTGGGCTATCTCAGCACGCGAAAAATTAGCAACTACCAAAAGCGTCAGTTTCGGCTAGGGGATGACTTGCAGCGGTCTACGTTGATTGACATTACATGGTAATGGTGGCTAGCTCACGTACAAATAAGTAGTGACGGCCATAAGTGTTGATGCCGACAAGACGACTTGCGGCGGACTATGACGGTTGACACTAGACGACAGTGTCTAGCTTATGCACAAACAACTAGCGACAACCATAAGTGTCGGAGTCAGCAAGACGACTTGCGAGGGCCTATGACGTTTGGCACTGCATGGTTGTGGTTATGAAAAATGCAGTATTTTATTTTGAGGAAACTATAGTAGAAGAAACCCTACTCTGCTAGTTTTTTTTTTTGAAATTAGCTAGTTATATATATATTATTATAATATACAAGAGAAATAAAACAGAGAACCCCTGATAAACAACAATATAATCGACCACTAAGAAACCTAAACAGAGGAAAAATCTATTAATCCAGGTACTCATGTAGCTGCACAATCCTTTTTGGAAAAGCATATGGTATGATATTCTAGTTTTTGGAGCATGGAAATGCAAGGTTGATACGACGGTGATGCCTGGACGACGCATGCATGCCTAACCAGTAACCAAGGCTCCAGGATGGACGCAAAACACAAGGCAAGTGAACGTCCAAGACCGAATAGTGGAGCTCCTCGAGCAGAATCTGAAGAGAGGGAAGAGAGGCGGAGAAGACAGAAGAGGAGATCAGGGAATCACCTTGCATCTCAAAGAAGATGGGACAGGAGAAGAGAGAGACGGGCCATGGGCGTGCGGCCCGTGCGGCCGCATTATCTTTTCTCTGCTCGACAACCCGAAGGCTCAAAGTTCAGTGGAAGCTGTCGAAGGCAGGCTAAACTCTGGCCGCCAGTTCCGCTCGTTGGCCCAAAATTATTAACAGGCTTGCGCTGTCTGGTAGCCCGATCCGCTGACCGCCGGTGCCTCCGATAGGATGAAAACGGTAAAGTAAATTTTCGAATCATTCGACACCGTTTTCGAAGTTTTTCGATCTGATTACACTTTTCGTAAAAATTATGCGAAAATGAGATGAAAATGAACATTAGAATATGGTAAACAGAACGGAAACGATTTGTACAGATTTCTGATCGAATTGTCGAAATTCCATATTTTAATCAGAAATTTTCGAACAATAACCGAATAATTTTCCGGATAGTAGGTCAGCCCTAGTACGCTTATATGTAATAAACTCAATTCCTTTTATTTATTTATTCAGACATCGATTCGGGTAATGAGCAATCAATATTCTTTAATTAATAAGCATAAAAAGTTTTTAAATGAAATCAATGATGCAAAAGTCAAAGACAATTTGGTCAAATATTTATTTACTTTTAAATGGTTTCTAAAGTGATTTATTCGTTGGAAAATGTTTATAAATTGTAACTAAAAGTTGTTGTCTTATCTTTTATACTTAAATTGTTAATGTTTTAGATGGATAATATTTTGGAGTGTTGTTTCTGAAAATATTCGGAACTGTTCCGATATCGGTATATTTTCAATCCGATATACTCGCTTCAGATATTTCTGAAATTTCCAATATCGTAACCGTTCCGATGATTCCGTTTCCGAAAATTTTATAAAAAAATAAAAAATGATTTAGTATTTTTTTTTTTCGTCGATGGTTTTCATCCCTAGCCGCCCAGGTAGGGGTGGGCGCGGTTAACCGCATAACCGTTAACCGAAATTAACCGCACCGAATTAACCGAAATTTTTGGTTAATTCGGTTTTCGGTTATCGGTTCGGTTATGATTTTTTTGTTATTCGGTTTTCGGTTAATAATTCGGTTTTTAATCCGATTAACCGAATTAGCCGAATTAACCGAATTTTATGTGATTTGTTCATGTCTATTTTTGTTTCTCTTGGTTTATAATTTATCAAACATGGATGTACGCTTGTATATTAACTTATATATTGGTCTTTTATGTTTGAGTTGATTTCATGTTGTTTTATTATTCAAAATTTCAAATTTTCTTTATTTATTTTTATGTTTAAATTGTATTTTAATCTATATGCGGTTAATTCGGTTAACCGATTAACCGAACCGAATTAACCGCAACCGAATTGTGCGGTTAATGTTTTTGTTCGGTCATATTCGGTTATTGATTTCTATTAACCGAATTAACCGAACCGAATTAACCGAATGCCCACCCCTACGCCCAAGAGTTAAGCGGCGCACATCCGTAAGAACGAGGACGAGGGCTCCCGCCGCAAGCGCCCCCCGCATCCTGATGAAGCGCGAGCCTCGTGCAGTGCAATAGCTCGGATGGGCCGTGGGCGGCGTAGTAGTAGACGTTCTCCACCAGCGTCTCAGAGAGATGCATGCGGATGAGCCCGGCCCGTCTTCCCTCCGCGCGTCGTCCTGGCTCACCACCACGTTCCTCGCCTGCCTCGCCTCGTCTCCACGGTACGTGGTGTAGCGTCCGCCGCCCCAGCTCGTTTCCTCCTGCCTGCGCTTGCCCGTGCCCGTGCCCGTGCCCGTGCGTGCTGCCGACGCGTGAGGAGTAATTAATGAAAAGAGCGTGGTGAACAGATGTGCTTAGAGAGCATGCGAGCATGTGGGAACCGAATATGTTCACATAAACCTCATCATAGCTAGGCTGGACGGGTCGTGCAGTATAACCTACTACGAGAGAAAAAAACTCGCTACCCTCGTGGTTAGTTGCAGTGGTAGACTAGGTCCATGCGCGGGGCCGCCGGATCGGGAAGGAAAAGGCCCAGGAGTGCACGAGGACGCACCGCACGTTTGTACCGGACTTGGTATACGCTTTTCACCCCCCGGCCCCGCCGCGTGCGTGGCTACTGCGCCCGGAAACGACAGCGGAACAGGTAGGCCCCCACCATTGTGGGAACTGCACAGCAGCAGATCCGGCCCACGGCCCACGGGTTTCTTGTCACGGGGACGGCCTGCGGGCGCGGTGACGATGTCGGTGGACTCGCCGTACTGATCCGGAGTGCACATGGCATCTATGGGGTTCCGGGCGTAACGAACCAGACCTCGGATGGGACGGGAACGACAAACAGCAGCAGCACTCCGGCGCCGGCTGAAGCAGCCACACTTCACTTGTTCACCAGCATGGCAGCATCACTCCTCCATGAACAGTTTTGAGCCGCTTCCCGTTCGGCATGCGAAGCGACACGATCCCGCGAGAGTGGACGGGGCGGGGTGTACCGAGGACCGTGTCCACGAGATCCCCGGCGGCCGCACCGCACACCGCCATGGTCAGCAGATGCTCCTTCCCCCGTCCCCCTCCACTAGGCTGACTAGCTCCATTCCATCTACGCACCCACCCCACTACCACCGGGCCAGAAAAAACAAATACCCTCTCGCTGCTTCCTTACCCGCTTCCAGGTAGACCAATTCTTCTGCGGACCCCACGAGTCATCGACTTGTTTCGTGCCTTCCGCGTCCAGCGACCATAGGCGACGGTCGCGTCGCGGAGTGAGTACTGGTACAGTTGAAGACCAATTCCATACACTAGCGCACAGAGCACTTCATTTCATTTGGGTTCCAGTCCAACAGTTACAGAAAATTCGTCGCCTGCTTCCCTTTTACTTTTCTCTCTCTCCCGTCGAAGAAGAAAAAAAATCGCATCCATCGCAGAGTCGCAGAGATAAGCAGAGGAGAGAGAAAGCGGGAGGTGGCGGCGCGGCAGATCGGGCGGCGCCCTGCAGCTCAGGGGACACCGGCGGGCGGGAACCACCACGCCCATGCGTCGCCGGTGAGGTCGTGGGCCCGCTCGGCGCTGGACTTGAAATGGCGGCGGCGGTGGGGAGATGGTGGGCGGTGGTCGTCGCGGCCGCGTTGCTGGCCGGACCACCGGGACGGGTCGTCGCCAACACCGAGGGTGAGTGAGCCTCTCTCGTCCCGATCTCATACGCGTGCCTACGCCTCGTGCCGTCCCGTTTACTTTACTTCGCTCTGTATTTTCGAATCTGTACTGCAGGGGACGGCGCATCTGAGCTTGTTTTCGTTTTCGTTTTGCTAGTACTGTAGTACTAATTTGGTTACCTTGCTCCGAATCTATGATTTTGCTGGTCGTGATGCTCTTGCGGCCTTATTATTACCTCTTAGTCTTATGCGTGCAAGTCTGTCGTGACATCGCTGGTTTCATAGAGATTAGCGATACAGATGGCTTTGTTTCGACGCAGAATGTTCCTTTTAGTTGTTATGCCCTAACATATGGGAAGTCCCCTTCCGGTAATTCAAGCGGCAGCCAGGTCGGCCTTTTTTAGTTTAAAACAGAAAATGAAATGAATGCCAGGCTTACCTTTTAAAGTGTCACAAATTGATTGGTTATACAGTTGGATTAGGAATCGTTAATGTTAACATCAACAAATTGTTTCCTGGGAGTTGTCTTTCTCCCCGTCCTCCTCAAGTCGCGGAATCAAACAGTGTAGGTGTATGGAATGCGTCCCCATGGTATTACCGTGCAATAGCAAAAATTGATGAACCAATAGTATGTTTAATGTTTAGGGACCTTCGGTAGTTTTTGCCTTACTAGCTTGCTTTAAAAATCTCATTCACGTTGTTTATGCCTATCAGACCTGCTTACTACTTGCACAACTTTTGCGTTGTTGATAAACTTTCTTCTGCGTGTCGTCTTAACTGCAAGTACACTTGCTGATGATAATGTTAACTCTTGTCCATAGGTGATGCCTTGTACAGCCTGCGCCAAAGCTTGAGAGATGCTAACAATGTGTTGCAGAGTTGGGATCCAACTCTTGTTAATCCCTGCACATGGTTCCATGTCACTTGTAACAACGATAACAGTGTAATAAGAGTGTAAGTTGATGAAAATGTTTCCATTTATGCACTTCAAAGTATTTGTGGATGTCTGACTCTAAATGCTTCTTTTCCTCAGTGACCTTGGAAATGCACAGTTATCTGGTGTTCTAGTGCCACAGCTTGGCCAGCTAAAGAATCTCCAATATTTGTAAGTTCTCCATGTGCTGGTTTTGCTGACTGTTTCAAGATGTGCACTAGCATTGTTATAGCTGTTTCTAGATGTGGATCGGTATGCTGCTTCAAGCTAATGAATAAGTCCATGTACAAGTTGATGCATCTTAAAAATTCGTTTTCTACATTATTCCGGAATCTGTTTGTTGTAGAATACATTTCCTCATTTTTGAAATGTGTTACTTTACATCTGTAAACTGATTTGTCGTTTTGTTGTAATAGGGAGCTTTACAGCAACAACATAAGTGGGGCAGTACCCCCTGAACTGGGTAACCTAACTAACCTGGTCAGTTTAGATCTGTATATGAACAACTTCTCTGGCAGTATCCCTGACAGCCTGGGAAGTCTATTGAAGCTGCGTTTCCTGTAAGATTACTCTTTTTATCATCTCTTTTACACTTTTTATCATCTCTTTCATTTCCTCATTTGCTATTCTGGCTTTTGATTTAGACATTTTATCATCTCTTTTATCTAGAATAGCCAATATAATTTTTTGCTGAAAACAAGAAAATAAATTTATTGTTTTCCTTTTTCCATACATGGAATTAATTGTTTGTTTTATTTTTTCCTGCTTTCTGGTGCCTATTCTATATCAATTAGTCATATTGCTGAAGCTTTTATGGTTGCATGTGTTCCTTCAGTTCTCTTACATTTTAATATAGTCATGGATATTTATTTGTTTTTGTGCCTTCTTGCAAGGATAGTCGGCTTAACAACAACAGCTTGTCTGGTCAGATTCCTATATCCTTGACCAATATATCCACTCTCCAAGTGCTGTAAGTAGGATGTACACTACTGTTCTCTTGTCTCTTGATGATTTTGTTGTGTGATGGATGAATATGCAAGTATATGATATGCAGGGATCTCTCAAACAACAACCTCTCAGGAGCAGTTCCATCAACTGGCTCTTTTTCACTCTTCACCCCTATAAGGTCTTATATCTGTACAATTTTATGGTAATTTTGCCTTACTGCTTCTTTAGAGTGGATGATAAATATCATGATTGTTACAGTTTTGCGAACAATCCACTTCTTTGTGGTCCTGGTACTACCAAGCCTTGCCCTGGGGCTCCTCCGTTTTCCCCACCTCCTCCATACAATCCTCCATCGCCTCCAGTTCAGACAACAGGTAATTTTTGAATCTATGTGAATTTAGTTTTCATCAACACATTAGAAAACTTTAGCATTCTGAATGAATGTGCTTCATGGGAAACTCTAGCATTCTGAATGAATGTGCTTCATGGATTTCTATCTCTTCTATTAGGTGCCTCTAGCACTGGAGCAATCGCTGGAGGTGTTGCTGCTGGTGCAGCATTGGTTTTTGCTGTTCCTGCAATCGCATTTGCAATGTGGCGCCGTCGTAAACCTGAAGAGCATTTCTTCGATGTGCCTGGTATGTATCATATGATGTACTTTGTTTTGTGTTATCCATATTTTCTGTTTATTCATTTACTGTCCCTTTTTTTCAGCTGAGGAGGACCCAGAAGTTCATCTTGGTCAGCTCAAAAAGTTTTCACTGCGCGAGCTTCAAGTTGCAACTGATAATTTCAGCAATAAGAACATTTTAGGAAGAGGTGGCTTTGGAAAAGTGTACAAGGGAAGGCTCGCTGATGGCACATTGGTAGCAGTGAAAAGGTTAAAAGAGGAGCGTACACCTGGTGGTGAGCTGCAGTTTCAGACAGAAGTTGAGATGATTAGCATGGCAGTTCACAGGAACCTTCTACGGCTTCGTGGTTTCTGCATGACACCCACGGAACGATTGCTAGTATATCCATACATGGCTAACGGTAGTGTAGCATCACGTTTACGAGGTACTCGTACTTTGCTCTTATCCTAAATATGGCTGCCACAGCCAGTTAAACACATCAGAATATCACCTTTATGCTTCCTGTTCTCATTAATTTGTACTGATTTGATATTAGAGCGCCAGCCATCTGAACCACCTCTTGACTGGGACACAAGAAGACGGATTGCATTGGGGTCCGCAAGAGGACTCTCTTATTTGCACGACCACTGTGATCCTAAGATTATCCATCGTGATGTCAAAGCAGCCAATATTCTTTTGGATGAGGACTTTGAGGCAGTTGTTGGTGATTTTGGCCTTGCAAAACTTATGGACTACAAAGATACCCATGTAACCACAGCTGTTCGTGGAACAATTGGACACATTGCTCCTGAGTATCTTTCCACTGGGAAGTCCTCTGAAAAGACTGATGTTTTTGGCTATGGGATCATGCTTCTGGAGCTTATTACTGGACAGAGGGCATTTGATCTTGCTCGTCTTGCAAATGATGATGATGTTATGCTGCTAGACTGGGTAAATATTTTTTTCGTTAGTCAGCTACAGTGATGCTGCACTACATCTCATCTTTTTCTTCTTGTTTTACTGCATTGCTGTCTGCCGGCTATACTGTATTAGTTTGTCTTCTTTACTGGTATCAATCATATCATCTACAATCATGAATTGCACTTAACCATTCCCCTCTTGGGTAGAGTCCGCACACAATCTGGTAGTTCACCCTCCCGGAAACATCAATCATGTCTAGAACATGTTAACACACAATCAGTTGCTGTGCCATATGCCTGATGCATTCTAAGATACTTGAACTAACGGAAGACATAGCTGGCAAAAAGAATAATTCCAATTGGCATCTTGCAGGTGAAAGGGTTGTTGAAGGAGAAAAAGGTTGAGATGTTGGTGGATCCAGATCTGCAGAACAACTACCAAGAGACAGAGGTGGAGAACCTGATCCAGGTGGCTCTGCTCTGTACACAGGGCTCTCCGTCGGAACGTCCCAAGATGTCGGAGGTGGTGAGGATGCTCGAAGGTGATGGATTGGCGGAGAGATGGGATGAATGGCAAAAGGTGGAGGTGGTGAGGCAGGAGGCTGAGTTGGCCCCTCTCCGTAATGACTGGATTGTTGATTCCACTTATAACCTTCGTGCGGTGGAACTGTCCGGACCAAGGTGATGGACTGAAAGGCACCACACTACGAATACAACTCCAACAAAATCAGAACTTAATTGGCAGATTCGGTCTAATTGTTGCATGTGTATAATTGAAAGGTAGCTTTGATCTTGTTAGTGACAGTTTAAGGGGTGGATTCATTTGGATTCCTCCATAGCCTCAGAAGCTGGGGTAGAGTGCAACTGTGTTGTTAAGGTGAAATTCGTATACTTGAGGTGAATCTCAGAAACATTGCTTTAGTGGTGGATTTTGTAGAGGGGGTGCTAATGTAAATGCACAACCGTGTTAGTTTTTGCCATAGCTTGTGTTCTTTCCGCGATCAGCATTCCGTAAAATTTGAGGGACGTGGTTCGTATGGGAGACAGTCGAGCAGATGCGGCGGTTGCATGCACCTGGCGGCAAAGCTACACCACAGTTGTAGCCATCTATGTTGATGGCGACTCTTTGCCGGCATTGTGGCCTGAGAGGACTCGATATCGTTAGGCATCTGCAACATCGACGATAATGTTTTGAGTTTTAATAGAGGGTGTTTGGAGAGTCCTCGAATGCTCAACTCGACAATCCAGGCTGGCCCTCCATCCCAACAGATCACACGCCAGTTGGCGAGCGAGCCATGAATCCTTGTGCTTGAAATACATTCAACATCTCTTTTTGTAGGAAATAATTGCCACATCTATCATTCACACCATGTTCCAAATCTATCATGCACTGGAATTATCATGTCGAAATAAAATCTTGTCTGCTACTTCATTTCCAGATCTGTCAAATATTTCGAAATGGGGGAGTACATGAACAACGAAATGCAAAAATATCTATTATACACTATATACGTCTTTATCTATCATACTCCGCATATACACACAGCTATTGTACACGTACACCGGTGTCCGTGGCTATGCTACAGCACGTGGGGGGCAAATTTGGTAAAAGAGAAAGAAACATAAAAAAAGAGGATGACGACAATGGGCAACACTGAAAAATGGTGGGTTAGTTCTCACTGGTTCACAAGGAACTCAGAGATCAGGCAGTGCCGGTTATTAATTTCTCCTGTCGATCTAATTTCTTTACCTTGACCAGACCAACCAGAACTTGCAGACCAAAGAAGGCACAAAGAGAGTACGCAATGGTTGCTGGTGTCTGCAATGGTTAATTGAAGCCCTGGTGAAACAAATGCGTGCCAATAATTCGGTGAAATGTATAATCCAGTTCTTTAGGAAACTCACCCGGATCGAATTGAAGTGTAAAATGGTAGCAAGGTTCACCAAACTACCAGCAGCAATCCCCTGAACAAGAAAGCAGTATTTAAGTATTTTTTATGATGATACGTAACTTTAACTACATTATTCAAAGATAGAAAACAATATCATGGTAAATGTACTATTCTAATTGGTAAAATTTTCTTGCTCTGAAATTGCAGGTACCCTACATTAATTGTATTAATATGAGATAACTGATTTTTTGTGAACTCAGCATCATCCAGCAGTCAACTTCCCTTTCCCTTCCTGTTTGGGCATAACACATCCAAATGTTAAAAGATTCATTACTAATTCTTAACTCACATATCCAATTGTTTTCTGTACGGCAGCAACTCTTTGAAATGCTCTTTCTGATTCCAATGTCCTAACACGAAGCTTGAGATCACCTTGCTCCTGTGTAAAAAAGATGAAGCTGATTGAGACTACATACACTCATTCACAAGGCTTGTAAACAACACCAACGAGCTACAAAACACTACAAGATATTGCACTAACCAAACGCTCAATGAATAGTGCAAGCCTTTCAACTCTGTCAGGTTGGCGGAACAAATTGTAAAATGCACGGGACTGCCTTTCCCATCTCTTCTTTGCATCCTAAAGCATTATAAAATCAGGGGCACTTAAAACTCTTATCGTCCATAATCAGCAGATATGGCATTATAGAGATAGTTAAAAAGTATTGAACAAATGTTTAAACTTGCCTTTACAACTACTTCAACACCAGCTTCATTAAATCGTAACAACTCCATGGCATATCTGGCAAGTTTAACAGATGTATCAAGTCGGATCTAGAGTTGAAACTTTCCACAATGTATAGAGTGAGATGCACAACGATGTGCAAGCTTTGCAAGAAAAGAGTATAAAGTGCTAAATTCAGAGAAAGTGTGCTCACGGCTTAGCAATCTCTGTAATATCAAACCTAGGATCAAGGCCTTTCCCAATACCATCTAGAACTGCAAAGAGTGGAGGAAGCATGAGGGACCATGCATGACAGTGTAATAAAACTAGTTTCGTGTCGACCATCTGGATTATGATATATTCAGACCTGAGAATGCTCTGACCACAAATGTAAAGGTGGCAGGAAACCGAAATGGTTGATCGGAAGCAATTGCCAGAAGATCCTCTCCTGGAAAATTGAATTCGAGTTAACAAAAATAGAATCTGTTTAATTGCATACATCTTGGAATGTTCCCATCTGTCATGTTCCTCAATAGTTGTAAAAACTCCATTACCAATTGCGGCAAGCCTCTGCTTCTTCTTTTCAAACTTCTCCTCCCTACTTAACTGCTTTTTAAATCCTGTTTCTGCAGCTGCCATCTCTTTTTCCTTCCTTTGGGCTGAAAGGCGCTCTTGAAAGCTATAAAAAATAGATAATCAGAATAAAGTAAGCTTATCGGAAAACAATCAGAGGGCACTTATCAGGAAAAAGAATAATTACCTATTTAGGAAAAATTGAGCTGTTCTTCTGACAGCAGTCATATCTCCAGTTGGAACAAGGACACCCATTTGAACCATTGCTTGAAGCACCTGAAGGAAATACCAAATTAATTATTCATCGGAAATTCAGTGTCTACAATCATTCACCAGGTCATATGCCCAGGCCCCAGAGAAACTTACTTTATCAGGATCCTTTTCATAAACTCCATAGAATGCTTCGAGCAACCCTTCCCGGATATTCGGACTGATACTGCGTATATGAAGAAAAGATAAACCATGCTGGCTATTCAAGAAAAGAAAAGTAGAACAAAATTCCCTCAAATAGAAACATATGTGAAGCAAAAGCATTGTAAACAACCTTCCCATCATTCCAAAGTCATAGAAGATAAGCCTCCCACCATTGACGTCGTCAACAGCGATATTCCCTGGATGCTGTAAAGAAAATCACAATTAGCTTTGACTAGAGCATTACATGCTACAGTTGCATCTATGTGTGATACTATAGCAAGAAGAAAAAACACACCAGATTCAAACTCACAAGAATTATAACATATCGAAAGTTTAAGTTTACAGCTGATGCACAAATGAGCATAGATTTGCAGAAAGTAAAGCTGTCAAGGTTAGAGTCGTAGAGAACATTTAACAAGATAGGCATGCAAACTTGCACAGGCTAGCGCACCTGGCCAAAGGGTACATGACAAAGCATAGAGATAGACCTCAGAATGTCGGATCAAATGGACCTCATAAGTTCTTTCTACTGAAATATCATATTTACAATTTATTTGAAAACAGGTTAGGGCAAGGGTAGAAATGATACATGTGGGAAATATCCACAATGGGGCATACAAGCCAAAGAAACGGTATGCATGTGGTGTGCTCTATTTGAATCATTACTTGTATCTTAATGTAATTACATGCAGTCCTGCATATTTGAGACAAAAAAGATAATGAAATGTACTAGCAGTGTTGTGCAGAATGCACGTTAGGACTAACAGGGTCAGCGTGGAAGAATCCATGGGACAAGATCTGCTCAAGGTAGGATTCAACAGCATACCGTCCTAATCTGAAAAAGATTCACGTTGGCAACAGATGCAACCAGTGTCAGTTAGCACTGAACACTGAGGCAGTATGTAGGTGCTGCAATATGAATATATACCTTTTCCGATCGACTCCTAACTCATCCAACTGCTTTATCCTGTTAATTTTGATTCCCGGGACATATTCCATTGTTAAAACCTGCGAACAAAGGAATTAAAATATCTATTTACATTTGTTGTTGCTTGTGGACCTGTCTTGGAAGTTTCAGCGTAGAAGAAACCTGAGGCGTGGTATACTCCCAGTTAATCTCAGGAACCTTCACATAATCCAAACTCTTGAAATTTTCAGAAAATTTTACAGCATTAAATGCTTCCTTTGTGTAGTCTATTTCCTGAAAACAACTATGATACTATCAGAAGATCAATAATGCAAAACACCATTTTCACCATCCAAAACGCCAAAATTCAACTGAATGACCTTAAGAACTATCTAATATTGATCATAAGCTTAAAAAATATATTGGCACAAAGAGCTCAGAGACATGGACGACAAAATGAAATGGGCTAATAAAATATAATAGTGCAGGTACCAAGATATGCAATCTCTCAACTCCCAAGCCATGCTAAACCCAACATCCCGGATAACTCTATTTATTCAACAATCTTTCAGTGCTTTCACAATTTCACTGAGATCAGGTGTCTAAATAAATGATAGATTTATCAAAATAGCTTATCATAGCACAAGCCACATTTTGAAACTTAACTGTAATAAGAATGAGATAAAACCTGAATAGATGTAGTAAAAAATTAAGTTACCTGATATAAAACAGACGCACACTCATCATAGATGGCAACCCAGTCTCTTTTGGCACCATCTGACTTGGGATCAACTTTCTGAAGGTATTCAGCTATTACCTAGAACAGAACAAGTTAATTCATCAGGAAATGGTGACAAATGAATCCATATTAAAGCAGATATAACATTCTAGTTTTGGTTTTAATAAATAATGTTACAAAACCATGGTATATTGTAAGAATATAAAAATTAAAATAACCTACCCTTAAATTTTTCAGGTCAATATCAAATAGCTCCTTCAAACCAGGCCTTTGCACTTTGATGACAACTTCTTGGCCATTCAGGCGTGCCCGATGAACCTGGCCTGCCAAAAAGTGAAGATTGTTATAGTGCCGTTATTTACCAAGATAGCTTAGCTTAGTCATTTTCCACAAATATGGACTGTCAGTTTATTACCGAGGCTAGCAGCAGCTATTGGCTCAAAATCAAATCGATCAAATATCTCGTTCACAGATGCTCCCAGTTCTTCTTCAACAATTTTTACAGCTGTCTCCGAAGGAAATGGAGGAACTTGATCCTTCAATAGAGACGATAGTGCCATACTTATATCATAACAGGGGTATAAATATAGAAGTGGATTAACAAAGATCTGGAAAAAATGATTAAAATAGCCAACACTAAACATTTACTTTATTCCTTCACATTGGGTGCTATGTCACTGAGAAACTCTAATCTGCTTGAGCTATGTACGTGGACAACGTGATAATGGTAAGTTTGGTTATCCACTATGGTGATCTAGTAAATTGAACTATTTTTAGGTACGTGCATACTTAAAACCTAGATTTGTTTGGGGCTGATAAAATATTTCCTAACATTAAGGTACACAATTTCAATAAAAAGCAAGGACTGCATGACCATCTACACCTAACAAATAGCCACTCTGGCCTGCAGTTTCATTGTGGAAAACAGAACATGTCAACAAATAAGGTCCTAAACACAAACCTGCAATTCAGATAACTGATCCACATATTCCTGCGGAAGGATATCCACTCTGGTTGAGAATTGCTGCCCTATTTTGATAAATGTGGGGCCTAATCTCAAAATACTCTCTTTCAGCCACTGGGCGAGAACTTTCCTCCTCACTTTCTTTTTCTCTTCCGTCATCCCCCCTGCAGAAGTTTTCTTTTCTTAGATATTTAGTGAAGTAGACAGTTTTGAAGCAAATATCTAGGTGATTCTTCAGTATAAAAAATGCATTCTGACTGAGCAGAAAACATTTTGAAAATCTCAAAAAAAATCTGAGAAAAATTGGGTTTACGTAAGAGATACACATCCATCGTGTTTTTAAGGGAAAACAGTAGGGAAACCCCTACTGTACATATACTAATAACTCATAAGCAAAGTAGAGAACAACCAAATAAGAGTTATAGTCATAACAGGACACCCTCCTACTAGATGACCTTCCGAGCTGGAAAGAAAAAACTAGAGGACAGCAACCACATCCATCGTGTTTGTTGATATGCAATACACGCTGAAGTATATGATGTGGGATGTTATACGGTTGCACTCACGAATGTCTACAGATATTTTCATGTGTGATCAATAAGTATAAAATATACTTGTGGGTCAAATACATAAAACTTATGGGTAGATAAATTGTAAGGTTACAACTGATGCTGAGTAAAAACTTACTCTGAAAAGAATCTGATCATAACTCACAAGTTATGGCAACCAAATAGATTGTAAGTTGTAACAGAAAATGATAGAATAAAAATGAATTAGATAAGACAAGAAATTCAGGAGATCGAGTGTTGGCTGTGTATAACCATAGATATAGGATATGTTTCTTCCTGGCCTGCTAGTCACTCACCTCTATAGGTGAACTTCTGGTTGTTGAGCCAAGCCTTGAATATAAATGTAAAAACGAAGCCCCATATTTCAAGAGTTCTTTGAATTGTCGAATAAGTTTTAAACCGATTCCAGCGACCACCAGGGGCAACAGACACCTGCAAGATTTAGTTGTTCAACTCAAACGGGAGAATGATGTCGGTTAATGACACAGTATATGTTATCTCCAACCAATAGCAAGTTAACAACATTATGTATTTACACAAACATGGTGAGAAATCAATTGCCAACCTCAAGGGCTAGCATTAATGCAGAGTCCATATACCATATACACAATCTGACGCGACAAAGTAGACCGACTTGCTTCTTTTCCTCCGCTGCAGTGCCTACTTTCTAAAGTAATGTTATTATGCTGCTGCTATGCTCCTACCTAAATTTATCTACCCTGACTAGAGTAGAACCAGAAATGTACTCGAACCACACATGCATTGATGTCACCCAAGTGAAGCTGCGGTCTAGCATCAGTTAAAGCAATACTCACATAGAAACGGCACTTAACAACACGATCGGCTGCTAAGCAAACAGAACTTACCTCGGGCAAGGGCCGCTGCCCGCTGCTCTGCTTGAACCAGGCATCCTCCCTACCGATCTCCTCCACCCGCTCCTTCCTTCTCGTCTCTTCCTCGACCCGCGGAACAGAGACCAAGGCCGCGCTGCTCACCGTTCCCGTCCCCGACGCCGCAGGCTTCACCGCCACGCCCTTCCCGCTCGCGCTGCCGTTTCCGTTGCCGTTGGAGCCGAGGTAGGCCTCGACGGCGGAGGCGTCGTACCCGAGGCCGCTCCCGTCACCGTTGAGCCCGTAGCGCTTGGCGTCCTCCTCGGCCGGCGGCGGCGGCGGGGGCGCGCGGTCCTCGAGGACGGCGCGCACTCGGTGGCCCCGCAATCGGCGGCGGAAGCGGTTTATCTGCGGAGGTGTTGGCGGTGGGCGGGAGTGGAGGCGGAAGCGGCGGAGGTGGTCAGGGACGGAAAACGAGGTGGAGGCGACGAGGGTGGCCGCCGGGGACATGGCGTGGGGGTGGGGGGAGGGGGGAGCGGTAGCTAGGGTTTGGAGGAGCTCGGTCGGGGGGGTTTGGCGTGCCCCGAACCGCGTGTGGGTAGCAGAGCCGTAGAGGAATGGAAGCGGAGGCGAAGGCGGAGGAGGAGGGGGTGAGTTGCGAAAGCGGGGAGAAGCGGGAAGGGGGAGGGAGGTGGTGGTGGCGGAGCCACGTGGGAGGCACGGAGGATGAGCCCATCTGACATGGGGGCCGCTTATTGGGTGGAGGAGAGGTGGTGGGGCCAGGATGGCGGGGAGGCGACTGCGTGGGGAGGGCTTTCAGGCGTCTAGTAGTAGTATAGTTCTTCTGCGGTACTCAGTGCGGACACGTCCCGCTAATTTGTTTTGTTTCGTTGCTTTATGCTTTCTGCGAACTTTTTGGTTGGGGCTCCGTGACCCCATCGTCCTGACAAGTGACAAGGACCCTTTGTCTGTATGTGGTCAAATGGCAGCAAGCATTTGTATTTTAGCAGCTATGTTTTTAGTTTTCAGTATCAATACCTCCGGATCCGTGGCGCAATGGTAGCGCGTCTGACTCCAGATCAGAAGGTTGCGTGTTCGATTCACGTCGGGTTCAAAGCCCCGGTCTAATTCGGATCTTTCTTTTTTGTTTTTGCTCAAGGCACGTTTAACGTTTTTCTATGGGCTTTCAGCCCAGTTGAGAGCATTTTATGGGCCTTCATCCTACTGCTCCACTTTATGAGTATTCTTCAATTATTTCTCTGATTTAAACTTTAAGCTCCACCTTATGAGTATTCTTTATTTCTCTGCTTTTATGGGCCTTCATCCCTAACCTTGTCGAGGCTTTGCCGGAGAAGAACGGCGGCCACGTCGCAGAGGGCTAGAGGAAGGAGACGAACTCGGGACGGGCGCTCGACTATCAAAGCCCAGTCGTACAGTAAGACGGGATACAGCAAGATCCGACGGCTTCTCCTCAAGTCAAACACGAGATTAAATCGAGCTATGTGCCCCACGCTGGTACGTGTGTATCGGCGGATGGCAAGCAGGTTGGTAGGAGGAGGTGGAACCACCGAGCCCAAGTCCACACCACACGCCGGCCGGCTAACGACGCGGTTCATGCATTCATTCAACCGGTCCCCTTCCGTCCTCCTCCACGTCCACCACCATGTCCAGGCATCAGATTAATGGCAACGGCTCGAGCTCCGGACGACGTAGTGTCGTCGACGCCAGCTGAGCTGCTTCTGTCGACGCACCCAACTCGTGGACCTGGCTAATAACACTCCTAGACTATAGCACGGCCACCTGATGCACGTACGCAATGCAAGCGCCAAGTATATGGGCAGCTAGGCACATGCTGATGCCGTTATGGAAGTCTATACTTAGGAGCTAGCTGAGGAATGGACGTACTGCTCAACCAGAAACGCAGGCTCTTGATGGATGATGGAGTAGATCAATGATTCATCGATAATCAGCAGTCCCCTGCCGCGATCGACCTACAGGTTAATTAAGGTGTTAGTAAGCTCGGCCGGGCCCCGCGCGCCACCGCGCGCGTGCTCCGTGCTCGGGCGGTGGTGTGTCTGGTGTGGCGTGTTGCCCGATCGACAAAGGCATGGATCACGTACGGCGCCGCCCGATGAACTAATACTAACCCTGTTAGTTAGCAGTTAATAGAGGCTTCAAGTGGTTGGCTGGCCTCTCCATCCGTAATGGCCACGCCAACCACGACCCAGTCCTCCTCCTCCTCTGAATGTTAAGTTCCAACTCCAGCAAGGCCGTGTGTGATTTGGTTTGCCGGAATGGAATGGTAAGCTTGAGTTGGGTCCGTGTGGAGCTAGCTAGCTCCAGTGGCTAGCTTCTCATGTCGTTCGATCCATCCATCCATGTAGCCTTTGCCCGCGCCGCAACCTGATTAATCTAGCTAGGGCCCCGGCCCATTGGATTGTGCCTCGCCGACGGAGGTTGGGGACTTGGCGGTTGACGCCGGGATCGGGTAACAGCAACCGCCACCGTGTGGTCCTGCGGTTTCCCTCCCCGGCTCCCCGCTCCCTTTAAATACTCCCCTGCTCTTCTCCATGGTCCATCCATCCATCAAAACCGCCGCGAGCGAGCCAGCCGCAAGTGAGCTCCCTCCCTCCCTCCCTCCCTCCACCACGATGGTCGCGGCGGCGGAGGACCCCGAGTCGTTCTTCGCCACCGCGCCGCCGCTGCGCGACGCGGACGCCGTCGCCGCGAGGCTGCGCGACTTCATCGCCACCAACTCCCGCCCAGCGGCGTCAGGTAACCGCTAGCTGCGGCGCGGCAACCGATCGATATGACGATGACACGCGGACCGAGCGGAGTCTTTCTCGTCCATCAAACACGCGGCGGCGGCGAAGCGCTAACTCGATTATCTGCGCTCTGTGTGGGGTGCAGGGGGCGGCGGCGGCGCGCGGCGGCAGCGGATCGTGTGCGTGACGTCGGGCGGGACGACGGTGCCCCTGGAGCAGCGCTGCGTGCGCTACATCGACAATTTCAGCTCCGGTCACCGCGGCGCTGCGTCAACCGAGTAATCCTCTCCTCTCCTCTCGTACGTGCTTTGTGTTCGTCGTCATAGTGGCGAACGCCATTATTCGCGTCATGTACTACTCTGTTCGGACACTCCGTTGATTCGGCTCCGATCATGCTTAGCATGTCTCCTAGTTTGTGAATCTGCGATGCATGTTTGTTTTGATTGAACATGTGATTATTTCCCTCGTGGTGACATCTCTTGTTGATTCTGATAGTTGTCTGCTACAGGTATTTCTTGAAGGCTGGTTATGCAGTCATCTTCCTCCATCGACGGTAATATACCAGGCTAGCTGCTGCTTTCTAGAGCAGCAAGCCATCAGCAATTGAACTTTACCTCGTCCTATTTCTGTTAACTGTTCAGGATTACTCAGGAGTAACTTTTTATCCAGAAAATAACGTATAAACTTTATGTGGTTATCTACATGATGTGCACAGAGGGAGCTGCCAGCCTTACTCGAGGTTCCTGTCAGATGATTCATTTCTCAAATTCTTCGATGTCAATACGGAATCAAAGGTTCAAGGTTGGTAATATGTTCACAGCTTAATATTGTTTGAATGAGAAGGTTCAACACCTTACTCTAATAGATATTTATTTTTATCAGTGGTTAAGTCCCACGAAACGGTGGTGAAGAAAGCGGTTGCAGAGTACAGCAAGGTACTGGTTACCGTCATTCGGCAGTTGCACGCTGATGTATATATATACAATGACTGACAGGGAATTGCTCGCAGGCTGTTGAAGGAGGCTCGTTGCTGAAAATCTCATTCACGACAATATTTGAATATCTTCAGGTATTGCACAATAAATTTATTAACTTTCAGTGGCATGGGGTTCAAATATTTTGAGATGAAACACACAACAACACCTTTATTACAGCTATTGAAGATGGTGGCTACCTCTATGAGCTCTGTGGGACTCTACGGGATGTTCTATCTTGCTGCAGCTGTGTCTGACTTTTATGTTCCATGGGATAGCATGGTATGGAACTATGGATATGTGTTCCTAACCGTGTTAGCTTCGAACACCTCGGCCGACATTGTTTTATCATGCTTCACTGGAATTAAGTGTGGCGTAGATGATGAGCATTGAGCTTGATTGTTTTGCAGGCAAAACATAAGATTCAGTCAGCCGGAGGCCCCCTGGACATGAGGCTCAATCAGGTTCCCAAAATGCTTTCCGTGCTGCGAAACCAATGGGCCCCCATGGCCTTTTGTATATCATTCAAGGTTAGTTTACCGTACAGCACAGCTTCATGCATTATTCCAGTTCTTTGTGTTAACTGATTTTAAATTTGAACGGCAGCTGGAGACAGATTCGGACATTCTTGTTCAGAAAGCAGATATGGCCCTGAACAAGTACAAGATGAACATCGTCGTAGCAAACTTGCTCGCAACGTACAAAGAAGAAGTCATCATCGTCACAAACAGCGAAAGAAATAGTATCAGAAGGCGCAACAAAGACGAGGATTTGGAAGAGCATATAATCAAACTCCTGGAGAAGAGTCACTCCAAGTATATCTATGGCAGCACGAATGGATGCAACAAAAATGGGTATGAAAAGCTCATACCAATCGACATCAAAAGTACAGCCTAATTAAGGTCATATACTGATTGAACTTGGAGAGTTGAAATATAAAGAAAGCATGTCCTATGTAATGCGAAGACATGCTGCTTTGCGTGTGAACATCAGCAATATACTTTATTTCTACGTCTTTGATTGATTGATTGTAAACGGCAAAGAAGGCCAAAGTTGATTGTATCATTGTAGCACCTCCCTTTTAATTGTCACGTGGGACCATTCCTACGAATTTTTTTATTAATATACCTTTTAAAAATAATTCAATATAAATAACCTCCGAATATGAAAAATTTGAAAACTAATCCAGATTCGTATGTGCCTTATACAAAATGATACGTGGGCCACAAATTTCGTATGAGGCACATACGAAATTGACGTGGTGTGTCACGCTGTCCTGGGGTTCCCGAGGTGGCTGACCTGCTCCTGAGGTCGAGCGAATCTCGTATGTGCCTCATACGACATTCGACCCTGGAGGGAATTTCGTATGCGGCACATACGAAATTCGCCTAGCTGTGGGGCCCGCCCAAACCGTCGCATGTGTCACGCACGAGTTTTGTCGTATTTAAAACGGCGACGACTTCTTCTTCTCGGCACTCTGCCGCCGCGCCTCCACACTCCAGCGCTCACGCCGCCACTCACCCGCCGCGCCGGCGCTCATCCACCGCTCCGCCGCCTCCCGCTCGGCCACCGCTCGCCCGCGTCTTCGGTATTTTCTATTCCTTTGTATTTGTATTCCTCTTTAGTGCTATTACGTGTTATTAGGTTTTGATAGTTATTTCAGGTATTTTAGTTAGTGATCCCTCTTTATGTATTTTAGGTAGTGATAGTTATGTGTTATTCCTCTTTAGGTATTTTAGGTATTCATATGTTATTAGGTATTCGTATGTTATTTTTAGTTAATGTATTCGTATGTATTAGGTTTTAATAGTTCTAGTTTTTATTTTTATATTCGTATGTTATTTTTAGTTAATGTTGTTTATTTTAGAAGTAATAACATGTGATAAATGTTTAGTGTTTAGAAGTGCACTTCTCCAATTCATACATTGTAATGTAATTTTTAGGTTTCTATTTGTTTTTAGATAATAAGACTGTGAATAGGCATTCTTAACATGCGATTACTTTTATTTGTTTTTATAAATTCCAATAGAAATGTTAGAGAAGTTAGTGTTTTAGATATTTTATGGAGAAGGCACAATTGTTTATGGCTCTAATGTGATTGATTTGTCTGGGTTCACGGCGTGTGATGGAGGGATAACAAGAGCAAATGAGAGGACATTTAATGGTGTTGTAAACTGGTTGATGAAAACATTTAACCTTGATCCACAACAACATCAGTTGACATTGAAAGGAATGATTAATCGTGTAAGAAATGGATTTTATTGGGATTTGATTGTTATTAAGGGAACACAGAATTGGAGAAAATTTGTAGATTTGGTTGTGGAGCGGCTTTGACCTCTAGTGCTTCTTGCGCAAGTGGAAAGGAAAGAAGTAGAGATTGCAGCGGAAGCTGATAAAGCAAATAGTGTGGAAAATGATGTAGAAATGGAAGAAGCTGGAGAGAACTCGATATATATACAAGCACGTGGTGTGGCAGATGAAGGACAACACATCGAGAACATAGTTGAACAAATTAGGATCGAAAATTTGGAACACGAAAAAATTCTAGAAGTTGACCCTTCTGATGATGAGAATGAGAATGATACTATTGTTCCTGCAGAGTGGAACAATCCGATCCCGAGTAATTTATCAGCTACAGAAAAGTATTGTGGCTTATCGAGATACCATGAGAATCAGTTAACACAAGGAGATATTTTTAAAGACAAAGATAGTTTGAAGGGTGCAGTGAAATATTGGTCTCTTTCTGTGCAGAGATCATTTACAGTTTACAAGTCAAGTAAAAAATATTATGATGTGAAATGTGTGTTCTCGAGTTGTCCTTTTCGAGTCCATGGTTTCAAGGAGAAGTGGACGAAGCTATGGAGAGTATCAAAAATGATTGATCACACATGCGAGTTGCATGAATTGGAGAAGTAAAATAGTGCTCTTACATCGCAGTTTATTGCGAATCACATGTATGCCCGAACTATGGATAACATTCGGTTTGAACCGAAATCAATAATAAACACTATTGAGGAGGAGTTCAGGTACACTATAAGTTACTCCAAAGCGTGGAAGACCAAACAAAAGGTGATTGAGCAAAGATTTGATTTATTTGAAGCTTCTTATGAAAATCTTCCAAAGTTATTGCAGACCATCCAAGATAGGAATGTTGGTACTTATTATGATATTATGGATGTGCCGAACATAGATATGCCTGAAAAGTTGTTTCTCTATCGTGCATTCTTTGCATTAGGTCAGTGTATTGCTGCATTCAGACATTGCAGGCCTATCCTCTATATTGATGGTACATTTTTAACTAGAAAGTACATAGATCAAATTCTAACAGCTATTGCAGTTGATGGGAATCAACAGATGTTGCCTGTGGCTTTTGCTTTTGTCGAAAGCAAGAACACTGACAGCTGGTATTGGTTTCTTAGTTGAGTAAAGATGGTTGTAGTGCAAGAACTTCCTGATGTTTGTCTGATACACGATCGTCATGCTGGATTGCTTAAGGCAATATCTGATTTGAAACATGGTTTCTCCGAGCGTGGGCAAAAACCTTATTAGACAGGTATTCAATCAAGATATTGCATGAGGCATTTAGGCGCTAACTTTTCCAGTCACTTCAAGAACAAACAACTTATGAATTTGTTCAAGATGTTGTGTAGTCAAAATCAAGAGAGGAAGTTTATTGCTCTATGGCAACATCTAGACGAATTGACTACGACACAAGCAGAGACGTCTACAAGCAGACACAGTCCTAATGAAATATTTGTTCCAACTGTAGGCTCATCAACCCAAAACTTCTCTAGTTGGATTCGGCGCGAACCGAAAGAGAAGTGGTCTTTGTTATATGATACGAATGGTGCTAGATATGGCATCATGACAACTAATTTAGCTGAGGTGAGGGCCTTCTTTGACATTACTTCTATTAATTTTTCTTTAGTCTTCTATATTGTACACATGCTAATGTAGTGGTACTCAATACAGATATACAACTGGGTGATACGCGGTTTAAGAGGATTACCTTTGGTTGCTATTGTCGAGAGAATTTTATATGGGACACGCAAGTACTTTCGTGAGCACTACGCAACTGCAATTTCAGTAAGGAATGATGTTAATTTAGCTTATTCACCCTACATGTACAAGTTCATGGAGAAGAAGATCCAAAAGGCCGCATTTCATCGTGTGCGACCTATGGGAACTGCAGAGCACAAGTATGAAATTTTGTGCAGGGACAAGAATTGTCGTGGTGCTAACCGTGAGAGAGTTGTTTAGCGGTGCATTCTTCGTCAGGATGATTGCACGAGCACATGTATGAAGCCACAACTCTTTCATAGGCCTTGTTCTTATGTTATTGCAGCTTACTCATTTACCAATATAACACCAAGTAATTACGTATCCTACTACTTACAGAAAGAGGTTCTTGTGAGTACTTAGAATCAGAGATATATGAGTTTGCTACTAAAGGCACATTTACCATGGATCCAGGATCAAACGCTTTGCAAGGACCTGACACCATGCGGTTGAAACAGAAAAGAGGTCGTCGCAAGACTCGATGTATCAGAAACGATATGGATGAGTCCGAAATTGGCAGATTTTAAGGAATATGCAGCAAGTGCAACCAAATTGGTCATACTTACAAAAATTACATTTCAAACAATGAGACAAATGTGGCTGAAGTTGGACCTTCTGGGAATCCTAAGGACGACTGACGTCCTCGTGCACGTCGCACAACCATGTTTAGGGATGGCAATGCTATTTGATGTGCATCGTTATATTTAGATGTGCTACATTATGTAGTATCTTATTATTATGTACTATGAATGTGTACGTGTACATTAAGTGAAGTGTGTTGTATCGAACATTGACATATGTACTGTTATGAATATGTTGTTCATGTTTTTTATTTGAATATGTTGTCCACGTCGTTTATTTGAATATGTTTTTCAAGTTTTTTGTCCTATTAATGTTTTCCTTGTCATATGTAGGTATGGCTGCAGAACAAAGCCAGTGTTCTGAGTTACTTCAGTTTCGGATTGATATAACGCACAGAGGTTTCAGACTTTGGCGAGGTGAGGATCTACCCGTTCTTCGTCCTCAACCGCCTTCCAAGTTTTGGAAGTTAGACAATAGATGGATTTCCAGGTACATGCTTCTGTTAATATGATAAAAAAATTATTTTATCATTGTGTAGATATTAATTTATTGATTGCTATGAAACAGGTTGAGTGCAGCTGGGTTGCTTCCAATATGTAGGCTGCTTGAGGAGAGGTCGTTTGATCGTGATGATCGAAAGTACCATTTCAGCCTCGACAGAGCCGTGTTGTCAGCTTTGACAGATCGTTGGAGGCCAGAGACTCACACGTTTCACTTGACGTGTGGGGAGATGACCGTCACGCTGGAGGACATGTCTTTCTTGTTGGGTCTTCCTATCGCAGGTGCCCATGTTTGCGCCCTTGAGGACTCACCCACCTGGCGTGCAAAGATGTCTGTGCGGTTTCAGGATGTGGCACGACACCCTGCGGCTGATCCTGTTTCTCCACTTCACAACAACCAGCAGCATGGTCCGACAAAGAAGTGGTTGACATACTACGAGGTACTGTTTCATACTATTTAAGTGTTACTTCGATGTAAATGAACCTTCTAATATTATTATGTATTTTAAATGAAACTTACAGTTTTTTTTCAAAATGTAGGTGGATACTATGCATCCACACGCTGATGATGCCATTGTTACTAGATACTTGGAGGCATACTTGTTGTGGCTATTTGGTGCGATAATGTTCACCAACACGCACGGTGACTCAGTGGACAGACACCTCATTTTGTTTGGTCGACAGGTAGTGGAGTCCACACCACAGGAGATGTCTCAGTATAGTTGGGGTTCGGCTGTGTTGGCAGCCACGTACAAAGAACTTTGTGACACTTCGACGAAGGCTCGAGGTAACGCAGTACTAGCTGGTTGTTCTCTACTTCTGCATCTATGAGTATACGAGCGGTTCATGATAGGTTGGCCGCAAGTGCACCCGACACCATACGATGGTGATGAGTATGGTGAGACACCGGATGACGGCCCTACGTTGGGTACTTTTTGGGTGTGCCGACAGATACGGTTATATTTTAAGTGCATTCATATTGTTCATGATTATAATAATATAGTAATTTGAAATCATTTGTTCTTTATGCAACATGAGTGGAGTAACAAGCAGATGCACAAGGTGTACCAAGGGTTCGTCAAGGAGTTTGATCGGTTAGATGCATACGAGGATGTGCGTTGGACACCGTATGATATGGACGAGCACGACCGTCGAGCATCGAGGGGACTTGCGTATCTGTGCTACAGAGACTCGGATTACTGACTTACAAGGAAACCACTAGTGTACGATATCTACGTGGAGGAGCATGCACCACACCGAGTGTTGCGTCAGTTTGGCCTACACCAGGCATTTCTAGTACTTCCACATTCTATTGTGCCTTCTGAAGTGCATGCGTAATTAATTCCCCTCATATCTTCTGGAAACAATAACTCTGAAATATTAACACATTTATTTGTCCTACAGGTACTATCGTAAGGGTACCTCCACGCCAGGACTTTGGTTGCAGCGCATGCATCCATGACTCCTACAGTGGACGGCTGCATTACACGAGGTTGTTCAGGAGACACGACCGTTCTCACAGGCCGTTTACGAAGAGTACTTATATTGGTACCTTCCTCGAACACGAGTTGTTCTCGCACACACACCACTCGAGCGACAGACGCACGTACCCTCAGTGACAGATACATATCCGTGTCATAGAGATGAAGCTTCTTCAATGGCAGTAAGATCAAATTCTTTGAAGTACATTTGCAACGCTTTAATATGTTATTTTTATTAAATATTACTAATTAATTGTTGTACAACCGATCACTTCACACTTGTGAAGATGAATTAGTTCCGTCAGGTTCTTACAGAGTCCTCAGCTGGACTTCAACAATTGAGACAGGGGATATCGATGATTTCGTCAGAGATGGTGCACATGCTGCAGAAGATATACAACCACACGAAAGAGGGTCTGAAGTTGGCTTCTTGTGCACAATCATGTACACAAGACACTACGGTTTCGACCTAATGTTTAATTATTAGTAAACTTCACATATTTGCACAAAACAAATATTTTGTTCATATATCTTCTGTAGGGACCTCAACACAGGTACATACTTCGGTTGCAGGACCGTCCACGCAGGTACCTGCTTGGGCCCTAGGCCCATCCACGCAGGTGCCTGCTTGGGCTCCAGGCCCGTCCACACAGGTACCTGCTGTTTGGGCCCCAGGCCCATCCACACAGGTACCTGGTTGGAATTTTCCAGACCCGTCGGCACAAATACCTTCTTGGGTTCCTTCTTCGTACTTGGCTGGCCCGTCGATGCATGTGCCACAAATGAGCACAGGTATGACGTGCAACGATTTTGCTACTTAAATACATAATGGATACAATGAACTTGCTAAATATATATGTTATGTCAATGCAGGAGAGGGCATAACAAACTATGATACTATGCTTTCCGGCTTGCAGACACATCACGACAGTCCTCCAACTTCACCTTTCCAGATCGACGACTACCTAGTGGACATGCTGTAGCAGGATATAGTTCCTGCATCGCATTTGGATGGTGCTCCCATTTCGACTCAACCTTCACAGCTGTTTGAGACACCAGCGCCTGTTCAACAGCGATAGAGGAGGGCAACTTCTTCGCGCGTTTCTTACGATCGGGCTCATGTGAATGCTGTGCGTAGGTTCGACAACAAATGTGGTAGATGTTAGTAACATGTACCCATATATGTGTGTGTTATATTGTAGAAGAACTATGTTATGTTTTCTTTATGCACTATATCTTTCATACATCTATCATTTTTTTTATATAAACAACAATGCACTTTATCGTGTTAGGCGAATTTTATCCATGACATCAACAGATACATGTCAGACGAATCTCGTACAAGAAAAGAATGACATTGCACTTTATCATGTCAGGCGAATCTTATCCACGACATCAATAGATACATGTCAGGCGAATCTCGTACAAGAGAAGAACGACATTGCACTTTATCGTGTTAGGCGAATCTTATCCACGACATCAATAGGTATATGTCAAGCGAATCTCGTACAAGAGAAGAACGACATTGCAGGCAAATCTCGTACAAGAGAAGAATGACATCTCACAAATCGGCCTATATAAATATGACTACTCGTGCGTCCTTGTGTTCTTTACGCCAACAATGATGAGTAGAGGTCGAGGTAGGCGTGGAGGTGAAATACTGGCGAGTACAAGTTGTGGTACGCGAGGAGGTGGAAACTTTAGAGCAGTGCCTGAAAATTACTTGATGGGAGGTCCAACTTGGTATGAAACACCATTATATGAGTTCCCGCATTTTAATAAGAGTGATTTTGGCCCGTTTAATGCACTACGACCACACGATGGTAGCAAACAAGAGTGGCCTAAGTTCGTTGTAACCTGGAGTTGTATTGTCCAAATGATGGACGAAGAAGACGACAACAGTCGTCGTTTCTTTCGTTGTCCTGTTGGCGGAGTATGTACTAAATATAATTTTCAAAACATCTTTCATATATGCAGTTTTACTGACAATACTTTTGGTTTTAGACACTATGATGATGAAAACTGTGGATATACACTCTGGATTGATCCACCACCTATTAAAGCTACTCGAGAGTACATTAAACATGTATAACGTCGCAATCAAGATTTGATGGGTGAACTAGCTGAAATGGAACTTCAAAAAACTTTATCCTGGTGCAAGTGAGACGAATGATGGGGATGAAAACGACGTTTGCAATAACATGTCTTGCAACTGTCTGCATCACAAGTAGTAGCGAAGTAGCAAAATATGTTTTGCATGTATAAGAAGTATGTTTTTTATATATCAGAAGTATGGTTCTCATGTATAACAAGTATGTTTAGAATGAAAAGTTTGTTAAAATTACTTTGTCGTCTTCCTACTTTGCGACTCGCCATACTACTTTCTGACTTGTGAGAGGATCTTATAAGACGAATCTTATCTACATAAAATATGACAAAGACTCACGTGAAACTTATCCACGACATCACCAGGTCCATGTCAGGCGAATCTCATACACGAAATTCACGACATTGCACTGCTTCTTCTCAGGCGAATCTCTCGTACAAGAGAAAAACGAAATTGCACTGCTCCATGTCAGGTGAATCTCGTACAAGAGAAAAACAAAATTGCACTGCTCCATGTCAGACCACGTGAAATGTTTGTTCACACTTATCCATCCCAGGGATGAAATTTCTCCTACACTAGGTCTATAAACCATCATCTATTTATCTATATAACACTCACTCTGCTAACAGCTTCAACACACACTCACTACAATCATTCCATATACTTTAGTACCATGGACAAGAACTCACCACCCACAAATAGAGAAAAGGTTCCAATCCCCGAGGGATTACAACCTCCAATGTGCTTCTGTGACACTAATTGTAGGTTTGTAAGAGATCTTCGACCTGGTTACTCGTATAGTTACCCGCTTTGGATGTGCGATAACTACGAGTACGATCCTCCTCACAGGACGTGCCCATTTCTTCCAGGTGGTAGAAAACAGGTAATATGCAATATTATTTCAGTTTTTATGAATGCTATACAATCTAATCTTTTGTGCAAAAATTTATGCAATCACCACCACCTCTTTGCGACTTCAAGAACTACATCGACTAGGAATAATCGGCAGAAGACGCCGAGGAGGTTCAGAGAATGGCTCGACATGCATATTGGAAGTTCAAAGAAAAAATAGAGTGAGATGAAAGAATATAGCAAGAGTGGAGGAATAGCGCTGAACAGGAGGAGCGTCATCGTAAGAAGCAAGAAGAAATTCGACAATGGTTCGCAGAGTGTGATCGCAAAGCTGTGGAGGAGGAACGCGTCACAACACAAGCACAAGAGGCTGAGCGAAAACGCATGCGCAAGAGAGCTCGTCGCGCAAGAAAAGTCGGCCCGGATGTTTTGCGTAAGGGAAAATACCCCCGTTGCACTCAGTAACAACTTGGGTAAACTATGCTCGGCGTTTAATTCAACTAAGACGTGTTAGGATTAGATCGACGCATCTTAAGTGCTTCATACACACGCTATTTGTATTACCTATTTTATGTTTTCTTCCAAAAATATGTGTACGTATGTTTTGCCTCATGTACTGTAGTAGTAGAGTGACAAACAACATGCACATATTTTCGGAACTATGTAATTTTATTTCATGTAACCGCCGCCGAGCTTTTTAATTTTAGTACAATTGATTCTATACTTTTCGAGGCAATGCGATTGTTATCGCAATATGATTTTAAAAAAATTGTAGCTCCCATTAAACTCTCTTAAAATATATTGGTAACTTATTTTTTATACTCAACGAAATTTACATTACAATAACTTTTATGAACATTTCTACAAATTCTAACTTCAAGTGTTTCTAAACAAAAAATCAAAACTGAATACATTTTACAAGTGTGCAGAAATGTGATCGTATTGCTTAATAACACATTCAATTACTCTTGTTTCTACATACTAAATATATAGGAACTTTATTTAATTCAAAACTACAGAATATATGCTCTATTTTATACTTGAGAAATTTCACGCAAATTGGTCTATAAATTTTGATAAACTTATGTGTAAAATGGATCAAATGCAGTACCAAAATTGGGCACAGAAGAATTCCGTACATGCCTCGTACGAAGGTGGCACAGACGAAATGCGCATTTCGTATGAGTCTTGTACGAAATGAGAATTTCGTATGCGGCACGTACGACACTGGATTATTTTTGCCAAATCGTCATTCCGTGTGTTATTTATATTAAATTATTTTTTAAAAGGTACATTAAAAAATTCCCATTCCTACTATATCTGATTTTTCATACAATAAGATGACACAACTTAAATTGCTCATCACAAAGAGTTGAATCAGCGCGCCGCTTGCTGTCTTCAACAATGTATCCCAAATTAGGAGGCCTTTTGGGCTATCTGAGCGGAATTATATATAGCCCATTTTAAAGGATCTCTAATAGGATAGATAAAATAGGGAGAGAGTAACAGTTTGTAACGGGAAACAATTTCACGCCTCCTATTCTCGAGTTCCACGGCCACTATGGCGGCGCACCACCTGCAAACGCCGGGCAGCAGGGTGAAGCGCAGACGATGGCCGATGGAGCTGGCAGGGGAAGCGCCCGAGCGCGACACGATGCTGGCGGGAGGACGCCCGAGCGCGGCCATGGCAGGGCGATGCGCGAGCGAAGCGTTGACAGAGCCAAGGAATCATGCTCTTTTATTTTTTGCATCTGGACCTTTTGCAGCTAAATGAATATATTCGCATGAGTATGCAGCAATCTGGACCTTAGTTACGTTCATGTTTTGTAATTCCTTTTATGTTTGTTCTGTTCTATAGAGAAAAACAATGTTCCTTACTCATTTTCATATTATTTGGATTCCATTTTATAAAACTATGTTATTATGATTTGTTACTAAGTAAAGATTCGACTAGTTTAACTGCTTCTTCCTTGTTCTGTGACATTTACGATTGTTCTCAAGGCATGCTGCCATTGCTGTCTGCAAGTAGAATGCATCACAATGTGGAATCTGCCATCGATGGTCAGTACTGGTTGAGACAAAGTGATTACAACAAGGCAAGAAAAAAAAAGTGCAGATACTTTCAAGTCTGCAGATTGTGCTAGGACATAAAACACATGTCCATCCAACATTGAATCAACAATGCAGCGTATAAAACTAAATCAAGCATCATCAATCATCACAAAAGAAAATTAAAAGACCCTAGTTCAGTAACATCAGCGTTTACAGATTTCCATCAAGAATCAGAAAATTAGATACATCACTCTCAAATAAGCAGCTGCATTATAAATGAACAGCCCATAACATAAAGCAATCGACCAAGACTAAGGCTAATATCAACTGATGGCAACCTCCTGCATTGCAGAAAAATCACATGCTCTTTTCTTTCCGGACTTCACATGTGTGTCTGTCTGTGAGCACAATTTTGGTTGGGTGATGTTGCCTTTAAACGCCGGTCAATAAAACCAGCTACTACTTTGCCAAGTTAACCACTTCGAATGGCAGTCTGAAGAAGGCTCCTCCATCCGGCGCACCTTCTCCTTGTTCTTCTCGCGCTGCGGCAATAACATCCTCGACTGTTTGTTCCTCTGCTCGGAAGACACGTGCGTTGCATTCTTTCTAAATCGCCCATATCACAGCAATGATAACAGATTTTAAGCCCTTTTGATGATGACCACTTGAGTCATTCAGCATGTTATGAAACCATTGTATCATAGGGATGCCTGGGGTCCAAGCAGAGGGGAGCAGGCTCGGTTCCATGATCCATGTGCTGATCAGGCTCGGTTCCATGATCCATGTGCTGATCCCCATCCATACTTTTTGAGCCACGCTACATTCAGAAAACAGATGGGTGACTGTCTCCAAATTACGACGACACAGCGGACAGAAATAGTCATTTGTCTATTGTCATTGTATCAAACGATCAGCCGTCCATATACGGTCCTGCATCATGAGCCACAAGAAGAACTTGTACCTAGGTGGAGCTCAGGCTCGCCAAATCTACAACAGTGTTGGTTCTATTAATTCATGTTGGTCATACTTAAGCTTCCATTCTTATGCCGGCCAAGTTGATGGTGATAATGACATTCTTCCTCTCGAACCATCGCCAGTTCATCACGCATGATCTCCCATGCTGAACTGAACAAGTTGTAAAATAAAATAAAAAAATAAAACTATTGAGACGCGTGGTTCATCCGTAACGCAAGCAGAGCGACCGCAATTTTTTACGATTCCGCTGACACTGCACTTGGACTTTCTAACACACGTATACCAATCTCAAGTAAACAGTGAAAGCCTCTACGTGTGCCAGTGCTAACCGATCGGCGTGCGCCAACGGCGCTTGCTTGTTCAGACTTGGAACTTCGTTTGACGTTTGGGGGAGAAGCTGATGCGGTATGCTGGCAAAAATCAGTTAGGACTTAAACACCGTGTGCATCTCATGTATATACCCGCCTACATCGTTGACTTTCTCTGAACATTATTACATATATTTACTCTCTCCATCTCTGTGAACTTTGCCGTCTTAGTTCAAAAACAAAATGTACCTAAAAAGTTGTCGTCTTTAGTTCCCCCAAAATGACCCTGAAATTTTTTGGACTATTTTGCCCCTCTGCTTTCTTTATTTTTCTTCACAGCTGCCAGCATCCGCCGCCGCGCTGCCAGTACTCGCGGATTCGTCACTGGCGCGAGGTGGAGGAGCGGCCACCGCGGGTCGCGGGTCTGTGAGGATCTACCGCTGGTGGTGTTGGTCCTTGCGGCGATGGTGAGCGGCGCGTGGTGTGCCATGGGCGACAAGCCGGGTCCCAACATCACGGCGAGCTACTGCGACCCGCGCGGCACCGCCCCCGACGACCACGGCGGCACGTGCGGGTACAAGGACGTGGACAAGCCGCCGTTCCACGGCTTCAAATGTTCCACGTTTCTCACCATGTCCTCATAGGGGCTGAAGCACAAGAAAGAGGATTATTTGGTTACCTCTATGACGGCGTGTGGCAACAAGCCCATCTTCAAGGACGGCCTGGGCTGCGGCTTCTGCTACGAGATTAAGTGCAAGGACGAGCACGCCGAGTGCTCCGGCGAGACCGTCCTCATCAAGATCACCAACAAGAACTACGAGAACATCGTCTCCCCTACAGGAAACGCGATCATTTGCGACGGCCAAGTTTATTTGCGACGGTCTAACTTAATTTGCCACGACTGGCCTGGGGCCGTCGCAAAAACTTAGACCATCGCAAATAAAACCTTATTTGCGATTTCTTTGTCGGCAGCCATCGCAAATAAGGCTTATTTGCGACGGCCAACCCTAGGGCCATCGCAAATTAAAAAGTCACCGCAAATAGGACGTTATTTGCGACGGCTACAAAAAGGACCGTCGCAATTAATGTTATTTGCGACGGCCTAAACCTTGGGCCGTCACAATTAAGGAAGCCGTCGCAAATAAGGGCTTATACCTGCCCCGTCGGCCCCGATAGACTCATTCTCACACCGCCAGCCGTCGCCATCGCCCGCCAGCCGCCACCGTCATCACGCGCCCGCTGCCACACTCCCGCCCGCCATCGGCCGCTGTGCTCCCGCCATCCACCACTGCCCCCGCCGCCGCGCTCCCGCCCGCCATCGAGCTCCTGCCCGCCGCCGGCCAACGCGCTCCCGCCAGCCGCCACCACGCCTCCTCGAGCAGTTGCCGCCCCGCCGCATCTCCAAGTCGTTGCCTCCCACAAGTCGGTCACATCTCCATTGTGAGGTTAAATTTTCTTTCTTCTCCATTTCCATTTCATTGCTAGTTAGGTTTAGGTGATGCAGTGTTGTGAACTGTGAGCCGTCATTTACAATTGTCATGCTTAGAGTGTTGTAATTATGAGCTTATGTTTAGGTGATGCTTATGTTTAGGTTATGCTTATGTTCAAATTGTGATTCTTAGAATTAAGATACTGACAATCGAATTCAAGCGTAGAATTGATTTGATTTGAATTTATGTTGAGAATTGATTTGATACTTATGAATAGAATAGAATAGAATTGAATTGATGCTTATGTTTAAGTTTACAGTTATGTTTATATTAAGAATTAAATTGCTTATGTTTAGGTCAATGTTTATGTCTATGTTTATAACAAAATTGTTTATATTTAGGTTCATGTTTATTAACTGATAAATTACAATTTAATAATTCTTATGTTTACATTTAATTGAATTGCTTTGTTTTTTAGATTATGGTTATAACTTTTAATTTGATAGCTTGAGTGTTACTATATGTACAAAAATTGGATTCAGGTTGGCTTGACCCAACACAACCCATTTAGGACCCGACAAGGCCCATTTAGTTGAAAGTTAAAGTATGCGTCTAAACAAGGGTTGTAAAATCACGCCTGGACACCTAGGTGCCCGCCGGCCGCCTGGACGCCTAGGTGCCCGCCGGCGAGCAGCTGACATACGTATATCGACTATAACTCTATAGTCATGACCTTTTTACTTAAAGAACTGCACCAGATTGGGGGGTGTAGTGTTAAATAGGCAGTGTTATACTGTCGAAATTTTAGGACATATCCTACATACATTAACGACAATTTCTTTCACTTTAAACTGCAGAGCCAAACATGGGTGAAGACCGCAGTTCGATGTATATTGGCTGGAAGAGCAGAACTGGTGGTCACTTGGATGAGTGGCACATCAAGTTAGATAAATTTTTGGATCGAGCATTTTCGTTGTCAACGGAAGATATGGTGCGGTGCCCATGTACAAAATGTCGGAACACCAAGTTTTTGAGAAGATTGAAGCTTTTGTTTCACTTATGTCAAAACGGTTTTACTCCACATTATGTAATGTGAACCTTCCACGGCGAGACTAAATCTCGAGTCATAATAGAAGTGAATGAGGATGATGATATAACAGAGGTTGATAGGATGGATGAGATGCTAGAAGCTCTGGAGGTAGAGGATCCTCTTACAAATGAGGCAGAAAAGTTCTTCGAGGAGCTGAAGAAATCACAAGAGCCGTTGCATGAACACACGACTGTGATCATACTTGCTTTCTTGACCAGATTTATGGCAATTAAGTTCAAGTATTTTTTCCATCAACTGCTACAATGATCTCATGAAATTAATCTACGATATCCTTCCATAACCTCACAAAGCACCTAAAGATATGTATCAATCAAAGATCAAGATATCTGGTCTCGGTATGAACTATGAGAAAATTGATGTGTGCCCAGACAACTGCATGTTATTCTGGAAAGAGCACGCCAATGAGAACATGTGCTTGAAATATGGTAAACCGAGATATGTCGAAGTTGTTCATGACGATGGCGATAATGTGATGACAGATGTTGCATATAAGCAACTTCGTTAGTTATCTGTGACACCTCAGTTGAAGCGGTTATTTCTTTCAAAAAGAACCGCAATACACATGAGATGGCACAAATAAGGTAAACTTGAGAACAAAGAATTATTAACGCATCCGTCCGGCGGTGATGCATGGAAGACACTAGACCATTTCGATCCAAATTTTTCTCGTGATGCGAGAAATGTTCGCATCGGATTAGCGACATACGAATTATCACTGTTTAGTACAAACGTCACATCATACTCCTATTGGTCCGTCTTTGTCATAACGTAAAACCTGCCACTGGCTCTTTGTACGAAGAACGAGTTCATGTTTCTCACCCTCATTGTACCTGGACCTGATCATCCCGGGTCACGTCTCAACGTGATGTTGAAACCGCTGATCCAAGAATTGAAAGTCTTGTTGTAAAATCCCACTTTCTCCTTCATTTGAGGTTTAGTTGTAAGTTGGTTATCAACCCTAATGGAGACCAATTATAGCTATGCTTATGAGCTTGATCTCATCAAATCTTTTCTTCCACTCATGCCTAAATTTTATTAACATGAGGAATGTAAAATCCCACTTTCTCCTTCATTTGATGTTCAGTTGTAAGTTGGTTATCAACCCTAATGGAGACCAATTATAGCTATGCTTATGAGCTTGATCTCATCAAATCTTTTCTTCCACTCATGCCTAAATTTTATTAACATGAGGAATGGACTTCACCAATAATCTTAGATTAATTCTATTGACCTCTCTTCAAATTTTGGATTTTTTTGAATGAAGATTGCTAGGTCGAATTAATATGCAGTACCAAATATATATATTATATTTAGTTACAAATTGAATATGCTACTGTACATTTGGCCCTGTCAAAAATATTCAAATCTGAGGCCATAAATTTTTCTATGGCTTCCTAATATTCCCAATAGACTTCCTGCAAAGTTTCATAAATTTTGAACTCCATTTGCTATTTTAGTTGAGACGCTTAGCAAATTCAAACCATATTTAGAATTCAAATTTTGAATTCTGTTCAATTTATTTGAACATCAAGATTTGAACACACCATCATGGTCAACATGACTTGCTTGACTTATCCTCAAATTTTCACAATTTTTGGAACTCAATTGCTATTTACTTCAGTGACACCATTGAATTTCATCCAATTTCAAATTCAAATTTGAAATTTAATTGAAACTTGCTCCAATTCGAAATCCAATTGTAGAATCAAATTCCATATATTTACTTTGGCCTCCCCACAAAAATCTAGATTTTTTGGATCAAGTTTGGTAGGAGAATTGATGTTGCAGAGAGGGGAAGAGGATAAGAGGAGGTGGGACCCATTGTCAGCCTGACATACTCGAGTGAACCCACAGGGTGCTCTGTATCCGGCTCTCCCCACCGATCGACGCCGACAGCGCTCAACATCGCGACGTGGCATGCAAGCCACTGAGTTGCCTGCTTGCTTGTGCCGTGGCGAGCTCCCCTCGTCCCTCCGTCCCTATAAATACCCCCCTTGGCCGTCGCCGTCGAACTCCACCTCGGTTTCGCACCATTGCCACCGCCTCTGTTCGTCGAGTTTTCACTGATGATTGAAGCCATTTCTCACCGAGCTGTAAGTAGATAAAAGGCTTGTCACAACATCCAATATGTATTCTATTTGGTCATTGATCGTGACATAGATTCTGCTTGGGGTATTTTGAAGTTTTCCGGTCGCCGTCGAGGAAGCCGCCGAGAACCTTCATTGTATCACTGTCGAGCTCCACTTCTAGGCCATTTCCAGTCTCAATACCTTAAGCAAAAAGGTTCGCAATACTCTCTAGTTTATGCTCACCAAATTTAAGCCTATGACATGAAGTGTAGCTCGAGTTTTTATTCGATAACCGAATGCTTTTTCAATAGAACAGTAAGGCTTCACGCTTAAATTCATTTCATTCTTGCAATCATCCTTTAATCTGGTTAGCAGACAACTTTTATATGTCCCAGCGAAACTCCCTGCGCAAGGGCCCCAAAAGTTATCAACCGAGCACCTTAGATTTCGAGATTTCGCGGCCGCCGGTTGAAAACCCGTACTTCGCCATCAAACTCATATCTCGCGGTCGTTTCCTCTCTTCCCTAGTCCAGATTCTTGATCCTTGATATCCCAGGAAGCTTTTCGAGGAGTTCTCGAGTTGTTTGAGCTTAAGTTGAGTGAGTTCAAGCAGGCCCGAGCCCTCACCGCTGTCGCTGTTGCGCGGTTGTTTCTGGTCCGTTTTAGCCGACGCCGACCTCACCGTCGTGCTCAGCGCCCCCGAAAACCCCCAGGCAGCAAGTCTTGGCGAGTTTGGCACAGCCGTTTGGCCGGCAGAGAGATCGCCGGCGAGCTACCGCCGCGGGCGCCGCCGCGGGCGAGCGCCAGCCCAAGGTTGAAGACGACCGTGTACCCCATGAGTTATTCGCTGCGGAATCCGGGTGTGGCCAGGGATCTGATGTGACTTCGCGGGTTAACCCTATAGCCCCCAGTGCGGCCCTGCTACGATTGGTCGATTTTACACCAGTGGGCCCGGCCGATTTATTTAAGTGTTTCCCTTTCGAAAATAATTCTAGGATTTTACCAAACTTGGGAAATCCATAACTTCCAGTAGAATCGTCCAAAAATTTCCAAATAAATTTTGTTAGAACCAGCATGAAGAATACTTTCCAGTGGTGAACTTGGGTTTGTATGAAAATCCATAGAAATTTCTCCATAATTCAGATAAGCAAAATGCTTAAAGAATTCATTCCTACAGTTCAATTAATTGGAAAATTCGCAATTTTGGTCAGAACACTATTATTAATGCAATTGATATCCAGTAAAAATTTCAAGTTCATTGGACTTCAATTACTGGGTTGATCAATATTCCAAATCTCTATGTAGTTATAAATTGAGAAAAATGGAAAATCAATTTTCAGAAATTTCTCCAAACTTGCAAAATTAGTTTCTCCATGTAGGAAGCTTATAAAATAGTGAAACAAATTTTCCTAGAACCAGTGAGACCCCCTTTACATGATGCCACCACTGCTAGCCATGATAGGTCTCCAAAAATTTCAACCAAAATTTAGAGAACGTTATGGGTTACCATAATTTTTAAGGACAACAAACTTCCTTAATCATCTCCCGTTCTTTGCAAGAGTCTCCACTATAGTCAATAGTATCTACCATGAATGTCCCAAAGCCAATTAAGATAATTATCTTATTTTCATCCTAAGATATTATCATAACCTCAAGCATATTAATTATTTTCAAAGTCATTCATACCTAGTATATGCATATCGTGTAGTAGCTGAAATCAAGGAGCAGCTGTAAGCTTTGGAAGTCCAGCTGCCAGAAACTAACATAGGCTCAGACTCGCATTCAGGCAAGCTCCAGTTTGCATTCAAGTTCCTTACAGTGTTTTTGTAGTTTTCATTTCACCTTACATCTTCAGATGATTGTGCATTACGTTTAAGGTGTTTGACATCCACTTGCATGGCCCACAAATCCCATGGAGTCTTGGGTAGGTCTACGGCATGTTGAGTAGAAACTGCTATGCTTATGCTCATAGTAATTTGGTAGAAGTCGAGTAGTTGGAATCTACTCGCGAGATAGGAATTTTATCACACGGGAGGATCTGGAATTAGAAAAATGGTTTATGAATATGAAATTGAGACCGAGCAGTGGGTAGGATGCAGTGAGACGTGGTCTCACGTGCGTAACCCTGCTTGTGTCGATTGAGGAGCATTTCATGTGCGGACCTGCTGGATAAGCTTGAAATGTACCGGCGACATACTAGAGAAATGGGCTCCAATAAACCGACGTAGCTTGATACTAGTTTGTCGAGGCATTCCGTTCCATTTTATAGGCGTGGGTTAAGGGCAGCAAGGTGTAAATCAGCTGGTGGGCACGTCAGAGTACGCCCCACGCAGTGACCTCCTGCTCGTGACGGATCGACCGGTTCGACATTTGAGTGTCTAGTGAAAGGTGGTCATATATGACTAGTATTGAAGTGTTACGTAGGTACTGCTATAAGTACTAGCTTACATTTCCGAAAGCGCGTATGTGTCGTGTTGTTCCGGGTATGTCCTGATTGCAATCACCGTCCCTCGTGGTAATAGAGTACCACTTGTTCACTGCGCTGTGATGTAGTAAATACTGAAGAAGTCAGGAGAATACAATGCATTGAATTACAATTGCTTGCAACCTTGTATGGCTTAGAGATAGTATAATTAAAAGTTTACAGTTTCCCCATACTTTACATGTAATAGCATTATGTGCTTTGTGCATGTCATATCGTCGACAAAGCGTTTCTTGTTTGATTGTCGAGTCTATGATATGTCGTGCCTGAAGAATGTCATGTGCTACTTAAAACATGACTATAAGGATCCACTTGTAGGCAAGTCCTTTATGCTTTACTTTACTTATGCTTAGTATTCACCCCTGCATATGTCTAGTGAGACGGGTCAGTCTTGCTGAGCCTTATGCTCACGTTTGCAATTAACAAGTTTTTGCAGATAATACGACTGATGACGGGTTTGATGACGAGGCTGAACCCCCTCCAGGGTTTACAGCCGAGTGGGAACCCTACACGCCGCCGTAAATTGGGTGTTGCTAGTGCGAAGTATCCAGGACATGGATGACTTTGCTTTTGCATAGCTAGTGCCGAGAGCGTATCTATGATGTATAGTTCTCTTTCCTTTCGTTAGTATTATAAAACTTTCGCTGTGCTTTTCAATAAAGACTTGGTATTGTAAATTGTTCTCGTCCTTTTCTTGAATATTGTTGGGTGTCGCATCGCAAGACACCACCCAATGAGATCCTTGGAGGTCGGGATTTTGGTCCCCACAGACATGGTATCAGAGGATCATTGGAAACAGTGTACTTGAAAAGAGCATATTTTCAAAAATTAGGATTTGAGTGAGGAATTAGTTATATGCCCTTATAAGGAGTATTATTAATATAAGATATAAAGGTGGTAAACTAACTTATATGTTATAAATTATGTGACGATGCTCCAACGTCAGATAAGAGGTAAGGTACGCCACCGTAAGCGGATCAATTGCGGTAAGCCCACCATGTGAGAGGTAGCATGGAAATCTTTCCGTGGCTTGGCACGGAAATGTTAATAGGAGTCTCTGGAGCTTTTTTATATTTCTGAGAACTTATGACACGTGGTACCCCAACGTGCTTCAAAGTTAGTGGGAGCCCTCGTCGGGTGGTGTATAACCTGATAGTATGCATCTCTAGAACTATTCATGTTCTATGGGACCAAGCAAAACACGTATGCCTGAGCGTGTATAAGCTGGTTCATGCGGGGGTCTTTGCTGTACAGACGTATTACAATCATGTACCTCGATACATGACCTCGTTCGAGGGCAACTCACACCAGAGTCGTATGCATTTACTTTCATATATATTATTGTGACTGTCTGTCGTGTTTCCCCTTGCCGCCCTTGAGGTGTGAAGGTGTGAAAGGAGATTGTTTGTCTTCTGCAGCATTGACTATGGTAGCGACCCGTGTAGAACACGTTTGCAAGTGAACGATACTAGGTCCACCTATAAACGTATCCAGAAATACCGATTGAAATTTTCTTTGGTGAGGCACGTAGTACCGTCGGTATCAACTTTGATACTTGACCATCCCCAACGACAAAAATGGATGCATTATATTTTGGAAAGTCTGACTATCAGGTGTTGATAGGTTTGAATTCTGCAAAATGAGTTTCGATTCGACATTGGGTTAGCACCAAGATTCTTGATTTCTGGCTAAAGTTTTCTCAACTTCACCAGGTTGTAATCTTGTTTAGTTAGGATTGAACATATGGGTATGCTATATGGATGGAAAGTTCTCGAAAACCTCTACAACTTTTCTGTTGACCATAAAGGCATAAAAGCTTGATGCTCTGTTGAAATCTGGGGTATGCTTAATCTGCTCCAGATGACCCTACCATAGTACCAATCTCTGTATTTTTGCAATAACTCACTGTAGAAAAATCTTCTGCCTTATTGTGATACATATATGAAAAGGGTAGAAGGATATCTACAGTTTTGTTATTTAAAGTTGTTCCTGATTCAAATTTGAGGCAATTCAAATTTCGATCTCAAAACAGTGAACTGCAGGGCTGCTGTTGAACAACAGTCAGTTCATCTGTCAAGTTTAGATAGCTCTAGATTTTGATACAGAATAGTGACATGGTCATATATATACATTTATGGAAATCTTATCAAGTCCTCTATCAACTTTATGTTGCACTCATGGCCTGAATCTTGGTTTAGCTGTGTTTAATTCCTATGGTTGCAAACTTGGTTCTGGCAGATCAGAACTTGAAACAGTTGGCACATAGTTTCGAATTAGCGCACTATACCTATGTAACAAATGTTTCATGGCCGAAATCTTTTACTTATGGATTTTTAACTTTATGTTACACAATGTTTATTTTGTCATTACCTCAATATATTGTCATGATATACCTGTATAAATTGTAGAAATCACCACATATACAGGGGAGGTTCTGTCAAAATTTCCAGAAAATTTGGGTCAACTTTAAACCTGTATAGATTCTATTTCCTAGCTCACCTGGAGCTTTATGAGTACAATATGGAACGGTTGTAAAGTGTACTACAACCTTTGTATTCAACCCAACATCTTGTTCTGATGTATGAAAATTTTCAATTTATACAGTAAGGTCAGCTGGAACAGACTGTGATTACAACTCCAGTTTTAAATTTTCTTAAACTATTGGGAGTTGGAAACCTTCTCATTGTTCAAGTATCTTTTTCACAAATGGCTGATTCTATAGTAGACTTATCAAACAGATGGGTGTTCACGAAGTGTACCCTTCTGAAGGGTTTCCCGGTTTTGTTGATAGCAATGCTTCAACGGTTCGGGTATCGTGAAATACCGGACTATTGGGACAAGGAGATCGATGACAGAGGTGTGACAAGATGCACCATTTATGTCGATATACCTGCTGCTTCATTGAATATTGGATGGGCTCCTTTCTCCATCCAAGTGCAAGGGATTCAATTGGAAGACACGTGGTGTTTTGCCGCGAGTGTTGCCATAATGAGGTTTTGCAAACTTCATTTTCGTGCTATGGTGGGCACTCCATTTGCACTCTTTCCAGTCGATAGTAGAGCCGGTGAAGAGTGGGCAAGTCGGATGGTTGCAGCATATGGACATACTGAAGAAGTACCCAAGATGATTTTAGTGTCATATGCAGCATCAACGTGTCAAGAGAGCCGTGTGATCAGCATGCTAGCCCTTGAAAAATGATGAGTGACCTGAAGCAAGCTCTGATTCGAGGGGATCACTTTGAGGGGGCCAATGACTCACTTAGGGCCACAGTTGCTCCTCTAAATTGACATCTAAACTTAAGGGAGAATCAGTGGCACCGGGCTGTTAAAGCTCGATCGGAGGCTCGCATGAAAACGCAACACGCAGAAAGCGTGTTGGAAGCGAGTCAACTCGAGGTGCAACTGTTGGATGAACAGCTGAGTGAGGTGACTCAAGAAAGGGATCAATCCAGAGGGGAGACTCAGGATTGGAAGGACAATTGCGAGAATGCACAGAAAGAACTGGAAGATTTGAGGATGTTTCTTCTACAGGCTGATGTGAAATCTTTAGTTGTCGTGACATCATCAATGGTGGGTGAGGTAGCAACTCTTGCTCCAGCAACCGCACCTGTGGTACCAATTCCGAACGACGAAGAGGAAGAAGAAGATCCCGAGGAACTCGAGTACGTCGAATAGGACATATTGGAGTGGGATGTGGTAGCACTTCTGCCATCACAGGGCAACGTATAGTTTAGTAGTTGCTCGTGTTTATTTTGTGGTCATGTTTGTATCATATTAAAAATAGCAGTGGGTATGTCTAAGATGACATGATGTGTATGACATCTCATGGGGACCAAGTATGGTAGAGATGCACTTCCGTAGTGGGAGTCCATCGTTTTGGAGTACACTACTGTAAACTTGGTCATGAGATAATATATCTTGTACAAAGTTTGTACTTTATCAATATATGTGAATGCTATGCACTTATTCCCTTGTCAACATTCGCACTACTGAATATGAAATGGATAAAGGAAAGGAAAACATGTGCTGATTTTAAGTCATATGGATGCAGAATGGTGCGTACACGCTCGACGCCTGAGATGGGAGGTTCAAGTCATGGTCGTGAGGACGAATCTCCGACCTAGGAGACAGCTGCAACACCGCAGCAACAAGTTCCTCCACCACCACCTCCTGAACTTCCAATGAGCTAGCGGAGGTTCTCGCCGTAGTGCTTGGCTCGCGCAACGAGCAAACTGAGTTACTGCAGACTTTGGTTCAGCATTCGTCCCGTCAAGGAGGGCGACCAGATGCGGGTCCACAACAGCCTTCTCCGAGTTCATACTCGGACTTCATGTCAACGCACCCGCCGGTATTCATGGAGGTCGATGAACCATTGGAGGCAGAAAACTGGCTCCGCTCCATCGAAGGGAAGTTCTGTTTGCTACGAGTGACCGAATATCAAAAGACCCTGTTCGCGGCCCAACAATTACAAGGGTCTGCTGATGCGTAGTGGGCAAATTACCTTGCCGCACGACCAGTCGGCTACGCCGCGAGCTGGGAGGAGTTCCGGGAGGCATTTCACGCCTATCACATACCTCCCAGTGTTATGAGGAGGAAGCTTCAAGAGATCTTGGAGCTGAAGCAAGGAGGAAGGAGTGCTTACGAGTACTCCAAGGCATTCAACCACTTGGCACAATATGCTCAGGACCAAGTGAGTACTGAAGATCGAAAGCGTGAATGCTTCTATCGGGGTTTGAACCTGTCGGTGGTTTTGATTCGGCAGATCTCCCGACACTACTAAAGTGTTTGCGGAGTTTGAAGTTCGGTGTGGGCGCACGGAGATTCAAGAAGGTGAAGTATAAAATGACACAGGAGACACGAAGATTTACGTGGTTCGGGCCGCCTGAGCGTAATACCCTACTCCACAGGGTGTGTTGGTGTTGTATTGGATGTATGAACTCAACGTGAGTTGAGAGTGCGCGATCAGATCAGAGCAGGTCAGATCAGTCCGATCCCTCTATGTATCGTCGGCCTGTCCTTTTATAGTATAAGGACAGACCGTTACAAGTTGGCCTGGCCCGACATGTGGCCCCGGCGGTTACTAATTTTGATACACAATTGATGCGCTTAATTACCCTTAATGACTGAGTTACGGACTTTGACAGCACCGTTACTGGTAATTAAGGTCGTCCGATCGTGTGTCATTAACATAGTATTAATGACACTTAATCGGGTCTTGAAGTCCTTGATTCTCCTTTGAAGATCTGGAGCCGTTGTGGAGTCTACCGGAGGTTTGAGGCTGAAGATCCGATGGTTGGACACGTGGCAGCTCCGGAGCATGCTGTGAGGAACAGATAGGTCCGGTGCTACCAGACACGTGTCAGTTCCGAAGCTTCCCTCGGTCTGGGGTTAGGTCCGGGGGTGCTGTTATGGTACATAGCCCGGAGCTTCCCACTTGTGGGCGGTAGCTCCGGTTTGATGGTACACGTGGCGACCCTGGGATTAACCATGTTGGGGAAGCGGGTCCGGTTATGTCTGACATGTGGGCCTCCGAAGGTCTTCAAATCAAGTAGATGACATTTCCTTGAGATCTTTGCAATCTCAAGGGGTACACGGTACCCAGGGTACCGACAGTGGCCCCCTGGGCCCACCTCTAGGGAAGATCCCTTAGGTGAAGTCATTCCTCCGGAGGTGGGTCCATCCTTCAACTTTTGAGCCGAGTCTTCAAAAGTCTTTAGATGTGCCGTTGGCGATAGTTTTGGAGTTAAATCCTCATCGTGTGGCACGTCCCGGGTGCGGCAAATAAGATCTTTGGTGTGCGAATCTCACGCAATTGAAGGTCGCTGGTTCCCGATATGAAAATCGTATCAGTTCCGTGCGCCTTGTCAGGCCACCGCCTTCGGGCTTCCCGCCTTCCATGATGACAACCGTTCACCTGAGTAAGAACCTCGACTTGATCATCGGAATGGTCCCGGGCCCTCTTGTCATCGGCTAGGTGAAATTTTTGAGTAGTATCTTCGACTTCTCTGCGGTTTCCATCCAAGCGTTGCGAGGGCTTACTTAAGAAGGAAAGCGCGCACCGTCTGGGGTTCTTTACGCCTCTCATCTGATCTTGCGCTCAAACTCCCAACTTGTGCTTGCTTTTCCTCTCTTGATTCGCTGTGCCACGATGGAGTTGGGTCTCCGCGAGAGCCACTTGAAGACCGAAGGTGACCTGAAGAAGGTTCGGGCCCTCATGGGGTGGTCCCCAGACTTCTTCAACCGCCTGGTCCGCGCTGGGGGAGAGCTCTCGTTCGAGAAGGAGCACACCGGCGAGATGGTGTACTTCTCTTCGTACGCCATGGTGGGGTTGATCCCACCTTTTTCCTCCTTTTTCTTGATGCTGCTAGACTTCTATGGTCTGTAGCTGTACCACCTTGGCCCCCACTCCATTCTTCTAGTGTCTGTCTTCGTCCACTTCTGCGAAATGTGGGTGGGCATCCCCCCCTGCATTGAACTTTTCCAGACCTTCTTCACCATCCATACCACCGGTAGGAGTAATGAGTACCTTGGCTTCTACTACTTCGTGAAGCGCAAGAAGTGCCCATTCAAGTACTTCCGGTCGTTTCCCTCTGGAAAGTGGGATGATTGGAAGAAGGACTGGATAGTCATCTGGGTGGAGGAGCACGAGAAGCTGGAGCTGCCCGAAGGCCTCCCCAACATTGACACTGCAGTCTGGAGTGAAGCTCCGGTATTGTCGGATGCCTTCAACCCTGCTCTAATCAGGATCCGCCAGTGTGTGGAGGGAGGATTAACTCCTCAGGCGGTATTTTGCAATTTCCTGGTCAACAGGTGGGCACTGCTGAAGAGGAGAGAAAAACTCGCTTGGGCCCTCAACAGTGTGATGGACGATGACTGGGTCGTGACCGGACTGAAGTCCAACATGGAGGGGGCGACCTTGGAGTTTCATCTCAAGAAGTTCCAACACGGCATCGACGTTGTGGGTGATGACTTGACCCCGCCACTAGCTTTCCTCCCTCTGAACGTGGAAGTAGAGTTCAGCAGGGAGCTCTGGCGGACGATGCCGGTGCTTGACGACCTAGGTGTCATCGAGAGAAGATCGACCTCCAGGGTGGTGATCTCTGGGGCTTCTGAAAGTGGCTCCGACCCTGCCCCGAAGCCAAGGACCGAAGTCGTCGGGAAGGGCAAGGAGCCGGCGGACGAACCCTCGAGCCGGAAGAGGAAGCTGAAGCATGCCGACGGAAGGTCCGTCAGGCCTGCATCCTCTGCATCAGCTCCTTCTCCCCGGAGGGGGAGGTCTTCTACAACTGCGGCGACTGCACTTGCTGCAGTGTCTTCCCGGGGTGTTAGCTCCGGGCATGTGACTCCAGCACCAGGGCCAGTTGAGGCCTCTAGGTCCGGAGGTCCATCCTGGTCGAGGAGGGCCTCGACTAAGGAAATGACCGCGACTGCAACAAGTTCCGGGGGGCCTTCCGGAGCTACCACGCCGGCGGTGGCTATGGTTAGCCCAGAACGCCCGGGAAAGAGATTCCGTGCAAGCTGGTACGGAAGCCTTTCGAGGTAATTTTTAATCTTTACCTCAGACAGTTGTTTTGTTGTGGTAACTGTTTTTTAAGTTTCTTCATCCATCATCTGCAGCGTCCCGAAGGAGAGGAGTGAGGCTCCACCCTCAGCCACAGCAGCTGAAGCAGTGAGGGTGGAGGCTTCTGCTCCAGTTCCGGTGCTGCCCCAAGTGTTGGCTAAAGCTGCGGCAGCTCCGGCGCCAGCTGTCGTGGTCATGGACCTCGACTAATCTCCCAAGACTCCCGTGGTAGCGCTGGACCACGGGAGAGAAGATGTGCCAGCGGCACCTGTCCCGGAGGTTGAAGCCCCGGGTCTTGATGCTGAGATGTTGGAAGCTCCAGCTGTTGAGCCGGAGGAAGCAGTGATTTCGGCCCCAGAGCTGGAAATTGTCGAAGCTCCGACGGTTGAGCCGGAGGTTATTGAAGTCTCGGCGAGCGAGCCGGATGTTGAGGAAGTCCCGGCAGTTGAGCCGGCTACCTCCAAAGCTCCAGCCTTAGAGTCGGTTGTGGTTGAAGGCCTTCTGGCGCCTGAGACGGTTGAAGTTGAAGCTCCGGCCTAAGGGCCGGTTGTTGTTGACCTTCCGGCGCCTGAGCCGGTTGTCGTGGAGGCATCAGCATTCGAACCTATGATGGTCGAGGTGCCAACTCCTAATCCACCAGCGGAGGAGGAGCCCAGGGCGGAGCAGGAAGTAGCCTTTGCTCCGGAAGTGATGACAGCGGAGGTGCCTGCTGCGGAGCCGGGGTGCCCTAATGAAGTCACTGGCCCCCTGCCTGAGGGGGCAAATGAACACCTGGCGGCGGGTCCTTCGGAACCACTTCCGGAGGTCGGAACTTCTTCTGCGGGACCCTCCTCGGTGGCGACTGAGGCTATCCCGGAGGATGGCCCTAGTGCCGTGGAGGCTCAGGGGACCACTCTTGTGGAGTGGGACCTAATTTTTGTAAGCGAGAACCCGCTCGAACCAGCGGAGGAGACCCCAACAGGTCCGGACCCTATTCCTCTGTCGTTGTCCATTGACAACGCTTGCTCCAGTCTGCGTCAAGTCCAGCTGGCGTTCTACCATGACATCAAGGCTCTTGAAGAGGAGCGCCAAACCCTTAGGCGGTGGCGTAACCGGCTCTACTTCGAGACCAAGCTGCCGCAGTCGAGGCTGGCAAACGACAAAGAGTGGATCAAGCAGGAGAAGGTCCGCCTGGAATACTGGGGCAAATTATTGGATGATAGGGAGAGCTTGACTCGTGCCCTCGATGCTCAATCCCAGGCCATTTTTGAGCAGACCAAGGCAGCTAATAGTGCAGCTGATGAACGCCAAGAAAGGCTTGAAGCCATTAACACTACTCTCATCAAGCGTCGGAAGGCACTTGAGGAGAGGGAGAAGAGGCTCGAAGATGAAGAGCAAAAACTCCTAGAGCTGCGGGATGACGTCTTGAAGAGGGAAGAGGAGCTCGCCGAAAAGGTGGCTCTGGCTGAAAAGGGCCTTGAGGAACGCGCCAAGAAATTGGAGGAGCGTTGTGTTGAGGAGGAGGAGAAGGCCTGGGTGTGAGGGCAGGAACTCTACCAGCAAGAGTGTGCCATCGCTGCCAGGGAGAAGAAAGTGAGGGGCAGGGAGAAGGACCTGGTTGACCACCGGAACAAGATCTACCTCCGGGAGGAGGAGCTCGGAAAACTCGAGAAGCAGGTTGCTGAAAAGATTCAGCAAAATGCCAAAGAGGTTGAGCGCCTTGCTCGCGAGAATTCTGAACTGGCGGCGGCCAAAAGATCCTTGGAGGAACTGAAGGGCTTGAGGGCTGCGGACTCCCTACAGGTTTGGGAGTTCCTGAGCAAAGCCAACGACGCGTTGACACCGATGGGCTTCAGTCCCGTGCGTCCGGATGATCTGGAGCCGGAGTCGGACCTGTCATTGCAAGCGTTGAGCTCGGCGGGTAGCAAACTCTCCAAGGTGGGTGACATCATCGCAGACCAGTTGGAGGTTGAGGGGCAGTCCCTGGCGAAGAACATCGCAGAGTATGTGCTGATGTGCTACACCAGCTGGAATCCCCAATTTCCTCTGGACCCAGTGCTTGAAGGTCCCATCGAAGGAGAAGGTGAAGCCACTCGAGCCAACGTGTCGGAGGTTGCTCAGAAGGTCGCCCAGTTCTTCCACAGGGTCTAGGACCATCTCTGTAGCTCCTACTTGTATTCTCTCTTTTTCTTCCCCAATTTTGTAATCCCTTGTCTCCAGATGAATGAAATCCAAATTTTTGGGAATTTCATTTTTTGTCTTCAACACTTTTGTCTTCACCTGGCCCCCTGGTAGATGTACACAATTTGATTGTGAACATGTACCAAGAGGATATTGTGTTTTGTTGAAGACTCGTTTGCTTCAAACTTGTAGAGTGTAGGTCCGAAGTCTTCGATAGTGAAGGCCCCCTGAGGTTGTCGGAGCTCAGAAGCTCCGGCATTGACTACCGTCGGAGCTCAGTAGCTCCGGCAATATTTCCTATCAACGCGTAGAGCATCGATAGTTAGCCCTCCGGGGTGTCGGAGCTTAGTAGCTCCGACAGTGACCTTTGCCAACGTGTAGTTTGTCGGTAGCAGACTCCGTTTGTGGAGTCTTCTCACCATCTTTTATTCTGCGTCGACGGCTGGCCCCCCTAGCTTTACCGGAGCTTGGTTGCTCCGGTGATGCTCGTTTTCAATGTTTAACATCGATTACAAGCCACCTAGGGGGAGTCGGAGCTTTGTTAGCTCCGGCTTTTCTCCATCAACATGGATTCTTTATTTTTCCTGCACACTGAAGCCAAGAAAAATAATAGAATTCGTTCCTTGCCTATAACTTCGTCACGGCTTACGATTCCCAAGAAAATTTTAGGTCAAACACAATTATGAATACAACCGAATGCGTTGCCTTCTTTCTTCTGGATCCAATTGTACTTAGACCCGCCTTACTTCGGCCTGCCGGGGTGTAGGTAGAGTGGCGTACTTAGGGTGCTTGAACAGGCTAAGTCGATAGCACACTCCGGCCCTAGAGTGGCTTCGCGGCATTCAGGCGAGTGGGCCATGAACAATATTTGAATCCAAAAGAATCGACAATACAGCCCGAATTGTACATGAACTGGCCGAACTAAAATTTCTTAAGAATTGCACAACTTTGTTATAGACAAGAAAGAGAAAAATAAAAAATGTTGAGCTTGTACAAAATAAATGCACGTGGAGTCTGTTTCACATGAAGATGTCTTTCATTATAGGTTCGGGGTACAGGGGAAACAAGTACACTCTTAGGGTACGGAACCAGGCTAAGCGTGTTTCATTTCTCGTTTGACCCAGGGTAGTTAGCCACACTTTTAGTCCTGGGACTGTGACAAGTGTTGCATGAACTTTGCGGACCTTCCAGGAAAGGTCCGGCTGTTCTCCCGGAGGAACTACCCGACTCTGTACAATGACTCTATAAAATACACCTCAAGTTACTATAGACTCACCTCCGTGATATTAAGTGTAGAACTTACGGAGGTGCTCAATATTCCAAGGATTTGGGAGAGGTGTCCCATCCTCGGTAGCCAAGCGAACGCTTCCGGGAAGGGATACTTTAATCACTCGGAAGGGTCCTTCCCAGCTGGTGGAGAGTTTGTTTAACCCTTCTCTGGATTGTATTCTCCATAGCACCAGATCGCCTTCCTCGAGCTGTCGGTTGTGTGCATGCCGCTGATGATAGCGCCGAAGGGCTTGGCGGTATCGGGCATTCTGAACAGCTGCTTGGCACCTTCCCTCCTCAAGGAGGTCTAGGTCTTCACGCCGGAGCTGGTCCTGCATGGCTTCGTCGAAGGTCCGGACCCGGAGTGACTCCAAGGTTATTTCCGGAGGAAGGATCGCTTCAGCTCCGTACACCAGGAAGAAGAGTGTCTCTCCAGTTGACCGGTTTGGAGTTTTCCCGTTGGCCCATAGAGTGGGCGGAAGCTCTTCAATCCAAGTGGCACCATGTTTTTTCAAGCTCTCATAGGTGCGCGTTTTGAGTCCTTTTAGGATTTCAGCATTTGCTCTCTCGGCCTGGCCATTGCTTGCCGGGTGAACTACGGAGGCGTAGCAAACTTGAATGCCGAGGTCTTCGCAATATCCTTGAAATGCAGAGCTTGTGAATTGGGTCCCGTTATCAGTAATGATTTTGTTTGGGACTCCAAATCTGCACACAATGGTCTGCAAAAAGTTGATATCAGATTGCTTGCTCATTGTCACAACTGGAGTTGCTTCCGGCCACTTGGTGAACTTGTCAATGGCGACATATAGGAACTTGTAACCTCCGACGGCTCTTGGGAAAGGTCCCAAGATGTCCATCCCCCACACAGTGAAGGGCCATGTAGGAGGTATCATTTGTAGAGGATGAGTCAGTGTGTGAATTTGCTTTGCATGAAATTGGCATGCTTTGCTTTTCTTCACCAACTCAGTTGCATCCTGGAGTGCTGTAGGCCAGTAGAATCCATGCCGGAAGGCTTTACCGACCAGCGTGCGGGAAGACGTGTGGTTCCCACACTCGCCTCCATGGATTTCCGCGAGGAGCTCGCAGCCTTCTTCCCTTGTGATGCACCGCATTAGGACGCCGTTGACACCGCGCTGGTAGAGATCCCCTTCTACCAACGTGTATCTTTTAGCCAATCTAACTATCCGGTCAGCGGATACATCATTGTCAGGAAGGATGTTTTCTTTCAAGTAGCTCCGGATCTCCGAGATCCATGCATCGGAGCTAGCTTGAGCATTTGAATCTTGCGTGCTGGGTTGCTCAGAGCTTCCGGTAGCACCTACGACCCTTGATGGCTGCCATGGTAACAGGGCCATCGGGACCGTCAGCTTCGGGATGCTAATCTCGCCCCCTTCGCTCAGTTTGGCAGGATGAGCTGTGGGTTTTGACAACCTCCGGACAAAAGTTCCGTCAAGAGCTAGAGCTCCGGTTGACGCTTTCGTCGAGAGTTCGTCGGCTTTAGCGTTGTGGACATGCTGGACATGGTGGAGGTCTAGGACTTCGAAGTCCTTCTGGAGCCTCTGGACTTCAAGAGGTAAGCGGCTAGCTTAAGATTGTTGCAGGAGCATTCACCCTTCACTTGTTTAATGATGAGCTGTGAATCTCCCTTGACCAGCAGCTGCTTGACACCGTATGACAGTGCCACTTTTAGTCCGTAGATGATTGCTTCGTACTCCGCCATGTTGTTGGTCGCCTTGAAGTCAAGGTGTACCATGTATTTTACCTTCTCCCCAGTTGGTGCGAGGAGAAGGATTCCAGCTCCGGCCCCCTACTTTTGCATGGAGCCGTCAAAAAAGAGGGTCCAGTGAGGCTCGGTGAAGACCGAAGCCTTGTGTTTCAGCTTCTGCTCACTGGGGCCCCCAGGGTTTGATGGAGAGGGAGTCCATTCCACCACGAAATCCGCCGATGCTTGACTCTTGATTGCTTGCCTTGAAATGAATTCGAGATCGAATTCGGCCAATTCCGCTACCCACTTTGCAATATTCCCAGTTGAATTGGGATTATGCAAGATTGTTCAAAGTGGGTAAGAAGTCACCACTGAAATCTTGTGAGCTTGGAAGTAATGGCGAAGCTTCCTGGAGGCGATAAGAACTGCATAGAGCAACTTATGCACCTATAGGTATCGAGTCTTGGCATCATGAAGTACTTCACTAATGAAGTACACTGGGCGCTGGATGGTCCGGACCCTCCCGGAGGGGCCCGGAGCTTCCTCTTCATTGACCCGGATCTTCCTGGGGGGATCCGGACCTTCTTCGGGGACCTCTGGATCCTTGCTGGAGGGACCCGGAGCTTCTTTAGAAGCGACATGGACCCTCCCGGAGGGGTCTGGGTCTTCTGAAGTAACTTCTTGTGGACTCAAGTCTGGGAACTGGGACCCAGACTCGCTTTCAGGAACCTCTGGACTCTCCCGGAGGGGTCTGGATTCCTGAGTATGGGATAGTTCTGGTCTTTCTGCAACTAGGACCATACTGACGACTTCGTCAGTTGCTGAAATGTAAAGCAACAAAGGCTCACCAGGGTTCGGAGCTACCAGAGTTGGTAGGGTGGTGAGGAACTGTTTTAGCTCCTGGAGCGCCTTTTCTGCTTCTTCAGACCATTGGAATGGTCCGGACTTCCTCAATAACTTGAAGAAGGGAAGTGCCCGTTCCGCCAGTCTTGAAATGAACCGGCTGAGGGCTGCTAGACATCCAGTTAGCTTTTGGACATCCTTGATGCGGGCTGGTGGCCACATGTCTTCAATGGCTTTGATCTTCGCCGGATTAGCTTCTATGCCTCGGTGACTTACCAGGAAACTAAGAAGTTTTCCGGAGCTAACCCCGAAGACACACTTGTCTGGGTTTTGCTTTGTGCGGGTGACCCGCAGCTTGTCAAAGACAGCCTGTAAGGTGTCAAGGAGTGACTCCTTGTTCTTGACCTTGACCACGATGTCATCGACGTACACTTCCACTATGTCTCTAATGAGTTCTTCAAAAGTTTTGTACATAGCTCGTACAAAGGTTGAAGCTGCATTCTTGAGACCAAATGGCATGGTTGTATAACAGTACAATCCATCTACTGTGATGAAAGAGGTATGCTCTTCATCTTCCCTAGACATTCTGATTTGATGATACCCAGAATATGCGTCTAGGAAACACAGTGATTCACACCCGGAGGTGGAATCCACTATCTGATCTATTCTAGGTAGTGGGAATGGATCTTTTGGACATGCCTTGTTTAGTGTTGTGTAGTCAATACACATCCGAAGCTTCCCATCCCCCTTGGGCACAACGACTTGGTTTGCCAGCCATTTTGGTTGGAAGACTTCTCGGATGAATCCAGTCTCGAGCAACTTCTTCACTTCTTGTCGAATGAAGTTTTGTCGCTCCACGGATTGCTTCCGAGGCTTCTGATGCACGGGCCGGGCGTCAGGGTAGATCTTCAGATTGTGCTCAATCACTTCCCTGGGGATCCCAGGCATTTGTGACGGTTGCCAGGCAAACACGTCGACATTAGCCCGGAGGAAATCGATGAGCGCGAGTTCCTATTTGTCATTCAGTCCCCCCGATATGCGGGTGGTCTGAGCGGTATTGGAACCGATTTGTACGACTTTGACGGGAATATCGGTGTTGCCGCTTGGCTGCACACGAGGTGCAGAAGTCGAGCCTCGCTGGCGAATGCTCGGGGGTTTTGAAGCTTGTTCTTGCCTGGAGTCCTCCTCTTGCGCTGTAGTAAGCGCATGAAGTTCTTCCAAAGCAGTTACTCCGACAGTGCGATCTCTGCGGATCCGGAGAACGCCTACTGGTGTTGGCATCTTTAACACCAAGTAGCCATAATGAGCAGCTGCCATGAATTTGTACAAGGCAGGCCTGCCCAAGATGGCGTTGAAAGGTAAGTTGATCTGAGCAACGTCAAAGACCAACTTCTCAGTGTGGTACTTCTCCCGGGTCCCGAAGGTAACGGGGAGAGTAATAGCACCGAGTGGGGTAATGGCTCCCGGACCTACTCCGGAGAAAGGTCGGGAGGGATGAAGATTTGAAGGTCGAAGCTGAAGCTTGGTAAAAGCTTTGAAGCTTATGAGGTTTCAGCCCCGAACCTCCGTCTACCATAACATGGTGGAGCTGAATGTTATTGATGGTAGGAGATACCATCAAAGGTAACTGGCCTGCTCCAACCATGCTTCAAGGGCAGTCCGAAGCATCAAAAGTGATGGCCGTGTCCATCCACTTCCTATGAGGCTCCTCCCTTGCTGTAGGAGCTACAGCGGCCATGTCCCGATGCATTGTCTTGAGGATGCGACGGGAGGTGATGTCCCATGATCCACCAAAAATGGTGTTCATAGTCTTCTGACGCTCGTTGTCATAGACGTCAGAATCGTCGTCGACGGAGGTGTAGACGGCCTTCAGGACCTTTTTGGGATCCTGAAAACCTAACTCCTCTTCAGCCGGAGCTTCGTCAACTTTTTGTTTTCCTTCCCTCTGTCAAAAGGAACTTCTTCCCGGCGCTTGTTGTAGCGCTCGGCAAGGTTTTGAACCTCCTGTTAGTCTTCCAAACTGTGGTTGTCCGTCTTATGAATTGGACACCACACATTGGGTTTGCCACCGCCTTCAGAGGACAGTCGAGGTCGCTTCTCGGGGCGTGGCCCCCGGCCACCCAGAGCTGCAGCAGCTGCATCATTAGATGCGCCGGCCGACGGCTTCTTCTTGTCGTTGGTCTTTTTCTTCTTCTTGCCACTCCCGGGGGTAGTGGCTTCTCTTTTGGAGGATTTTTTGTGATCCTCCGGAGGTGGTTTGGAGTGCATTTCACGGCCCTCCGCAGCTCTGGCACATTTGTCAGCCAAGCTGAAGAGTTCCGTGACTCTGGTGATCTCCTTGATCGCCAGTTTCTCCAACATCTTCTTACCCCGTACGCCTTGTCTAAATGCCACAATGACAGAAGCGCTAGAGATAGAATGGATAGTGTTTCATACCTGAGAGAATCTCTGGATGAACGATCGCAGGGATTCTCCCCCATTTTGCACGATTGCAAAAAGGTCCAGTTCGGTGCCTAGTCGGGTGTATGAACTCCCGAAGTTGGCGGTGAACTGCCGGCACAACTCCTCCCAACTGTTGATGGAGTTGGGTGGAAGGCTCATAAACCAGGACCGGGCGGTCCCAGTTAAAGCCACTGGAAAATAGTTGGCCATTACGGCCTCATTTCCTCCAGCTGCCAGGATAGCAGTGGAGTAAATCTAAAGAAATTCGACGGGATTAACGGTCCCGTCAAACTTCTCCTGCAAGTGAGGCCGGAATTTTTGTGGCCACCTGACCATACGCAGATGCATGGTCAGGGCTGAACAGCCTCCTCCTACTCCTTCAAGAGTAGGAATGTCCTGAGCTTCTCGTCTTTCACGAGCACGCTCGATATGGACTCGGTCGTCTTGTTGACGGTATCGGCGATCAAGCTCCGCCCGGAGGTCATGAGTTGAAAGCCTTGATACCGTGTGAGTGTGTCGCGCCCCGGAGGGCAACGATGTCACTTGTTGTGATGCAGCACATCTCCTGTTGTTGGAAACGTGTGGACCAAGTCTGCCAGACAAGGTCCGTCGCTGCGACGGGTCCCGTCCTAAAGGAGGAGGACCCTGGTTACTGATGCGGTCGGCTGCTGCTGCAACCAAGTGTTCTACATCGGCCCTCCACTGCTCCATTGCATCCTGGGAAGCATCTGGAGGTGGTGGGCGCTGAAGGAGAGCACGTGCTGCGTGGAGCGCATGTTCCGGGTTGTCATGATTCGCCGACACAGTGATTGACGCTGGTGCACCATCGCGCTGCCCAGCTTGATTTGCTGGCGGAGGCAGCGGTGGTGGAAGTGTGACTCCTGCTGGAACTGAGGTTCCTACTGGTGGCTGCATATTGGAGGGATTGCCCCCAACAGCTTGAACAGTGGGATGACCATTGGATGATCCAGCAGCTGAGTTCACCATTCTTGAAATCTCAGATGCCCCCTTCCTGGCGCGCCAACCGTCGGTGGTTTTGATCCGGCAGATCTCCCGACACTACTAAAGTGTTTGCGGAGTTTGAAGTTCGGTGTGGGCGCGCGGAGATTCAAGAAGGTGAAGTGTAAAATGACACAGGAGACACGAAGATTTACGTGGTTCGGGCCGCCTGAGCGTAATACTCTACTCCACGGGGTGTGTTGGTGTTGTATTGGATGTATGAACTCAACGTGAGTTGAGAGTGCGCGATCAGATCAGAGCAGGTCAGATCAGTCCGATCCCTCTATGTATCGTCGGTCTGTCCTTTTATAGTATAAGGACAGGTCGTTACAAGTTGGCCTGGCCCGACATGTGGCCCTCGCGGTTACTAATTTTGATACACAATTGATGCGCTTAATTGCCCTTAATGACCGAGTTACGAACTTTGACAGCACCGTTACTGGTAATTAAGGTCGGCCGATCGTGTGTCATTAACATAGTATTAATGACACTTAATCGGGTCTTGAAGTCCTTGATTCCCCTTTGAAGATCCGGAGCCATTGTGGAGTCTACCGGAGGTTTGAGGCTGAAGATTCGACGGTTGGATACGTGGTAGCTGTGGAGCATGCTGTGAAGAATAGATAGGTCCGGTGCTACCAGACACATGTCAGTTCCGGAGCTTCCCTCGGTCTGGGGTTAGGTCCGGGGGTGCCGTGATGGTACATAGCCCGAATCTCCCCCCTTGTGGGCGGTAGCTCCGGTTTGATGGTACACGTGGCGACCCTGGGATTAACTATTTTGGGGAAGCGGGTCCGGTTATGTCTGACATGTGGGCCTCCGAAGGTCTTCAAATCAAGTAGATGACATTTCCTTGAGATATTTGCAATCTCAAGGGGTACACGGTACCCAGGGTACCGACAGAAACCAAGATGAAGGACAAGATTGCCTTGTTCAACAGTGGCAACTTCAACAACATGGTCAATGTCGGGATCGTGCAGGAGGACGCTACTAGGGAGCTGTTCTCTGACAAGAAGAAAAGAAGTGCTCTGCAGGGCAGCGGAGGGGGTACTCCTCAGAAGTACCGCATGGTGTATCGATCACCATCCGACCAGAGGTGGCAGTCGCCATCACGACCATCGATGTTTCGGGGTCGCCAGTTCAACAACGTCCGCTTTTGCCCACAGTAACAAAAAGGGATGATTCTACATGCACCTCTACCTCCAACGCGTGCACCGGGAATCCGTCCTCCATTCCATGCCAGTCAGACCCCGTACACGTGTTATACATGTGGACATACGAGGCACTTCATCAAGGACTGCCCGCAGAGCGGAGGCCAGTCATCGTACCAGGGGGCAAACCAGCCTCGCAACCAGCCCAAGAAGCCAGCCACCAGAACCGACAACGTCCACCACCACCTCGCCATCGAGGACATTCCGGAAGGCGCACCCGTACTCACGGGTACGTTCTCTCTCATTGGTCATCCCGTAGTCATCCTTTTTGACTCTGGTGCTTCCCACAACTTTATTAGCAAGTCTTATGTCAATCAATACCAGTTGCCTATCATTTCCACAGAAACCCCATATATGATTTGTTCTCTGGGAGGGAAAGTAGTAGCAGATAAGATGGTTTATAGGGTACCTCTCAATATGGGTGGGATCATATACCCTATCTATCTCATTATACTAGAGCATCAGAAGTTAGATGTCATCTTAGGGATGGCATGGTTGCATTGCAACTGTGCTATTATTGACATCGTTCCTTGGAGGATATATCTAAATTTTCCGGTCCACTCTCCCCAAACTCTCACTCTTGAGAGTAATATCCACGTGACTCCAACTACTTATAACACCGAGGCCTGTAAACTCGAAGACATTCTAGTAGTATGTGAGTATCCAAACGTTTTTCCCGAAGATCTTCCTGGCATGCCACTAGAAAGAGATGTCGAGTTTAAGATTGAACTTGTACCGGGAACAGTGCCGATCTCGAGAAAGCCGTATAAGATGGCACCTAAGGACTTTGAAGAATTGAAAGAGCAGCTGAAGGAACTTTTGGACAAGGGTTTCATTCGTCCAAGTTCATCACCTTGGGGCTGTTCTGCATTGTTCGTGGAAAAAAAGGATAAAAAGTTGAGACTGTGTGTGGACTATTGTCCACTCAGCACTGTCACGATCAAGAACAAATATCCACTACCCCGTATCGATATCCTGTCGATCAATTGATGGGTTCTCAGGTATTTTCAAAGATGGATCTTCGCTCTGGATATCATCAGATCAGGACTCGACCAGAAGATATACCTAAGACAGCATTCTCGACGAGGTATGGATTATATGAGTACCTTGTCATGTCCTTCGGATTAACCAACGCACCGGCCCATTTTATGTATCTCATGAATTCGGTGTTCATGCCGGATTTGGACAAGTTTCTCGTGGTTTTCATCGACGACATCCTTGTGTACTCAAAATCCGAAGAAGAACATGCACAACATTTGCACATCGTGCTTCAACGATTGCGAGACCACAAGCTGTACGCTAAGTTCAGCAAATGTGAGTTCTGGATCAGCCAATTGCCATTTCTAGGGCACATCATCTCCGCCGAAGGGATTGCAGCTGATCCAAGTAAGATAAAACAAGTACTCAAATGGGAGTCTCCTAAGTCTATGCATGAAGTTTGAAGTTTCCTAGGTTTAGTAGGATATTACCAGAGGTTCATCCCAAGCTTTTCCAAGATAGCTAAACCAATGAAAAAACTTCCAAAGAAAGGAAATAAATATGCATGGACAAAGGAATGTGAGGAAGGTTTTCAAGCATTAGTGAAACATCTCAGAACAGCGCCGGTATTAGCCCAACAAGACACAGCCAGGTCTTTTGATGTTTATTGTGATGCATCTGTGATTGGTTTGGGTTGCGTATTAATGCAAGACAGAAGGGTGATCGCTTATGGATCACAGCAACTTCGGAACCATGAGCAGCATTATCCGACTCATGATCTTGAGCTCGCTGTCATGGTACTAGCATTAAAGATGTGGAGACAATATCTATGGGGCAACCTAGTACATCTCTACACCGATCACAAAAGTTTGAAGTACATCTTGACCCAGAAGGATTTGAATATGCGATAGCGAAGATGGTTGGAATTAATCAAAGACTATGAAATTGAGATCCACTACCATCCTGGAAAGGCAAATGTAGTTGCAGATGCGCTGAGTCAAAAGTCCCATGCTAATAATCTTTCTATCACCTTGATAGAAGAAGAAGAACTGAGTCTCTACTTGGTTCCATATGGGGCGCTCTACAATTTAGCTCTCATTCCTACCATAAGGGAAGAGATTGTGGAGGCTCAGAAGAAAGACAATGGCATATCACATATTAGCCAAAGAATGAAAAAGGGGGAGATGAAGTGTTTCTGATGTGACGATGACGGTACCATCTGGTCTAAAGACCGCATCGTGGTACCCCACAATGTGGGACTTCGGAAGAAAATTTTGGACGAATCTCATTTGTCCAAATATTTTATTCATCCGGGGAGTAACAAATTGTACCAAGACATAAAGAAGAAATTTTGGTGGACTCGGATGAAGAGGGAAATAGCGAAGTATGTATCTGATACGTGTCGGCGGGTGAAAGCCGACCATCTAAAGGCACCCGGACGGCTACAAACTTTACGCATACCGGCCTGGAAATGGGAGGACATCAACATGGATTTCATTGTTGGATTACCTCTCACATTTTGCAAGCATGGCTCAATTTGGGTGATAGTCGACCGACTCACCAAGTCAGGTCACTTTATTCCAGTCAATGTCAAATATGTGGCACGATAATATGCAGAGTTGTATATTGCCAGGATCCTATGTCGACACGGAGTACCCCGCACTGTCATATCAGATCGTGGAACCTTGTTCGTTGCTCGATTTTGGGGGCAGCTCCACGCATCTCTGGGTACCAAGTTGATTCAAAGCTCATCTTACCATCCACAGACTGATGGTCAAACGGAACGAGTAAACCAAGTGCTAGAGGATATGCTCCGCGCCTGTGCCATCCACCATGGTAAGAATTGGGATGATCATCTACCATTGGTGGAGTTTTCATACAACAATGTTTATCAGACTAGCATCCAAATGGCACCATATGAAGCTCTTTATGGTCGGAAGTGCCGCACACCTTTGAACTGGTGTGAATCTGGTGAACGAGTAATATATGGTATAGACTTGGTGAATGAAGCCGAAGAAGGAGTACGAGTTATTCAAGCCAACCTCAAGACTGCTCAGTCTCGTCAGAAAAGCTATGCGAACAAACGACATCGACCCCTTCACTTCGATATCGGGGATCACATTTACCTTCGTGTATCCCCAATGAAAGGGATTCATCGCTTCAGAGTAAAAGGGGAGCTAGCTCCACGTTTCATTGGGCCATTCACAATACTTGAGCAATGCGGGCCTGTAGCATATCGACTAGAGCTGTCAGCGTCACTTTCGGGGGTCCACAATGTATTTCACATTTCACAATTGAGAAAATGTCTCAAGGCCCCGGTGGAGGTTCATATAGAGGATTTGGAAGCTCTCCAACTAGATCTTACTTACTCTGAGCATCCAACTCAGATAGTCGATGAGAAAACTCGTACCACAAAAACCGCACCTTGCATTTCTACAAGGTCTTGTGGGGAAACCACACCGCTGATGAAGCAACGTGGGAATGCGAGGAATATGTTAGAACAAACTATTTGAACTTGTTAACGTCATATGTTCATTAGATCTTTTTCTTTTGTATTTCTTTTTGTAATCTCGGGACGAGATTCTTTTAAGGGGGAGGAATGTAAAATCCCACTTTCTCCTTCATTTGAGGTTCAGTTGTAAGTTGGTTATCAACCCTAATGGAGACCAATTATAGCTATGCTTATGAGCTTGATCTCATCAAATCTTTTCTTCCACTCATGCCTAAATTTTATTAACATGGGGAATGTAAAATCCCACTTTCTCCTTCATTTGAGGTTCAGTTGTAAGTTGGTTATCAACCCTAATGGAGACCAATTATAGCTATGCTTATGAGCTTGATCTCATCAAATCTTTTCTTCCACTCATGCCTAAATTTTATTAACATGAGGAATGGACTTCACCAATAATCTTAGATTAATTCTATTGACCTCTCTTCAAATTTTGGATTTTTTTTAATGAAGATTGCTAGGTCAAATTAATATGCAGTACCAAATATATATATATATTATATTTAGTTACAAATTGAATATGCTACTGTACATTTGGCCCTGTCAAAAATATTCAAATCTGAGGCCATAAATTTTTCTATGGCTTCCTAATATTCCCAATAGATTTCCTGCAAAGTTTCATAAATTTTGAACTCCATTTGCTATTTTAATTGAGACGCTTAGCAAATTCAAACCATATTTAGAATTCAAATTTTGAATTTTGTTCAATTTATTTAAACATCAAGATTTGAACACACCATCATGGTCACCATGAATTGCTTGACTTATCCTCAAACTTTCACAATTTTTGGAACTCAATTGCTATTTAATTCAGTGACACCATTGAATTTCATCCAATTTCAAATTCAAATTTGAAATTCAACTGAAACTTGCTCCAATTCGAAATCCAATTGCAGAATCGAATTCCAGATATTTACTTTGGCCTCCCCACAAAAATATAGAAATTTTGGATCAAGTTTGGAAGGAGAATTGATGTTGCAGAGAGGGGAAGAGGATAAGAGGAGGTGGGACCCACTGTCAGCCTGACATACTCGAGGGAACCCACGGGGTGCTCTGTATCCGGCTCTCCCCGCCGATCGATGCCAGCAGCACTCGACACCGCAACGCGGCATGCAAGCCACCGAGCTGCCTGCTTGCTTGCGCCGTGGCAAGCTCCCCTAGTCCCTCCGTACCTATAAATACCCCCCTTGACCGTCGTCGTCGAACTCCACCTCGGTTTCGCGCCATTGTTGCCGCCTCTGTTCGCCGAGTTTTCGCCGACGATTGAAGCCATTCCTCACCGAGCTGTAAGTAGATAAAAGTCTTGTCACAACATCCTCTAAGTATTCTATTTGGTCATTGATCATGACATAGATTCTGCTCGGGGTATTTTGAAGTTTTCTGGTTGCCGTCGAGGAAGCCGCCGAGAACCTTCACTGTCTCACCGTCGAGCTCCAGTTCTAGGCCGTTTCCAGTCTCAATAACTTAAGCAAAAAGGTTCGCAATCCTCTCTAGTTTATGCTCACCAAAGTTAGGCCTATGACATGAAGTGTAGCTCGAGTTTTTATTCGATAACCGAATGATTTTTCAATAGAACAGCAAGGCTTCGCGCTTAAATTTGTTTCATTCTTGTAATCATCCTTTAATCTGGTTAGCAGACAACTTCTATATGTCCCAGCGAAACTCCCTGCCCAAGGGCCACAAAAGTTATCAACCGAGCACCTTAGATTTCGAGATTTCGCGAGCGCCAGTTGAAAACCCGTACTTAACCGTCGAACTCATATCTCGCGGTCGTTTCCTCTCTTCCCTAGTCCAGATTCTTTATTCTTGAGATCCCAGGAAGCTTTCGGAGGAGTTCCTGAGTTGTTTGAGCTTAAGTTGAGTGAGTTCAAGTAGGCCCGAGCCCTCACCGCCGCCGCCGCCGTCGCGCGGTTGTTTCCGGTCCGTTTCAGCCGATGCCGACCTCACCGTCATTCTCAGCGCCCCCGAAAACCCCAAGGCGGCAAGTCTTGGTGAGTTTGGCGCAGCCGTTTGGCCGGCGGCGAGATCGCCGGCAAGCTACCGCCGCGGGCGAGCGCCAGCCCAAGGTTGAAGACGGTCGTGGACCCCATGAGTCAGTCGCTGCGGGATCCGGGTGTGGCTAGGGATCTGATGTGACTGCGCGGGTTAACCCCCTAGCCCCCGGTGGGGCCCTGCTGCGATTGGTCGATTTTAAACCAGTGGGCCTGACCGATTTATTTAAGTGTTTCCCTTTCGAAACTAATTCCAGGATTTTTCCAAACTTGGGAAATCCATAACTTCCAGTAGAATCGTCCAAAAATTTCCAAATAAATTTTGTTAGAACCATCATGAAGAATACTTTACAGTGGTGCACCTGGATTTGTATGAAAATCCATAGAAATTTCTCCATAATTCAGATAAGCAAAATGCTTAAAGAATTCATTTCTACAGTTCTATTAATTGGAAATTCCCAATTTTGGTCAGAACACTATTATTAATGCAATTGATGTCCAGTAAAAATTTCAAGTTCATTGGACTTAAATTACTTGGTTGATCAATATTCCAAATCTCTATGTAGTTATAAATTGAGAAAAATGGAAAAATCAATTTTCAGAAATTTCCCCAAACTTGCAAAATAAGTTTCTCCATGTAGGAAGCTTAGAAAATAGTGAAACAAATTTTTCTAGAACCAGTGAGACCCCCTTTAAATGATACAACCACTGCTAGCCATGATAGGTCTCCAAATATTTCAACCAATATTTAGAGAAGGTTATGGCTTACCATAATTTTTCAGGACAACAAACTTCCTTAATCATCTCTTGTTCTTTGCAAGAGTCTCCACTATAGCCACTAGTATCTATCATGAAAGTCCCAAAGCCAATTAAGATAATTATCTTATTTTCATCCTAAGATATTATCATAACCTCAACCATATTAATTATTTTCAAAGTCATTCATACCTAGTATATGCATATCATGTAGTAGCTGAAATCGAGGAGCAGCTGGAAGCTTTGGAAGTCCAGCTGCCAGAAACTAACATAGGCTCAGACTCGCATTCAGGCAAGCTCCAGTTTGCATTTAAGTTCCTTACAGTGTTCTTACAGTTTTCATTTCACCTTACGTCTTCAGATGATTGTGCATTACGTTTAAGGTGTTTGACATCCACTTGCATGGCCCACAAATCCCATGGAGTATTGGGTAGGTCTATGACCCATTGAGTAGAAACTGCTATGCTTATGATCATAGTAATTCGGTAGAAGTCGAGTAGTTGGAATCTACTCGTGAGATAGGAATTTTATTACACGGGAGGATTCTGAATTAGAAAAATGGTTTATGAATATGAAATTGAGACCGAGTAGTGGGTAGGATGCAGCGAGACGTGGTCTCACGTGTGTAGCCCTGCTTGTGTCGATTGAGGAACGTTTCATGTGCGGCCTTGCTGGACAAGCTTGAAATGTAACGGCGACATACTGGAGAAATGGTCTCCAATAAACTGACGTAGTTTGATACTAGTTTGTCGAGGCATTCCGTTCTGTTTTATATGCATGGGTTGAGGGCAGCAAGGTGTAAATCAGATGGTGGGCATGTCAGAGTGTGCCCCACGCAGTGACCTCCTGCTCATGACAGATCGACCGGTTCGACATTCGAGTGTCTAGTGAAAGGTGGCCATATACGACTAGTATTGAAGTGTTACGTAGGTACTGCTGTAAGTACTCACTGACATTTTCGAAAGTGCGTATGTGTCGTGTTGTTTCGGGTATGTCCTGATTGCAATCACCGTCCCTCGCAGTAATAGAGTACCACTTGTTCACTGCACTGTGATGTAGTAAATACTGAAGAAGTCAGGAGAATACGATGCATTGAATTACAATTGCTTGCAACCTTGTATGGCTTAGAGATAGTACAATTAAAATGTTACAGTTTCCCCATACTTTACCTGTAATAGCATTATGTGCTTTGTGCATGTCATATCATCGACAAAGCGTTTCTTGTTTGATTGCGAAGTGTATGATGTGTTGTGCCTGAAGAATGCCATGTGCTACTTAAAACGTGACTATAAGGATCCACTTGTAGGTGAGTCCTTTATGCTTTACTTTACCTATGCTCAGTATTCACCCTTGCATATGTCTAGTGAGATAGGTCAGTCTTGCTGAGCCTTATGCTCACATTTGGAGTTAACAAGTTTTTGCAGATTATACGACTGATGACGGGTTTGATGACGAGGTTGCACCCCCTCCAGGGTTTACAGCCGAGTGGGAACGTTGCACGCCGCTGTAAATTGGGTGTTGCTAGTGCGAAGTATCCAGGGCATGGGTGACTTTGCTTTTGCATAGCTAGTGCTGAGAGCGTAGCTATTATGTATAGTTCTCTTTCCTTTCGTTTGCCGACATACGACATGTTTTCTGAATGGAGCACTCACGGTCGTTTGACGTGTCTGATATGTGCTTCAGACACGGATTGCTTTCGACTAACTCATGGAGGTAAAACATCTTACTTTGATTGTCACAGACATTGGCTGCCTTCTGAAAGTGCATCTAGGATCCCCGTGGGTTTTGGATGATTGATGACAAAAATTAAGTAACTAATGAGCTCAATGATCTTAAGCACAAGTGTGGACTCAAGTGGATTCACAAACCCTCAAAAAAGAAAAGGATGAAAACGGCGGTGTCGACTCGAAAAGAATAAACTACGGTTTCTAGCGTGTCAAGTTTAGACTAGTCATATATGTATGAGGATGTGTGCCTAAAGTGCATTGAGATCAAGTTGGGAGCTCAAAGCGGTTTAGAGATCAAAACCTATTGAGAGAAGAGTGTTAGAGTGGTCTGGCAGGAGAGGCCAGACTAGTCCGTGCTGGTGGCCGGACTAGTCCGCTCCTAGCCGGCCTAGTCCGTTTTCAGGCGGACCAGAAGGGTCTGACTAACTTTGGACTAGTCCGTAGTGGGACGGACTAGTCCGGGGTAGTCATGGAGTGGGTTTTCGGGACTAAGTCCCAAAACCCCGGACTTGTCCGTTTTAGTCTAGACCAAAAGGTCCTGACTGAGATCGAACTAGTCTGCTCTGGAGGCCGGGCTAGTCCGGTTTGGTGAGAGTTGGGTACTTCAGCGGCTAAGTCTGGGAGGCCACACTAGTCTGTGGTCTCTAGACTAGTCTGTTTTCACATGGAACAAAAGGTCCTGTGTGAGATCGGACTAGTCCGGTTTGGACCGGACTAGTCCGTTATGAAGTGACCGTTTGAATTTGATTTTGGCGGGTAGCATGACGATTGCCGCGCAGTGTGGCAGTTGTTAGGGACGTCAGTGGTCCCAAAGGCCGAACTAGTCCGGGCCTTAGGCCGGACTAGTCCACCCATCTGCTGAGGTCAGCAGTATGGGCCTAGATCCTCTATAAATAGAGGATCCCCAGATTCATTTGACAAACTTTGAAACCCTAGCGCCGCCGCAGCAAACTTTGAGCCTTCAAAAGCCTCTTTCTTGCCTACTTTCCCTCTAAAACTAATTCTTGTGTGGATTAGGGTTTGGTGAGGTAAAGAAGAGGAAGAACACCGCTCTTTGGCTCTCGGTTTGATCTTTTGCACTTCTTGAATCTTTGTGATCTGTGGCTTGAGTTGTTCTTTGTGATTTGTGATCATATTTGTGGTGGGAGCCTCAGATTGTGAGAAGCCCCAACGAATCTTGTATTCACCCTTGTGATAGTGGAGAACCTGTTTGGCCCTAGTGGCAAACTCGGTGAGGGAAAGGTTGTTGAACCCAGTCGTTTGTGGACTGCTCAACGGGGACGTAGATCCTTGTGTGGGATCAAACCTCGGGATAAAATCCTTGTGTCCCTTGTGTACTTCACTTTCATTTGTCGCATATCGCTTCTAGGGTTAGATTTATTGTTTTTCACTCATCGTTTTCATTTCGCTGTGATCCTTAGCTTCATACTTTCTCTATAACTTGTTAAGGTTCACTGAATCATTCTAACACATTTTGCATCACAAGAATCAAACTAAAACTTGTTAGAAACCCCTTTTAGTTTTTCCCTGTAGGTGGACCGGACTAGTCCGCTCCTAGACAAGACTAGTCCGCCCCCTACGAACTGATTTCGTTTTATATAGTCATTTCAGGTCGATTAGCCTATCCCCCCCCCCCCCCCCCCCCGCCTCTACGCAACTTTTAATTGGTATCAGAGCAAGGACTCTCCCAAAGAGTCTAACAACTCGGAGATAAGATGGCCGAAGTGGGGTATGATGAAGTCTCGACCAATGAGGTCCAAGCAACCCAAGAGGAGATCCTTGTCTACCAAGACAAATTGACAGATGATGAAGAAACTCGCCAGCTCAAGGCGAAACTTTGAGAAAAGATGAAGATTCCAAAGGTTGACACTTCGACCTCTACAACGGGCGACTCGACCCACTACAACCAACAAGGCTACAACTATGAACGCCTTGTCTCCAACAACCACTACATTTCCATCCCATTGGGGAAGCCTCCCCAATTCAATGCAACCGACTACGGGATGTCGAAGCACAACATGAAGATTCACCTCGTGTCACTCAATCCTTCACTATGGCAAATTGTGTTGACCGGGGTGCATATCCCAAAGAATGGGGAAGATATCACTCTGGAGGAAGTCGTGCTCCTTCACCGCAATGCCCAAGTGGCTGGAGTGATCATCTCGTCTCTCTCAAGAGACGAGTTCAACCGGGTAGATGGACTTGAGGGGCCAAGGATATTTGGGACACCCTCAAGATGGCTCATGAAGGCAACCGAATCGTGAAGGAGGCAAAGATTGAGCTCATTGAAGGAGAGATCGGGAGGTTTTCCATTATGGATGGTGAATCTCCCCAGGAGATGTACAACCGCCTAAAGCTTCTCATCAACAAGAGTAGATCTTATGGCTGCGCCAAGTGGACGAACCACGAGGTAGTGAAGAGGATGATTCGGGCATTCATGCCTAGAAATGTCTCTCTTTGCTCCATGATACGAGAAAGCCCGGGGTTTGCTCAAATGACCCCAGAGGAGGTCCTAGGAAGGATCATCAACCACAAAATCATGGAGAAGGAGGCTCTCTTCTACAACTACCTCCAAAGGTTCACCGCCACGAAGATGAAGGATGTTGCACTCAAAGCGACATCCTCCTCAAAAGAGCAAAAAGAAGATGTTGCGGAGAGTCTCGACACCGATGAGGAAGAGGCCCTCTTCATCAACAAGTTCAAGAGGATGATGAGGAGAAGGAAAGGAGGATACAACCACGAGAGCAAGGGCAAGGAAAAAGCAAAACTCAAAACAAAGAAAGCTTGCTACAATTGTGGCGAGTACAAGCACTTCATTGTGGATTGCCCACATGAAGAGGGCAAGAAGAAGAAGGAGGGCAAGCCTCAAGAAAAGAAATACGTCAAGAAGAAGAGGCCCTCCGGTCATGCTCACTTAGGCAAGGAATGGGACTCTAACGATGAGTCCTCCTCCGAAGATGAGGAGAAGGTGGCAACCATAGCCACCGGGAGGAGCTCCAAGGGAAGCAAGCTTTTCCCCAACCTCAACGACCACAAGCCAACTTGCCTCATGGCAAAAGAAGGAAGGAGAAAGGTTACTTCTCGCTCATCCTCCTCCATATCCTCTCATGATGAATTTTATAGTGCTAGTGAAAATGAACATATGTTTAAGGATATAAGTAAGATCACTTTGCGTAGAATGAAATTGCTCTCGGATGAAATTTTTGAGAAGGAGGAGCTCATACATAGGCAAGAGGACATGCTTATCCATGAAAAGGAGAGATGGTAATAGCTCATTGAGCTCCTTGAGCTTGAGATATAGAAGGGCAAGGCATTAGAGAATGAACTTGCTCTAAGCAAGAAAACATGCTCAAGTCTTGAGGAGACAACCATTGGGCTCAAGGACGAACTTGGCAACTTGGCAAAAGTTAACAAGATCCTTGAAATTCAAGTTGAGTCCCTCAAGACCAATGTAGCCTCTTCCTCCAAAAGCTCATCCTCCTCAAATGTTGCATCTGAAACAATCTCCACTTGCAATTGTTCAAACTTGATCTTTAAACTAAAGGATGAGCTTAAGTTGACTCAAGGCAAACAAGCACCTAAGGGTGCCATCTTTGACAAAGAGAAGGTGGCGTATGCACGAAGTGCATACACCAACACAAGACCTCCCTATGTCAAGGATGGTCTTGGTTATACTATAGGCGGAAAGCAAAATGCTAAAACCTCCAAGTATGGCAAAGACTCGACTGTCTTTGTCGAGGGAAGTACATCCTCAACTAAAATTGGGAAGAATATTTCAACTAGCAACAATATGCCTAAAACTGAACCACATCCTCTCTTTCATGATTTTGATGCATCTTATGTTCTAATGAGGAACAAGTATGACAAAGTCTTTGTTAAATATGTTGGGCCACTCCACAAGAGCCCCAAGCCTTGCGTGTGGGTGCCCAAGTGCCTCACTACTAACGTCAAAGGACCCAACTTCGCTTGGGTACCTAAAAGAAAGGCATAATATTGTTTTGTAGGCATACTCCTCCGGTGGATCGAAATGGGTGCTCGATAGTGGATGCACCAACCACATGACCGGAGAGAGAAATATATTCGTGGAGTATGAAGAAAATGACAATCCAAGTGAAGGGATCTTCTTCGGGGATAATAGCCAAGTGAAAATCCTTGGCTCCGGTAAAATTGCTATTTCTCCCCAACATACTCTTTCTCACGTTTTGCATGTTGATTCTTTAGACTATAATCTTTTGTCCATATCACAACTATGTGACAAAGGTTATAATTGTGTTTTTACTAATGAGTGTGTGAGCGTCCTTAGGAGAAGTGATGTGATGAGTAGGTTTAGGCCCGATCTTCCGAAAGGTATGTCGATTGGGGTGGAGAACTCGACGTTGATGATTCGCGACACTCGATCGGTTCGAGTACCCCTGCAATCACTACACCACGGCTCCGTTGGTTATCAACCGTGCTGCACACGCTTGACCTCGCCAAGAAGGCTAATCCCTGCAAGTGCAATCGAGAACACGAGCAAGAACGTAGAAGACACAATCGGAAATCGCGAAATTGGGGTCTCACAAACCGTAGAACGGCGATATTATTGATCTAAGCAAAACCCACCGAATATGACCGGCGGCTGCAGTATTTATAGGCTAGGGTTCGACCAAAACACGATTAGACGCGTCCCTAATGGACTCTTACGGGATACAAGGCCCAAAGGCCCGATTCGGTGGCGCAGCACCGGACAGAAATCTGGACTCGACTTGTTTCGACGATTCCCAATGACTCCGGAGGAATTTTGAGGTGGGACCAGAACCATTGGAAAGTTTATCTTCTCCTCTTTCCGTGCATATGTAGAACGTCGAAAACGGAGTCCGTATGCCTCCTGGGCGTCTGTTTTAAGGTGGACTGCTCCTGGACTCCGAGTTGAACTCGAGTCCGAGTTGTAAACTGTTTCCATCTACTTGTGGACGTCCCAGGTGGTTCTCCATGCTCCCAAGGCCTCCTTCCTTCACTTGTTGATCTTTTCCATTATTACTAATAACAATTAAATCATCACATAGCAATCTATTCTCAAACTCACATGCAAAAGAAGTTAAGAACGAATTCACCTGCTGATTTAATAACCGTGCCCGTGCTCTTGTGATTGGTCCTTGCAGTTCAATGTGCGTCTCTGCTGTTGTGATGTCCTCATCATCCTCCCCCTCTTGAATTGGAGTCGTCCTCGACTCAAGTTCATCTTCTTCTCCCAAGTACGGTCGCAAATCTGAAATGTTAAATGTAGGACTAACCCCAAAATCGGGAGGCAATTCAAGCTTATATGCATTATCATTAATCTTTTCAACGATCTTAAAAGGACCAGCAGCTCGTGGCATAAGTTTAGATTTTCTCAAGTCGGGAAATCGCTCTTTTCTCAAATGTAACCACACCAAATTGCCCGGTTCAAGTTTTACTTATTTTCTACCTTTACTACCTGCAATCCTATACTTCTCATTCATCATTTCAATATTTTTCTTTGTAGTTTCATGCATCTTAAGAATGAATTCAGATCGTTGTGTAGCATCCAAATTTATAGTTTCAGAAGGAGGCAAAGGTAGTAAATCAATAGGAGCACGGGGATTGAAACCATACACTACCTGGAATGGACTTAACTTTGCCGTGGAGTGAACGGATCTGTTGTAAGCAAATTCTATATGTTGTAAACACTCCTCCCACAACTTCAAATTTGTTTTCAAGACAGCCCATAACATAGTGGATAAAGTACGATTAACTACCTCGGTTTGTCCATCCGTTTGTGGGTGACATGTAGTTGAAAACAGCAACTTGGTTCCCAATTTATACTACAAAGTTCTCCAAAAATGACTTAAAAATTTTGCATCACGATCAGAAACAATGGTATTTGGCACACCATGTAAACGAACAATTTCCGTCATAAATAAATCAACAATGTGTGAGGTATCATTCTTATGACAAGGTATAAAGTGTGCCATTTTGGAAAAACGATCAACAACTACAAAAATACTATCCCTCCCCCTCTTAGTCCTAGGCAATCCCAAAACAAAGTCCATAGAAATATCCTCCCAAGGTACACTAGGAACAGGAAGAGGCATATAAAGACCATGTGGGTTAAGACGAGACTTAGCTTTGTTGCAAGTAGTGCATCGTGACACGTAGCGCTCGACATCACGCCTCATCTTTGGCCAAAAGAAGTGTGTGGACAGCACGTCTTCAGTTTTCTTCACTCCAAAATGTCCCATCAAACCTCGTCCATGTGCTTCCTGCAAAAGCAATAGACGAACGGAGCTAGCTGGAACGCATAGCTTGTTAGCACGATAGAGGAGACCCTCTCGCAGCACATATTTATTCCAAGTTCTTCCTTCTCTACAATTTTCAAAAGCAACTTTGAAGTCCAAATCAGTAGGATATAATGCTTTAATTGTTTCCAAACCAAAGATTTTATGATCAAGTTAGGACAGCATGGTATAACGCCTACATAATGCATCGGCAATGATATTTTCCTTCCCTTTCTTATGCTTAATGATGTATGGAAACGACTCTATGAACTCAATCCATTTAGCATGTCGTTTATTCAGATTGGTTTGACACTTAAGATACTTCAATGATTCATGATCGGAGTGTATGACAAACTCCTTAGACCAAAGATAATGTTGCCATGTTTGTAATACATGGACTAAGGCATACAATTCCTTATCATAAGTGGAGTAATTCAGAGAAGGACCATGAAGTTTTTCACTAAAGAAAGCAACGGGTTTACCTCCTTGTATGAGAACACCTCCAATACCAATGCCGCTTGCATCGCATTCTAGCTCAAAGGTCTTGTCAAAATCAGGAAGTTGTAGTAATGGTGCTTGTGTAAGCTTCGATTTGAGAGCATTAAAAGCTTGTTGCTGCTGTTCGCCCCATCGAAATGGAACTCCCTTCTTCGTTAGCTCATGTAGAGGTGCTGCAATGGTGCTGAAATCCCGCACAAAGCGCCGATAAAATCCTGCAAGACCAAGAAAACTACGAACCTGTGTGACGGTAGTTGGGGCTGGCCAGCTGGTGATTGCTTCAATTTTTGCCTCATCCATCTCAATTCCCTGCGAGGAAACGACATAGCCAAGAAACGAGACTCGATTGGTGCAAAAAATGCACTTTTCGAGGTTACCAAACAAACGTGCATCTCTCAAAACAGTAAAAACAGCACGTAAATGATCAAGATGTTCATCATATGACTTGCTGTAAATGAGGATATCATCGAAGTAAACCACCACAAATTGTCCAATGAAAGCACGTAAAACCTCGTTCATTAATCGCATAAAGGTGTTGGGTGCATTAGTTAAACCAAAAGGCATGACTAACCACTCATAAAGTCCAAACTTGGTTTTAAATGCAGTTTTCCATTCATCTCCTAGTGCCATTCTAATTTGGTGGTAACCACTACGCAAGTCAATTTTTGTGAAGATGATAGCTCCACTCAATTCATCAAGCATGTCATCTAATCGAGGAATAGGATAACGATATCGAATAGTGATGTTATTAATCGCTCGACAATCAACACACATGCGCCAACTACCATCTTTCTTAGGAACCAAAAGAACAGGAACGGAACAAGGGCTAAGGCTTTCACGAATGTACCCGCGGTCCAAAAGATCTTGGACTTGTCACTGAATTTCCTTAGTTTCTTGTGGATTCGCCCTGTATGCTGCACGATTTGGCAAACTTGCTCCTGGAATCAAATCGATCTTGTGTTCAATGCCTCTCATCGGTGGTAAACCAGGGGGTATCTCGGAGGGAAACACATCCTCAAACTCCTGCAAAAGGTTAGCAACAGCAGGGGGCAATGCAATAGACAATTCATGAAGTGAAAACATGGCTTCTTTGCAAACTAAAGCATAGCACATCCCCTTAGCATCGAATAAATCAGCAAGTTCAGATTTAGTTGCGAGCAATGATGGTGATTTTAACTTAATAACTTGCTGTTTTTCAGATTCTAATTTAGTTGCTTTGCCCTCACGAATTTTACTCTTCTCAAAATGCACAATTTCAGCAGGAGTCATGGGGAGCAAAGTGATTTTCTTTCCCTTATGCATGAGAGTATATTTATTGGTTCTACCATGATGAATAGCATCTGTATCAAATTCCCAAGGACGACCCAATAAAAGAGAACAAGCATCCATAGGAACAACATCAAAATCAGCAAAATCATGGTATGAACCAATTGAAAAATGGATTCTCGCTGTTTGTGTTACCCGAACCTTACCGCTGTTGTTGAACCATTGAATGTGGTACGGATGAGGGTGTGCTCTTGTTGTCAAACCGAGTTTCTTGACGACGTCCGTGTTTACCAAGTTATTGCAGCTACCTCCATCAATTATAGTGTGTACACGGCAGTCCTTGACGACGAGAAACATGTGGAAGAGGTTGGGTCGTTGTAGCTTGTCGTCGGTCTCCACTTTGGAGCTCAAGGCACGCTGCACAATGATGCTCCTATAGTTCTCCGTCGCCGCTGTACCAAGTACCTCTTCTTCGGTGTGTTCGTCATTTGGATCTGTAAAGTCAGTAGCAAGAGAATATTCATCTTCAACATCCGAAGTACTATCATACCCGCCATCGTCGCATGCTATGTATGCTCGTTTGCTCGGACAATCTCTCATCATATGACCAAGTCCCTGGCAGCGGTGACACTTAATGTCGGAAGTACGACCCATAGAAGGAGTGGACGACGAAGGCTTGAATGGTGTCGCCTTGCTGCCTTCTGGCACGCGAGAAGGTGGAGCAGCAGGTATAGTTCGTTGGCCGCCATTGGGTGGTGTAGTCGCTGCACGGGGGGCCGGAGATGGTGCTGTTTTGGACGGTGTAGTTGCTGCACGCGGCGTGAAGTTGCTCCTCGTGCGTTGTTGCTGTTGTTGTCGGTCCTGCAATTCTTTTTCTGCCAACATAGCAAGCTGAAACAATCTGTTAACAGTATCATATTCTTTGTAATCAACAATGTCCTGAATTTCACGCCTCAACCCCCCAAAAAAAGGAGCTATTTTATCATCCATGTCCTCTACTACCCCACAACGCAGCATACCCTTTTGTAACTCTTGATAATACTCCTCTACGGACATGTTACCTTGGTCTAAACGCTGCAATTTTTTGTGAAGGTCCCGCTGAAAAGATGGAGGAACAAATCGAACACGCATAGCTTCCTTTAATCTATCCCATGTTGGAGGATCAGTTCTAGTTTTAACAAGTTCATTCCACCATATGATAGCAAAGTCCTTAAACTCACTAGTGGCTTGACGAACTCTATGTTGTTCAAGAACAAGATGGGAATTAAATTTTTGCTCTACTGTCATCTCCCAATCAAGATAAGCCTCAGCATCATAAGCACCAGAAAAAGAGGGTATAGTAAATTTCACTTTAGCAAAAGGATCATCAGGAGGGCGGTTATAATTGTTATGATTATTACCTCCCATACCTCGACGATAAAGTGGTAGTCTTGGCTGATTACTGTGATCTTCCAGTTCATCATAAGCATTGTCTTCTTGTCTTCCAGCGAGAGGCAACCGAGCCTCAAAAGTATTCATCCGAAGAGCAAGGTCATCCAGTTTGCGAGTCAAGTTCGCCAATGACTCCTCCATTGATGCGTTGTATTTGGCGAACATATCACGTAACTCAACATGTTGAACACATTCGTCATTATTTTCTTCTCCTGCCATTGTTAGTAGGAAACAAAAGACAACAAAAAAATGTTATCCCTATCAACTACAGTGACAATGTGGAAGGTGGAAGAAAACAATCTCTCTCGCTCAAGCGTCTTACCACGCTCTTACAAGTGTTCTTACCGACACAGCAGGTGGTGTGGACGGTGAGATGAACCAATGAAGCGTGGGGTGATTGCAAAGGTACCTGTTATGCTCAAGAGAAAGGTGGAGCTTGGATGGCACAATATGGTGCCTAATAAGCAGAAAATCGTTTACAACTAAACAAAGTTGAATAAGTATTCAATGTAGGAAACTGTTGCTGGTCAACTGAGTGCCCTAGAGCCTAGCACAACACAAGGAAGTATCAAGGCAAAAGAAAGACAGAATGATATAACCAAACAAACAGCACCAAGTGGTATAGGCCAATTGCTTTAATATGTGTGCTCTTCACTATTTTTTTTCTTTTTTGTAATATTTTTTTGATATTTTTTATTTACTCAGTAGCACAAATATAGGAAGCACACAAACTTGCAGCTCAATTGGATGTAATATGCGGCCTATAGAAAATCAAGAAGGTTCTTTAAAATTCGTGCTAAAACTCGGTTTGAGAACAGAACTCGCAAACGGATACAAAAACGATCGGGAATTTGCACAGCAACTAATGGGGTGGTGTGTGATGATTCAAGGATGAATGGCACAAAGATTTGTCACCTAATCTAGGGCTGGCGATGCGGGAGTTCACGCAAGGCGGCTAGCTAGGGCAAACCGATGAACGTGACGGATCGGTTTGTTATTTAGGGATTGTGGAATAGGTGTCGAATAGCAAGAAAACAAGGACGAAACACGATAACTAGGACCATAAAACACAAAGCTAAACCAGCAACAAGACTCAACCACACGAATGCAAACTCAACAATGCAAACTGAAAAACGAAACTGCAGGCACTATAGTCTGGGAAGCGGTAAAAACGATCTAAATTTTTTTTGTGGCTTTTTTGTGGACTCTAGGTACGAAACAAAATCGATCTAATGGAAGGAAGGAAAACAAAGATACCACACGGGCAACCTGGAAATCTGATACCAATTGATAAGTAGGTTTAGGCCCGATCTTCCGAAAGGTATGTCGATTGGGGTGGAGAACTCGACGTTGATGATCCGCGACACTCGAGCGGTTCGAGTACCCCTGCAATCACTACACCCCGGCTCCGTTGGTTATCAACCGTGCTGCACAAGCTTGACCTCGCCAAGAAGGCTAATCCCTGCAAGTGCAATCGAGAACACGAGCAAGAACGTAGAAGACACAATCGGAAATCGCGAAATTGGGGTCTCACAAACCGTAGAACGGCGATATTATTGATCTAAGCAAAACCCACCAAATATGAACGGCGGCTGCAGTATTTATAGGCTAGGGTTCGACCAAAACACGATTAGACGCGTCCCTAATGGACTCTTACGGGATACAAGGCCCAAAGGCCCGATTCGGTGGCGCAGCACCGGACAGAAATCTGGACTCGACTTGTTTCGACGATTCCCAATGACTCCGGAGGAATTTTGAGGTGGGACCAGAACCATTGGAAATTTTATCTTCTCCTCTTTCCGTGCATATGTAGAACGTCGAAAACGGAGTCCGTATGCCTCCTGGGCGTCTGTTTTAAGGTGGACTGCTCCTGGACTCCGAGTTGAACTCGAGTCCGAGTTGTAAACTGTTTCTATCTACTTGTGGACGTCCCAGGTGGTTCTCCACGCTCCCAAGGCCTCCTTCCTTCACTTGTTGATCTTTTCCATTATTCCTAATAACAATTAAATCATCACATAGCAATCTATTCTCAAACTCACATGCAAAAGAAGTTAAGAACGAATTCACCTGCTGATTTGATAACCGTGCCCGTGCTCTTGTGATTGGTCCTTGCAGTTCAATGTGCGTCTCTGCTGTTGTGATGTCCTCATCATGATGAATCAATCGCTTTTAAGGGTGTGCTCAAAGGAAAGCTTTATCTTGTGGATTTTACCGCGGATAAAGCCCAACTTGACACATGCTTAATGGCAAAAACCAACATGGGATGGATTTGGCATAGAATGCTAGCCCATGTTGGGATGAGGAACTTACAAAGGCTTCTTAAGGGCGAGCACATCTATGGCTTGAAGGATGTTGTGTTTGAAAAAGATAGGCCATGTAGCGCTTGCCAAGCGGGGAAGCAAGTAGGAGCTCAACACCCGTCCAAGAATATCATGACGACGACAAGGCCTTTGGAACTGCTACACATGGACCTTTTCGGGCCAATAACCTACATTAGCATTGGCGGTAACAAATATGGTCTTGTTATTGTTGATGATTTTTCTCGTTTCACTTGGGTATTTTTCTTGCATGATAAGGGTGAGACTCACAGTGTCCTCAAGAGGTTCTTGAGGAGAGCTCAAAACAAGTTCACCTCAAGAATAAAGGCTATAAGAAGCGACAACGACACCTAGTTAAAGAAAACTCAAGTAGAAGAGTTCTTGAATGAGGAGGGCATCAAGCATGAATTTTCAGCCCCCTACTCCCCTCAACAAAATGGGGTGGCGGAATGGAAGAATAGGACACTCATTGAGATGTCAAGGACGATGCTTGATGAGTACAAGACATCAGACCGATTTTGGGCGGAGGCGGTTAACACCGCTTGCCACGCCGTCAACCGATTGTACCTCTACCGCCTCCTCAAGAAGACCCCCTACGAGCTTCTAGTTGGTAAGAAACCCAATGTCTCTTACTTTTGTGTCTTTGGGAGCAAATTCTATATTCTCAACAAGAAGTCTAGGACTTCAAAGTTCGCTTCAAAGTCCGATGAAGGTTTCTTGCTTGGTTATGATTCAAACACACACGCCTACCGTGTCTTCAACAAATCCTCCGGGATTGTTGAAATAGCACGCAACGTTGTGTTTGATGAAACTAATGGCTCCCAAGTGGAGCAAGTTGATCAAAGTGTGTTAGATCAAGAAGACTCTCCACAAGAAGCTCTTAGGAGGATGGCACTTGGAGATATTCGTCCACAATAACAACCTCAAAACTCAAGTGATCGACCAAGATGATTCAAGTCATCCCCCACGTGACCAAGTTGAAGATGGACAAGTGGCACCTCAACATGATCAAGAAGACGAAAGTCAAGAGGGAAGCATACATCAAGGGGGGACCAAGAAGAAGAAGAGGATGATGATGACTCAAGAGTTCAACCTCCACATCCTCGTGTGCATCAAAGTGTTCAACAGGATCACCCCGTTGACAACATCCTAGGAGACATTACAAAAGGGGTAACCACTCGTTCTCGTGTTGCAAACTTTTGTAAAAATTACACCTTTGTCTCTTCTTTGGAGCCTCATAAGGTTGAAGACGCATTGAGAGACCCGGATTGGGTGGTGGCCATGCAAGAGGAGCTCAACAACTTTGAGAGGAACAAAGTTTGGGAGCTTGTCAAGCGTCCACAAGCAAATGTTGTCAGCACCAAGTGGGTGTTCCGCAACAAGCAAGATGAGCATGGCGTGGTGACAAGGAACAAGGCATGACTTGTGGCCAAGGGGTACTCACAAGTCGAAGGTTTGGATTTTGATGAAACCTTTGCTCCCGTAGCTAGGCTAGAGTCAATTCGTATATTACTTGCCTTTGCTACTCACCATGATTTTAAGCTATACCAAATGGACGTCAAGAGTGCATTCCTAAATGGTCCAATCAAGGAGGAGTCTATGTGGAGCAACCGTCGGGTTTTGAAGACCAAGACTTCTCAAACCATGTCTTCAAATTACGCAAGGCTCTCTATGGTCTCAAACAAGCTCCTAGAGCTTGGTACGAGTGCCTTAGAGACTTTTTGATTCAAAATAGTTTTAAGATAGGAAAAGCTGACTATACTCTCTTTACAAAGCACTTTAATGATGATCTCTTTGTGTGCCAAATATATATCGATGACATCATATTTGGTTCTACTAACAAAGTGTTTTGTGATGAGTTTTCTAAGATAATGATAGAGAGATTTGAGATGTCCATGATAAGGGAGTTGAAGTTCTTTTCAGATTTCCAAGTCAAGCAACTTAAAGAAGGCACGTTCATAAGTCAAACAAAGTACACTCAAGACATATTGAAAAAGTTTGACATGGACAAGGCAAAACCCATCAAGACTCCAATGGCGACTAACGGACATCTAGACCTCAATGAAGATGGTCCAAGTGTGGACCAAAAGGTATATCGTTCTATGATTGGTTCTTTGTTATATCTTTGTGCATCTAGACCAAATATTACGCTTAGTGTGTGTATGTGTGCACGTTTTCAAGCTGCACCTAAGGTGTGTCATTTGACCGCCGTTAAGAGAATTCTTAGATATTTAGTTCACAAACCTAGCCTAGGACTTTGGTACCCCAAAGGATCCAAGTTTAATCTTATTGGCTACTCCGATGCGGATTATGCGGGGTGCAAAGTTTATAGAAAGAGCACATCCGGGACATGTCAATTCTTGGGTAGATCCTTAGTGTCTTGGTCCTCCAAGAGACAAAACTCCACTGCTCTTTCCACAGCCGAAGCGGAGTATATCGCAGCCGAAAGTTGTTGTGAACAACTTCTTTGGATGCGACAAACTCTAAGGGATTATGGTATAAACTTGCGCCATATTCCACTTTTGTATGACAATGAGAGTGCCATCAAAATAGCCCATAATCCGGTTGAGCATTCGAGGACAACGCACATCGATATTAGGCATCACTTCTTGAGAGATCATTCCTTGAAGGGGGCTATAGTGATTTCCCATGTAAGAACCGAGAACCAACAAGCCGATATATTCACCAAGCCCCTAGATGAGAAGCGTTTTGTGAGCTTAGGAGTGAGATCAATATCTTAGATTCTTGAAATGTGGCTTGAAACATGCACATCTGAATGTTTACTTTGCACCTTATTCAAAAGAATGTATGTGTTTGAAAATTTCATCTCTATCTCGATTTTCTCCAAAATATTTGAAAAACTATTGACTTTGTGAGTTATGGTCATAGTTTGATTGTCGATTGCTTACTGACCATATTCATAATGTTTTGTTGTGGTAATATTTCCAAAAGGGTCAACTCTAGTGGCTAAAACTCAAATATATATGTTTTCGGCCTTTTAGGACCGGACTAGTCCGCCCTACGACCGGACAAGTCCGGATCCAGACTAGTCCAGGTCTGGTCCGCAGACCGGACTAGTCCGGCCCTACACCGGACTAGTCCGGCCCCTGGGGACTTAAACCCCCAGGAGGTGGCCCGACCCCTCCTTTCCCTCTCACTTGCCTCTCTCACTTCCTCACGCTCAAAAATCTTCCCTTCTGGGCGATTTTCAATTTCCTCCACCAAAAACTGATTACAATCCGTGCATTGGATCCTTTGGAGGCGTGGGAGACCTTTCTCAATCATTCCTGACGCGATCCATCCCCGATCTTGTCGATTTGTCAAGATTTGAAGAGGTATTCCTCTCTTTTCAAACACTTTCCTCATTCTTGATTCATGGAGTTTTTGATAGGTGCCTCTTCATTAAAGTTGTTTCTAGCACCCTTGTGATCATAGCCTAGGAGTATTGAGACTTGTTTCAAAGATTTTTTGAGAAACGGTTAGGGTTCATCCTGTGCAACCCGGACTAGTCCCGTGCCAGGCGGACAAGTCCGGTTTACACAGGACAAACTCTAACTTTGGCTATTTCTCGTGACTTCTTTCGCACTATTCCACTTTCTTAACCTTCTATCCTATGCCTTCTTCCTGTTTCAGCAGTAATGACAGCTCCTCGCCGATCCGTTTCTCCTCCCACTGACCCCGAATGGGAGGCTGAGCAGCTTCGCCTTGGTGAGGAACGGGCACGGACAGAGGTTGAGGCTGCTAAGAAATACCTCGAGCAGCGAGAGAGAGGAAAAGCAGCCAAGCAACTGCAAGCTCTCGCAGCGTCTAAGGCCGCAACTACGGCCTACAATGAGGATGAGGCATTGGCTCGTGCCATGGAGGAGTCCCGCAAGGAGCTCCGAAAGAAGAAGCGAGAGGAGCGAGAAGCACACAACTCTCAAGGTGTCGCAGCATAAGTCTCTAAGCGGAAGAAGCTAGTGACAGTTGGAGAGTAAGAAAGGGCCAAGGAGCAAGCCCACAATGAGTTTGCTGAACGCCGGATCGAGAGAGATCCAAAGAAGGACAAGTCTCCGGCTCCTGTAGAGCCCAAGAAAAATAAGCCCTCTGTAAAGGTACCAGCAAAGAAGGCCAAAGGCCCTCTAATCAAGGAGAAAGGGAAAATTGCTTCCATTGGCCCCTTGGAGGTACACACTCCTGAAAGAAATCCAAATCGGCAGCGTGAGTTGGCTGCAAATGTCTTCCATGGGAAAGGAGCGGACAAGGAAAGAAAGTTGCGAACTGACAAAGTCTACAAGTATGAAAGGAGCACCGCCAACCCGAGGTTTTGGTGCGACTTCCATTGTGACTACTACGTCTGGTCTACCAGACGTTGAAGAAGCCTGTGATTGAAGCTCAACGGGTTGACTGGGACTATATGGCCCAGAAGCAACACTCTGATTTTGATGCTGTCATTGAGGCTGCTGAGCATCATGAGCTCAAGGACATAATGGGTTTCAAGTATAACTGGAATGTTGAGATCATCCTGCAGTTTTACTCTACCATCTACTTCACCACTCAAGGTGATAGACGGATCATTTGGATGACTCATGGGGAGTAGTACTCAGTCACCTTTGCCGAGTTTGCCAAGATTCTCGGGCTTGAGGCCCATTTGGATCATGAGATCATTATTTCTAACCTCAAGGTCGTAGACAGAGATCAGATGGACTACATGTACCCCAGCCATGTATCCTATGAGTCAGGGCTTGCTCGCAACATCAAACCATTCTATAGCATCATGAACCGAATTCTGAGGAGGACCATAGAACCCAAGGATGGTGATGCAGGGGTGATCCAAGGAAACCTAAGGCACCTGCTCCTTCTTATTGATGGTGATGAGAAGTTCAATCTCGTCGACTGCATCTTCGACGACATCTTCAACATCTTGCACACCCCTAATCGTGCTTGTGGGTATGCACCCTACATTATGTGTCTCATCGAGAAGGTGTCTGGCTTGACCTTTGTCAAGGATGTGACTCATCGCCTGCTTCATCCACAGAAGCCACCTTCTGTGCCTACTCCTCCGCGTCGGAAGAATGCAGAGCCTCCCTCTCATCCGGGGATGCCAACACCTCGCCCCGTGGCACCTCCATCTCCACCTCCGCCTCAGTTGATGAGCACTTTCTTCAAGTGCTTCAAGGCCATTTTCACCTCTTGCCAGAAGCAAGAAGTCCACAATCAGCGGGCAAACAAGCGTCAGGAGAAGTACCTCAAGGCCGTGTGCGACAAGCTTGAGGTCCCCATGTCCCCTCCGGAGGAAAGCAATGGCGAGATCACTCTGTTCCCCGACTTCACCGCCGACGAGCTCGCCCAGTTCCATGAGGACGGGAGCTCTTCTTGGGCGGCTCCCTCGGCACAGGTCTCTAACAAAGACGACGAGAACTACGAGGATTCGGAGGCCTCGGAGAGCTATGAGGCGGCCGATAGCGAGGAGGACGATGACTAGTTGATAGGCCTCGTAGTTCCCCTCTTCTTTTCCTTTTTTTGGTGACTTGATGCCAAAGGGGGAGAGTTAGAGGGGGTGTTAGAGGGGGTAGCACTTTATTTTGTTGGATCCTTGGACATGTTGCACTCCTTAATGTAATATTTATGTCATTCGAATGTTTAAATTTGTGCAAGACTGTGTGTTGATTGTTTAATATCAATATGGCGCTTTGAGTGTCTATCTTTTGATCATATTCATATTTAATATGTCTTGTCACAAATGTTGAGCCCAACACGTAGGCACCACACTATAACGCGTGTGTGTATGAAGGACCTCCTCAATCTTCTTTTCATGATGCATTCATTGAGGGGGAGTCACTCATACACCCGCACGTTATGAAAACCAAATTTTATACTCTTATATGTTGAAGACTTAATGTGTTGTCATCAATCACCAAAAAGAGGGAGATTGAAAGTGCATCTAGGATCCTTGTGGGTTTTGGATAATTGATGACGACAATTAAGAAACTAATGAGCTCAGTGATCTTAAGCACAGGTGTGGACTCAAGTGGATTCACAAACCCTCAAAAAGGAAAAGGATGAAAATGGCGGTGTCGACTCGAAAAGACGAAACTAGGGTTTATAGTGTGTCGAGTTTAGACTATCCATATATGTATGAGGATGTGTGCGTAAATTGCATTGAGATCAAGTTGGGAGCTCAAAGCGGTTTAGAGATCAAAACCTATTGAGAGAAGAGTGTTAGAGTGGTCTGGCAGGAGAGGTCAGACTAGTCCGTGCTAGTGACCGGACTAGTTCGCTCCTGGCCGGCCTAGTCAATTTTCAGGCGGACCAGAAGGGTCTGACTGACTTCGTACTAGTCCGTAGTGGGACGGACTAGTCCGGGGCAGTCATGGAGTGGGTTTTGGGGACTAAGTCCCAAAACCCCGGACTTGTCCGTTTTAGTCCGGACCAAAAGGTCCTGACTGAGATCGGACTAGTCCAGTTTGGTGAGAGTTGGGTACTTCAGCGACTAAGTCTGGGAGGCCATACTAGTCCGCCCTGGGGGCCGGACTAGTCCGTGGTCTCCAGACTAGTCCGTTTTCACAAAGAACAAAATGTTCTGTGCGAGGTCGTACTAGTCTGGTTTGGACCGGACTAGTCTGTTATGAAGTGACCATTTGAATTTGATTTTGGTGGGTAGCGTGACGATTGCCGCGCAGTGTGGCAGTTATCAGTGACGTCAGTGGTCCCAAAGGTCGGACTAGTCCGGGCCTTAGTCCGGAATAGTCCGCCCATCTACTGAGGTCAGCAGTATGGGCCTGGATCCTCTATAAATAGAGGATCCTCGAATTCATTTGATAAACTTTGAAACCCTAGCGCCGCCACAGCAAACTTTGAGCCTTCAAAAGCCTCTTTCTTGCCTACTTTCCCTCTAAAACTAATTTTTGTGTGGATTAGGGTTTGGTGAGGTGAAGGAGAGGAAGAACACCGCTCTTTGGCTCTCGGTTTGATCTCTTGCACTTGTTGAATCTTTGTGATATGTGGCTTGAGTTGTTCTTTGTGATTTGTGATCATATTTGTGGTGGGAGCCTCAGATTGTGAGAAGCCCCAACGAATCTTGTATTCACCCTTGTGATAGTCGAGAACCGGTTTGGCCCTAGTGGCAAACTCGGTGAGGGAAGTGTTGTTGAACCCGGTCCTTCGTGGAATCCTCAACGGGGACGTAGTCCTTGTGTGGGATCGAACCTCGGGATAAAATCCTTGTGTCCCTTGTGTACTTCACTTTCATTTATCGCATATCGCTTGTAGGGTTAGCGTTATTGTTTTTCACTCATCGTCTTCATTTCGCTATGATCCTTAGCTTCATAATTGATCTATAACTTGTTAAGGTTCTCTGAATCATTCTAACACATTTTGCATCACAAGAATCGAACTAAAACTTGTTAGAAACCCCTTTTAGGTTTTCCCTGCAGGTGGACCGGACTAGTCTGCCCCTAGACCAGAATAGTCTGCCCCCTACGAACTGATTTTGTTTTATTGAGTCATTTCAGGTCGATTAGCCTATTCACCCTCCCCCCCTCTAGGCAACTTTCACCTTCGAATCACATATTTAGGCAACAGAAGCATGTCTTTAGAAAGAACACCGTTGTCACTAAAGGACTACCGAAACGTCTCAACGGGTCCAAAATTTTTGATATGTTGGACAAACTGGTGCTCGATGAAGGTCATCCTGGATATTTCGTAAGTTATGATAGGAACACAATTGGACTCACATATGTGTACTTTGGGAGCTACCGTGTGTGAAGTCATTGATTCTAATGCACAACATTGATGTCATGCATCAGGAGCGTAACATGAGCAAAATTATCATAAGCACTTGCATGGATATGCCTGGCAAAACGAAAGACAATTACAAAGTTAGACTAGATTTGGCTGACATTTGTCACCGTCCAACTCTTGAAATCTCTGAATGTTGTGAAAAGCCACGTGCTTCTTTCTGTCTTCGATCTAAAGAAAAGAAATAAGTCATGAAATTGATGAAAACTTTGAAATTCCCAGATGGTTACAAAGCTAGCTTGAAACGAGCCGTGAATGTGAACACAGGAAACCTCACTGGGTTGAAGGGTCATGATTATCATATTATAATAGAAAAACTCTTACATGTTATGTTTTGGGGCTATCTAGATGATGCAGTGTGGAAGGTTTTGGTCGAGCTCAGCTATTTCTATAGACAACTTTGTGCTAAAGAAATCAAGATAGGGATGATGGATAAGTTAGATAAGGAGATACTCATACTTTTATGTAAGATGGAAAAAAATTTCCACTGGTTTTCTTCAATCCAATGCAACACCTGCTTATACATCTTCCATTCGAAGTTAAAGTTGGCGGTCCTGTGCAATACAGGTGGATGTATCACATTGAAAGAGCGCTACGATATCTGAAACCAATGGTTGGCAACAGGGCAAGGATGGAAGAGTGCATCGCTGAAGCATATGCTCTTAAGGAAGTAGGCTACTTTTCAAGTGTCTACTTTGCAGAAGAAAACAGTATCAACACTTCGGCGATGCGGTACAATGTGGAACAAGCACCCCCTTTAAGCGACCTCTCCATTTTTCAAACGAGAGGCACTACCGTTGGTAGCTACATGACGTACGTGCTATCCGAACGTGATAGGACTGTTGCTTTACTCTACATGTATGCAAATATAGAAAGCATGCAAGAATACTTCGAGTAAGTGTTTGTCCTACATTTATGCTAATCGACATATGTTTTTTCACGTTCAGCGAGTTCCACAAACAATGTTGGCCACATAGGCATCAACCTACGGCCAAACAAGTAGAAGGGATGCGAAAAGAAGGAATAAATGGAGGGTCGGGTTTCCTATACTGGTTTCAAGATTATGTAATACTCTCTCATCTTCTATATATTATAAGTTATTATTATTAAAGAAGTATTATTTTAACTTACGATCATTTTTTACAGTGTCGGACTCACAATGTCCATGAAGATTTGCGGCAACTATCTTATGGATTGGTGAACATTAGAAGTTATGGTTGATATGACGTAAATGGCTTTCGATTCCGTACAACTAATTTTGAAGCTTTTCGTCCTCTTGCGTTAACATCAAATTTCGGTGTTGTGACGAGAGCAATTGACACTCAAGGGAATGTACCGATTATTATGGGATCATTAACAAAATCATTGAATTTACTTTTACCGGAAATAAGACCCTTTGAGTTGTCTTCTTTGACTGTGACTGGTTTGATCGCACTCATGAAAGAAAACCAATTTGTAATGGTGGAAGTGAAATATAAGGACCGACTACGAGGTTACGATACATTTATTCTTGCACATGAAGTGGAACAAGTGTATTATCTACCTTATTCATGCACGAAGCTCAGTGCTTGGTAGGTGGTATATAAGATGAATCCTCGTGAGCGTTTATATATTCCTGGGAATGAAGGTTACCATGATAGTGAAGACGTTGAAGAAGTGTACCAAGAAGAAGAGTTGTCAAACACTTTTATCATCGAGCTTGGTGCAGGACTCGATCAATTAGGTTGAGATGTTGAATATATAGAGCCAGATGATATGCGAAAACGGAAATTAGAACATGCCAGGATGGAAGATCGTTGGGATGGTTTAAGGAGTAGGGCACATGATAATGATGTTGATGAATTTTGAAAGTGATTATAAGTAATGTTTTCTTGAAGATAGTAACATTAATTTTGTATATCTTATTTGCATATTTAGTAATTCTCTATTAAAACAGGATGACGTCAAAGAAGGGTAAGAAGGTGTCACCGACGAGGGGGTTCTACCCCTCTAGACCTGAGGATGCTTTAGTTGGTGCCTCGTCGACCGGGAGCAGACGCTCTCAGCTGCTGGGGCACGTTCTGAGCAGCTCTAGAGCTTTGTCACAGGTAAATTTCACTCGTTTTTAAAAAATTCTTCAAATTCAATTTCCAATTAAACTTACTTATGAATCATTTGAATGTTGCAGTACTCACTAACTGACTTAGAGGCTACGGCGCCAGTTGAGCTTGGCTACCCTTTGATGAGCCAGCCCTCGGCTAGCGAGCCTTTTGTTCCTGAGCCCTTTGACTTGGCTGGTGACGAGCCTTCTGGGTCACCTGACGTGGCGCCTCAGCAGACGCGAAAGACTAGGAGGACTTACTTTGTCAGTCCTCCTGCGGTCCCTTCACAGAAGATCGTGATTCATCCGGTCAGAGACAGGTAATAAAAATTGTAGTGTTCAATTCTGGTTTCTTTTGATTACTTAAGTAATGAATCAATAAATATCTTACAGGATTTTGTACGACGCGTCTTTAACCGGTGAGAGAAACCAAAGACCGGTGAATAGTGTCCTTGGGTCCTTAGTGCGTTTGCACTAGCCCAGAGTCATCGATAGGGTGCCTGCTCTTTCGTGGGAGGACTACGCACGCGTCCATCACCAGTAGCACGACAACCTTCAGGAGGTCGTACAGGCCGATTTTATGGTAAGTATGTAAAAAAATGTTTCTAAGTTTTAACTTTTAAACTCTTTTAATGAACATATCTTCAATATATTCTTTATCACATGCAAGGTATATTTTAGAGGACCTGAACAACCCTCACATGTTTGAGGATGCGAGGAGAGTGTTTCACTACAAAACTGCAAAGGCGCTTCGACAAGCTTTGTCGAACGCTCGTGTTCAAAGTATTAATGAGCACTTGAAGCGAACCAGCACCACGTGCTATACTTCTGGCAAGAGGGGAGAGGCACCTGACGGAGGAGGAGTATGCGCAGGTACGTGGGGTTTATTAAGTATTTTTTCTGATAATTTCCTCGACGGTGTTTTAACGACCTAAAACTATGTGCAGGGCCACGTGAGCTGGTTGCAGGGTCGGTCCGATGCATTTTGGGCGCTTTGTCGGTACTGGGCTAGCGATGAGTTTAAGGCTAAGTCAAGGAAGGCTCGAGAGTGCAGAGGGGTCGAGGGAAAGAGCAGGCACGACCAAGATAACCACCTGCGTTTATCTTAATGCATGGTAAGTTTATGTAACTTATTTTTATATATTCATAATATATTGTTTGTACTAATACGTATTGACAGGAGCGTGAGACGGGGGTGCTGCTGACCCCTGTTGAGATCTAGAAGAGAGGTCACAGGGACCCTTCTCAGCCTCAGGGGTGCAGTCAGGCTGCACCCGAGCGATTGGTAAGTTTAGAAATCATTCATATTAAATATAACTATATGGATTGTTGAACTTACACGGTTTTCTTGTTTTTCAGACTAAGTACGGGGAGGAGGCTAGGAAGATACACGGTGAATATTTCGATTGGGAATATGAACCAATCGATCCTCAAGCCGCATATACAAGCGGAGGTGGAAAAGCACACGGAATGTGAGTTCATAATTCATTTTATCATTTTCAATTCAAAGTATTCAAGATATTTCAATTTCATATTATTGACTCTTTTTTCTATAGGCTCGTCATATTCGACGGATTTGTCGACTCGAGGGCGGCGAGACCTGCGAGAGGCAGCTCCACGCAGGCTTTGTCGGTGGGCACGTCAAGTTGCCGTGTCTCGCAGAGAGACATCGGGATACAGTCCCTCCGACAGACCGTAGAAGAGAACATCAGACGACAGAAGGAGGAAAGGAGGGAGGCAGAACGATAAAGGATCACTGCAGAACAACAGAGGATTGTGATGGAGGCCACAATCTCTTCCCAAATAGCCTGGATGGCGCAAATACGGGACACAATGGAGGTAACAAAATGAAAACTGAAGTTCTCATTAATTCAGCGTAAATGACTTACTAATAGGTAACATTTAATGTTTGTAATGATAGGCCATGGCTCGAGCACAAGGTCTGGGGATCCAGCTACCGCCACTACTGGTCCTTCCAGACGATCCTTCTTCTGCGGGTTATGTAATTTTCTATGTCAACTTAACAATTCTAGTTTTACCTCAACTTAACCAAAATAAAGCGAGGAAATAGAGTGATAGTGAGAGATAGTTAGATAGAGTGAGAGATGAAGTTAGAAGAGGGGGGGAGATAGAGATAAAAGGATTGAGATAGAAGAAAGAGGGAGATAGTTAGATAGAAGAAAAGGATTGAGATCGAAGAAAGAGGGAGATAGAAGAAAGAGTAAGAGATAGTTAGATAGAGTGGGAGGGTAATGAAGACAAAGAGAGAGATGTAGATGGAGATAGAGGGAGAGGAAGATAGAGGAGAGAGGGAGATATAGAAGGAGATAGAGGTAGGAAGATAGCAATAGAGAGATAGAGTGAGAGAGAGAGATTAAGATAGAGAGAGGGGAATGAAAAGAGAGAGGAAGAGAGGGGGATCTAGATGGAGATAGAGGGAGAGGAAGGGAGGGAGAGAGATGTTGATGCATTTATATTCTAACTCTAAGTTTTATTAATTGCAGGCATCTGTGACGGCTGCTTAAACTCCGTCGCTGTCGTTACCGCCACTTGGCATAAGGCACGACGATGACTTCGAATTCGGAGGTGGCTTTGGAGGTCAGACGGGTGAGTGAGCCCTTGTTTGCTTTGTTGATGGTGATGTGCGATGTATCGATGATATATTGTGATGCTGTTTGTGACTGTGATATATTGTGTTGTCTGTTCTCTGATTCTGGCCATCGAGACGCGTAGCATTTCCTATTTTTTTTGAAAAAAATAAAAAACCTTATTTGTGATGGCTTTTTATACAGTACTGTCGCAATAAGTTTCGGGCTGTCGCAAACTAGCATCTGTTATTTCCGACGGCCCGGGCGTCACAATTAAGGCCCTACTTGAGACGGCCAGGCTGTCGTAAATGGCCGCGTGGGTCCCTTTGGATGGTCACGCGGGTCCCATCGGCTGGACTTATTTGCAATGGCCTAGCCGTCGTAAATAGGGCCTTAATTGCGACGGTCTGGCTGTCGCAAATAGACGCATGGGATCCACCTGCCCCCTAGCAATAATTTGCGAGGCTGCAGCCAGCCATCGTAAATAGCGTTATTTGCGATGGTGGCCGTCGCAAATAATCTTAATTGCGATGGCAAAAAAAACGTTGCAAATAAGCGAAGCCGTCACAAATAGCTTATTTGCGATGATTTTCTCCTTATTTGCGACGGCCCTGACCGTCGTAAATTATCGGGATTCCTGTAGTACCCCTACCACTTTGACCTTTCCGGCAAGGCCTTCAGCGCGATGGCCAAGAAGGGGCAGGAGGACAAGTTGCACAAGTTCGGGGAGCTAATGCTGCAGTTCCACCGCGTCAAGTGCAAGTACCCGTCCGGCACCAAGATCGCCGCTGTGGCCAGCGCCGGGTCAGCTTGGCGTCATCGTTCCAGTGGATGTTCTTGTCCGGCGGCAAGGGAGGAAGCAAGAAGAAGTTTGTACTTGTAAACATGGAGAACTCAGTGATTTGCTTGTAAACAGCTCTGAGATTCAGTGATTCCCGTTACAGTTTTGTGCTTGCATTCATGTTTTTTGCTTGCAAATTAGTGATTCCAGTGTGTACTGTTTTTTTTTTTGAATTGGGGTGTTTTTTGAATTCCAGTGCAGTGTTTTTTGCTTGCAAATTAGTGATTTCAGTGTGTAGCTCTGAGATTCAGTGATTCAGTGTTTTTTTGCTTGCAAATTTACGTTGAGCTGCAGAGCTACTACAAACATCTGCACATGCTCTCTACTCCGGGTGTGCTGTCTGTAAGGAATAAGCATCATTTTGTGCACTGTGTAAGGCAAGATAGTTGCGTCAAGTTATTCAGAAACATTTACAGAACACAAAGTATAATCAGAAGTTCTTACAAATAAGTACAGTGATACAATCAGGTTCGATACAATGAAAATGAGTTATTTCATTCAAAAATTGATGCTACTCTATGAGATTTTCGGATACAGGTTCAATACATTCAAAAATCAGGTTCAATACAAATGAATTACTCCAGCAAGAGGCTACTTGATGAAGTACAATGAGTATGTCATTCGGAAAATGTTGTTTGACCAGCAAGAGGCTACCCTCTGAGATTTTCGGATGCTGCACACTGATTTTTCTCTTGGGGCTTTGTGTAACACCCAAAATTTTCAAATTTTGAAAACAAGGGCAACATACTAGGGATGCATCATGTATGTTTGCATTTGAATGAAAATTCAATTTCAAAATGCGCTAGAATTCGTTTGAATTTGAAAGACAATTCAAATTTGCAAAAGAATGAAAAAGGAAAAAGGAAAACAAAAAGAAAAAGAAAAAGAACCCACCCTGGGCCTTAACCCCGCCCCGGCCCACTTCTTCCCCCTTCCCCCTTTTCCTTTCTTTCCCCGCCGGCCCAACCCCGCACCGGCCCAGCTCGACCCCGCGCCTCCCTCTCCCTCTCCCTTTCTCTGCGCGTTGGGACCCGCCCGTCAGCCCTTTCCTTTTCCTCCCGACGCGCGCCCGACCACACCCGGTAATGCCGCCCGATTCAAATCGCCGGCAAGAAATCCCCCCCATAATGACCCCTGTCGCCTTCCTTCGGGGGAGATCCCCTTCCTTACTTCGCCGCCCCTCTCTCCCCCTATAAAATCCGGCCGGCGCCCCAATTTCTCCCTTCCCCGAAGCTCCAAACCCTAGCCGTCGGTGCAAGGTATGTCGCCGCCGTTCCCGTCGACTCGCTGGCGTTCTCTCCCTCCCCCTCGGTCTAACACGTGCGCCATGCTTCCAGGAACACGCCGGGCACCGTCTTTCGAGGAATTGGCCGCCGCTTCACCAATCCCGACGAGCGCCGCCGGAGTCCGCCGCCATACACCGTCGCCGACGCTCCTCCGCCCTGAATCAAGCCCCGCGACCCCCCTCGGTGAGCTCACATGGTCCCCCTCTCCATTTTCCGTGTTAGCCCCGAGGCAATTGGCGCCGATTTGGCCGTTCCGGCCAATCTCCGGCGACCCCGCTGCCGTGCGTCGTCGGCTTGGCGCGCGCGCCGCCGCGCCCTGGGTGCGCGCCGCCCCTGGGGCGACTTGGCCCATCCTCGGCCGTCGATCTGAGGCCGACAACCGAGATTAGAAGGGGCGTACCCCTTCGTTTATTTAAAATCTGGGCCGCACACTTTAGATCCGACGGCCCAGATTGAATGCTTTTATAGCCGTTGGCCCTTTTGCACGTAGACCCCTGCGTAGAGTTTAATTTAATTATAGATAGGTCCTGGAATTTATGAACTAGCCCCTGGACTTTAATTAAATTATGTCAGCACTGTTAAAATGATTAAACATAGCATTTTAGCCCCTGTTTTCACCATAAATTATATTGTTAGCCTCTGTAAATTATGATTAAACCCCTGGTGATGTTATAAAATATTTCTAGGCCACTGATCATGTCTATTTTGCATAAAAGCCCCTGTATTAATTGATAATTACATAAAATCACATGAGAACTCTCTCTTTTTGCACAAATCATTTAGGATATTATTTTATTATTATTTCCTAATCTCTTTAGCCTTCACTCGCAGGGAATTCAAATAGATGTGTTGAAGATCATCAAAGTAAAATAATGCAGTTAATTTGCTGGTTTTGTTGAATTTCCTAATGAACCCATATAAGCACTAAAATCCACACCTCCACTCACACCACTAAATAAAGTCTTACTAAGGACATAGTGTTAGCGATGTAATTGCGTAGGTTTTCTTTTGTGTTTATTTATTTGTGGTGTGCATTTATTCTCTTGTGCTTATTGTGTGCTACTACTTTCCGTTCCGCATGCGATGATGTATATAGAGTCGGTTCCCGAGCCGACTTACAATCTTCAGGACTACCACTTCACCGACCCACACTCCGAAGAAGGCAAGTTTCGTGACCATTTTGCACCTGTTTTATTAAGTTTTAGTTAGTTGCATGTTCAATAAAATGAATCCTATTTGTTGTACCCTTCCATATAATTCCTTATCCCCGGGTTGGTTTGGGTAGATGTTATTACTTACTTTACGCTTAGCCATGCTTAGAATTTTGGGAGGGAATTTCTCTACTCACTTGTTCTACTATAAATTGTTATGATTATTTGTTGAGTTATGGTGAAATGAATTGTAGTGGATAGGAATCCGGCGGGTTGGTTTTGTTTGGTATGGTGCAGTACGCACGAGACCCGGGTTTTGGGTTATGAACCTTGTCAGATTCTAAGGACCGGTTTATGGAGAAAGCCACTAAGACTTATAGTATCGCCACAAGACTGAGTATGGGGCAGCTTGGTCAATTAATTAGGCCTCTCCTGGCGTAGTATTAGTGGTTGGATAGTGCGGGGAATTGGTTCAGGGTGTACTGCCTTGGGATCCGCATGGCTCAAGAGGGGGCAACTGGGGTGTTGAGTCGTGGTGTAACGGCTCACACTTTTGTACAGGGGTGAAACCTCAGAGGGCTAGTACGCGTCGGGAGAATCCTTTGTAAAGACCTCGTAGTGATCTTCTGGCCTCACACCAAAGGAAGTGTGCAATGTGGTTCGCGACCACGGGCATCAGGGAGGTTTCCTTAGTCCACCTGGCAACAGGGGATGAAATCACGGCTTGTGGGTAAAGGGTGCATTCTCTGCAGAGATTTAGAAACTGTCATGACAGCCGTGCTCACGGACAAGAGCGGCTTGGTGTCCAATTCATAATTAGCCAATGTCTGGGAATGGTGGTTTGGATTGGATTGGTTGGTTGGGACTTGGTTTACCAATGGGTTATGGTTGGGTTCATACACTTAGAAGTAGGTGCTCATGAAGCTAAAGATAGGATGTAATGCTATAGTGCTTAACCCAAATTTGGCCTTCCTTTCTATAAACCCACATGTCATCTCTTTCCCACTTGCTGAGTACCGTTGGTACTCAAACTTGCTTGTTGCTTATCTTTCCTCAGTCTACAATGGAGAAGAGGTGGAGAACGAAGACTTCTTCGCTCATCCGGAGGAGACATTCTAGGCTGGCGCAACCCCCGGGCAACGCCTGTGCATGAAGCCACACTAGTCTACTTCTACCGCTGTTTTGCTCTGTAATCTTATTTTAGACCTACGGGTCATTATTGTAAGACATTTATGTACTCGAACATGGCTTGTAATAAATGATATTACACTTTCTTCTACACATGTATGATGAGAATCGATCCTGGCATACATGTGGAAGCCATCCGGTTGTCTCGTTGGGACCGGGTGTGACAAAGTGGAATCAGAGCCGTGTTGCCCGTAGGACGCAAGCCTAGTTAGAAAGGGATGACTTAAGGACCCTAATTATATTCTAAAAAGTAATTTATAAAATTGTTTTGTACTTCCTACCTTGTCTACTTGTTTTGTTTACTCCTTTATTTATATGTTTTGTTACTAACACTTTCCTGTTATCAAAATTTGTAGATGGCCCGCACCAAGACGACCCCCCGTAAGTCGACCGGTGGACTTGTGCCCCCGCGTAGGCTGGCCAGTCGCTCTCCAGCCGTCGACCCCCGTCACCCCGTGGTGATCCGTTCTGACAGCAGGGCTGCGGGACGATTGCGACTCCGTCTCCGGGCCATACTTCGCGAGGCTGGCTACCGTCACCACAGCCTCTCGCTCTCCTACCACACCACTGGAGTGCAGCGCCCCGGCAGGACGGAGTGGAGCTGCAAGATCTACATTTACTATGGTGATGAGCTGGTGAAGACCCACAACAGTCCTGCCTGGAGGAGCTCCCGCCGATACGCGGAGCAGGACGCTAGCTGGGAAGCAGACACTTTTTGGAGTCACGCCCGCCGTTTCCGTCTGGAGGACACGGTGCACGCCTTCGTTCTGCAGCGTCCCAGTGGCACTGCGAGCTTTGTCTCCAGGCACGTGGAGGGACCCCTGGACCTCCCGCAGTCTCGTCAGACTGTTGGCGACGTGGCCGAGCTCAGTGCCCGACTTCAGAGGGCACAGTAGGAGATTCAAGATGGACGTGACCTCACCCTGCGCCACGAGGCGGTGATCAGGAGGTATCGTCGGATCACCGACGAGGACCCTGACGACTACGCGTCTGACACCTCGACGTGGACCCCGGACTCTCCAGACCGCCGTGGCGGCCAGCGTGAGTCGTCTTCTGAGGAGTCCTCTGACGAGGAGCCTTCTAGTGTGGCGTCTGCCGCACCACCGCCGCCTGCTGCCTCACCACCTCAGGACCCCGCGGACGACGACGACGAGGACCCACAGGAGTTCCCGCTTGACGACGAGTAGTCCTCGACCTTTGCCACGACTCAAGGATAGGCACACCCTCATTAGTCAAATAAGAGCGACGTAGACGTACTTGGGTGACCTTGAGTTGTGTTATTTCTCTTTACGATTTTCGTCTTGGTGTGTTGTGTGAGTTGTGGAACGCCTTGGCGACTTGTCCACAACTGCACCTTTTTGATACTTCTTTAATTAGTGAGCTATTAATAAAGAATTTTCATTTATGTGCATGCTTGATGTGATTTTTGCATATAGTAAGGGTAATCGCATAGTAGTCTTCCACTAGTTATAGTAGAATCTAAGACTCAACTCTCTTCGTACTCAGATGGCAGGCAGGGGAAGAGGCCGTGGTCGTGGCCGTGGTATGCCCCTTGGTGATGATGAAGCTGGATTCCAGCTACTGCAATGGAACGGGAGAGGTGCCCGTGGAGCACCTGCGATGAATAATATGCAGCAGATGATGGCCATGCAGATGCAAATGATGCAGAACTTAACACAAGTGGTGGCCAACATATAGCAAGCCCAGCAAGCCCCTCCACCCCCACCAAATCAGCCCCACCCACAGCCAGCACCAGGACCCCGATCTCGCATGAGAGACTTCCTCAACACCCATCCACCCACCTTTGCCACTGCTAGTGAGCCCATGGAGGCCGACGATTGGCTGAGAACAGTTGAGAGCAAGCTGAGAATTGTCCAATGTGAAGGACGAGAGAAGGTACTGTTAGCCTCGCACCAACTTCAGGGACCTGCAGCCGATTGGTGGACTGCCTTCATTGAAGCCCATCAGGACCCGGATAATATCACATGGGACGAGTTCAAGAATTACTTTCGTAGTCATTTCGTGCCCGAAGGGGAGATCCAGGCGAGACGTGAAGAATTTCTCATGCTAAAGCAAGGCCGCATGAGTGTGCGAGAGTATCTGAACAAATTCACACAATTGTCCCGCTATGCACCGGAAGATGTGGACACGGACTCGAAGAAACAGTTTTGCTTTAAGAAGGGCCTTGACAAGGAGCTGAAGTTCGCTATGGTCTCCAGTGACTACAGCAGTTTCCATAAGTTGGTTGACAAGGCCTTTGAAGTGGAAAGGACCAAGAAGGAGCTGGACGATGATGATAGGAAGAGGAAGCTGGCTCAAGCACGCAGCTCTGGGAATAATGTGCGCCCTCGCTATGCCCCTCAGCCTACGGCACCTATGGCTCGCCCTTTTAACCCTCACACGGGACAAAGGTACCCAAACTCCTCCTACAGGCCACCCACACCATACAACCAGCAGATGCGCCAACCACCACAGCCTCCACGCCAACCAATGCAACCCCCTCGCCCAGCAGCTCCAGCACCGCGCCCTAATGGCCAGCCGCAACAGAACCCTCAAGGACGTAACAGATCCCAAGGTAACAACGCGGCGGTGCAGTGTTATAACTGTGGTGAGATGGGACATTCCGTCAACCGTTGCCCGAGGAAGCAGCTGCAGCAACCCACACGTGGGAGAGTCAACCACATGGCACTTGAGGAGGCACACAATGCACCAGATGTGGTTGTTGGTACGTTCCCTTCCGACTCTCATCTAGCTACAATGTTGTTTGATTCTGGTGCTACGCATTCGTTCATATCTAAGGAATTCATGAGGAGGCATGACATGGTAGTGCATTTAATGACTCACCAACTTATAGTTCACTCCCCTGGGGGAGAAATGATAACCCGGCAAGTATGCCCTAATGTAAGTCTAGACATAAGGGGGGTAGTTTTCCCAGCAAACCTGATTGTTCTGGAATCTCAAGGGCTAGATATTATCCTGGGGATGGATTGGTTAACAAAGTACCATGGGGTGATCCACTGCGCCACAAGAACAGTCTCCCTGACCCACCCCGATGGTACCAAGGTAGAGTTCTCTCCAGATCAAGCTCCAACACAGAGGATCAGGCTAAATCAAACTGAGGTCACTGAAGAGATCCGTGTTGTCAGTGAATTCCCAGACGTGTTCCCCAAAGAGTTACCGGGTATGCCCCCTGACCGTGAAATTGAATTTATCATTGACCTAGTGCCTGGAACGGCCCCGATATATAAGAGGCCATATAGAATGGACACTAATCAGTTAGCCGAGCTAAAGGATCACATCAACGAGTTGTTGGAGAAAGGATACATTCGCCCTAGTTCATCGCCTTGGGGTGCTCCTGTCATATTCGTGCCTAAGAAGGATGGCACTCAAAGGTTGTGTGTGGATTATCGTGCATTGAATGCAGTGACCATCAAGAATAAGTATCCACTGCCAATGATCGAAGATTTGTTTGATCAGCTGCGAGGAGCATGTGTATTCTCTAAGATCGACCTTCGTTCGGGTTATCACCAGTTGAAGATTCAACCATCGGACATTCCCAAGACTGCATTCGTCTCTCGATATGGTCTTTATGAGTATACTGATATGTCTTTCGGGTTGACTAATGCTCCATCTTACTTCATGTACCTTATGAACAAAGTATTTATGGAGTACCTGGATAAATTCGTGGTCGTATTCATTGACGATATCCTGATATTCTCCAAGAGTGAAGAAGAGCATGAGGAACACCTGAGGTTGGCACTAAAGAAACTTAGAGAACACCAACTGTATGCTAAATTCAGTAAGTGTGAGTTTTGGTTGAAGCAGGTATCATTCTTGGGACATGTCATATCAGAAGGAGGAATATCAGTGGATCCGGGTAAAGTGGCAGATGTTCTCAAGTGGGAGACGCCGGAAAATGTGGGACACATCAGAAGCTTTCTAGGAATGGCTGGTTATTATCGACGATTTATTGAGGGATTTTCAAAGATCTCTCGGCCACTAACCAAGCTACTCGAGAAGGGAGCCACATTCAAGTGGACACCGGAATGTGAAGCAAGCTTTGCCGAATCGAAGAAGAGGTTGACCACTGCCCCAGTGCTGGTCATGCCAGATATGCAAAAGGAGTTCTCGGTCTATTGTGATGCTTCCGGACAGGGACTGGGATGTGTGTTGATGCAAGCAGGACATGTGGTGGCTTACGCCTCGAGACAACTCAAGAAGCATGAGAAGAATTATCCGACCCATGGTCTGGAATTAGCAGTTGTGGTTCACACATTGAAGATATGGAGACACTACCTGATCAGAAAAAGGACAGAGATCTACACCGACCACAAAAGCTTGAAGTACATATTCACTCAGCCAGACCTTAACCTTCGCTAACGAAGGTGGTTAGAGCTCATTAATGACTTCGATGTCGGGATCAACTATCACCCTGGAAAGGCGAACGTGGTCGCAGATGCTTTGAGTAGGAAAACCCAATGCAATAGCATGACAATCCAGGCTTATCAACCGCAGCTATGTGAAGAGTTTGCAAGATTAAACCTGTGCATAGTGTCTAATGCAGATGCAGTAGTTATGGAAGTGGACTCCACGTTGGAACAAGACATTAGAGAAGGCCAAAAGGAGGATAAGAAGATCCAAAAACTTAAGAAGCTGATGAAGGCTGGCAAAGCTCCAGATTTCAGGGAAGATGAACTTGGAACCCTATGGTTAGGAAAGAGGATATGCGTGCCGAATGTTAAGGGGATCCGAGAGTTGATATTGAGAGAAGCCCACGACTCATACTACTCTATCCATCCTGGGAGTACCAAGATGTACCAAGACCTTAAGGATAGATAATGGTGGCTTGGCATGAAGCATGATGTGGTCGAATACGTGACTCTGTGCGACACGTGTCACTTAGTCAAGGCGGAACATCAGAGGCCTACTGGACTGCTTCAACCACTCAAGATACCCGAGTGAAAATGGGAAGAGATAAGTATGAACTTTATCGTGGGATTGCCAAGGACCCGGTCAGGATATGACTCCATATGGGTTGTTGTGGATCGGTTGACCAAGGTCGCTCACTTCATTCCGGTCAAGGAAAGCTATAATGGTTCGCGGTTGGCGGAATTATACATGGCAAGAATTGTGTGTTTACACGGTGTTCCAAAGAAGATAGTGTCTGATCGAGGTACCCAGTTCACCTCAAGATTCTGGCAGAAGTTGCATGAGTCAATGGACACTCGTCTGAATTTCAGCTCGGCATATCACCCGCAAACAGATGGTCAGACAGAACGCACCAATCAAATCCTGGAGGATATGTTGCGAGCATGTGCCTTGAAGAATAGTAAGAGTTGGGACAAAAACTTGCCTTATGCGGAGTTCTCTTATAACAACAGCTATCAGGCTAGTCTCAAGATGTCCCCGTTTGAGGCACTTTATGGGCAAAAGTGCAGAACACCCTTATTTTGGAATCATACTGGGGAAGGTCAAGTGTTTGGACCGGAGATACTCAGAGAAGCCGAACGACAGGTACAAGAGATCCGGAATAATCTGAAAACGGCACAGTCAAGGCAGAAGAGTTACGCAGATGATCGATGTCGTGATCTAACCTTTGAGGTAGGAGACTTTGTATATCTCAAGGTATCACCAGTAAGAGGTCTAAGACGGTTCAAAGTGAATGGAAAGCTAGCACCCCGTTACATTGGTCCGTTCAAGATATTGGAGAGAAGAGGAGAAGTAGCTTATCGTCTCGAGCTACCTTCTCAACTGTCGGATGTGCATGATGTGTTTCACGTGTCGCAACTAAAGAAATGCTTAAGAGTACCAGAGGAACAGTTACCCATGGAAGCTGTGGATTTGCAAGAGGATCTGTCCTACGCAGAACGGCCAGTCAGGATTCTAGAAACATCAGAACATGTCATGAGAAACAAGACGATTCGCATGTGCAAAGTGCAGTGGAAACATCACTCTGAGGCAGAAGCAACATGGGAGAGAGAAGAAGACCTCAAGGCCGAGTTTCCCGATCTTTTCTCTTAGGACGTTCGAATCTCGGGGCGAGATTCCTTTTAAGGGGAGTAGAGTTGTAACACCCAAAATTTTCAAATTTTGAAAACAAGGGCAACGTACTAGGGATGCATCATGTATGTTTGCATTTGAATGAAAATTCAATTTCAAAATGCGCTAGAATTCGTTTGAATTTGAAAAACAATTCAAATTTGCAAAAGAATGAAAAAGGAAAAAGGAAAACAAAAAGAAAAAGAAAAAATACCCACCCTGGGCCTTAACCCCGCCCCGGCCCACTTCTTCCCCCTTCCCCCTTTTCCTTTCTTTCCCCGCCGGCCCAACCCCGCACCGGCCCAGCTCGACCCCGCGCCTCCCTCTCCCTCTCCCTTTCTCTGTGCGCTGGGACCCGCCCGTCAGCCCTTTCCTTCTTCCTCCCGATGCGCGCCCGACCACACCCGGTAATGCCGCCCGATTCAAATCGCCGGCAAGAAATCCCCCCCCATAATGACCCCTGTCACCTTCCTTCGGGGGAGATCCCCTTCCTTACTTCGCCGCCCCTCTCTCCCCCTATAAAATCCGGCTGGCGCCCCAATTTCTCCCTTCCCCGAAGCTCCAAACCCTAGCCGCCGGTGCAAGGTATGTCGCCGCCGTTCCCGTCGACTCGCTGGCGTTCTCTCCCTCCCCCTCGGTCAAACACGTGCGCCATGCTTCCAGGAACACGCCGGGCACCGTCTTTCGGGGAATTGGCCGCCGCTTCACCAATCCCGACGAGCGCCGCCGGAGTCCGCCGCCATACGCCGTCGCCGACGCTCCTCCGCCCTCTAGATAGCCGTGCTCACGGACACGAGCGACTTGGGACCAAGCTCATAATTAGCACACATGGTTAAATAGTGAATGGTTTGGTTTGGGCATTATCTGGTCACTTTGGGGCTATGGGTGGAATTCACCTAGAAGTAGGTGCTTAACAACATTAAGGATAATTTGTAATTGCTATAGTGCTTTATCATTATTTGCCTTCCTTGTTATGAACCTCATAGCATAAAATTCCCACTTGCTGAGTACCGTTGGTACTCAAACTTGTTAGTTACATAATTTTTCTCCCAGTCTATGAAGAAGAAGAGGTGGAGAACCAGGACTTCTACGGAGATCCAGACAAGATGTTCTAGGCTAGCGTATTCCCCGTGCAATGCCTGTGTTTGGAGCCCTTTTATTTATTTTCCGCTGCTTATGTACTTTTCTTTAGACTTGAATGGTCATTTATGTAATAAGATGATGTACTCGAATATTGCACTATTTAATGGTATTACACTTTCGTCTACACATGTATGAGTTCAACTGATCCTGACATACATGTGGAAAGCATTTGGTCGCCTTCTTATTACCACGTGTGACATGCCCCCGTGGATGTTAGGAATAAATGGTACAACTGTGGTCGAAATAAAAGGATGTGAATATTACAGTCCTTAAGATGTTCCTTTATCCAAGCGTACAACAATTGATGACGTGGCTAAAAATTTAGGTGTCAATAGAAATACGGTGCATAGGATAAAAAAGGTGTCCTAGCGCGTGTCTCAAGCACTTTAAAGCCTCACTTGCGAGAGAAGAATAAGAAATAACGGCTTAAGTGGTGTATATTTATGCTTGAGCCATCAAGTATACCCCATGATCCCATTTTCAAAGGGCTATTCGATTTTGTCTTCATCGGCGAAAAGTGGTTTAACATAACTAAGAAGACAGAGAGGTATTATATAGTCCTTGGTGAAGAAGTGCCAACAAGAACTTGTAGAAGCAAGAATTACATTACAAAGATTATGTTTTTGACAGCTCTAGCTAGACCAAGATTTGATTCAGATGGAAATTGTACCTTTGATGGAAAGATCGGATGTTTCCCTTTTGTGACACAAGAACCAGCAAAGAAGTCTAGCGTGAATCATCCTGCAGGGACCATAGACTTGCAGCCTATGAGTTCGATAAAGAAAAAGGAAATGCAAGAATTCATGATTTGAAAAGTGTTGCCCACAATTCGTGCGAAGTGGTCTGCTGAAGATGCTCACAAGCCTATATACATACAGCAGGATAATGCGACACCTCACATTGCACCTACTGATAGAATATTTTGTGAGGCTGCGAAGAAAGATGGGTTCGACATAAGAATAGTGTGCTAGCCTGCAAATTCACCAAATTTAAATGTTCTAGATCTGGGTTTCTTTAGTTCCATCCAGTCAATCCAATACAAGGCAACTTCCAAAACAACTGAAGACCTTGTAGCTACTGTTGATAAGGCTTTCAAAGATTATTCAGCACACCGGGCAAAGTTTCTTTGTATCATTAACTGTGTCAGAACTTAACAGTGTCATCTAGCTATTTTCAGTAACACAACAAGTGCAGGCATAGCTAGTTTGCAAACCAGGTTGAACGGTGTTAGTATTTTTTTTTGTACAATTCCGTGCCTGTATTGATGCTGAGGGCTGTGTTGATTTGTTCAGGAGTGGCTTGATCCTATGAACTTGCCGTCGGGCAAATCTACCTGCTGTGGCCAGCCTCTGCAGGTGCTTGATTTGTGTGAAAACAATACTTTATTACCTTTTGCTTATTAACTGACATTGCTGTTGACCCCTATTAAACTATGTAAATTTTTTAGCTTGGAGCATTTTTGTGTGTCATACACAACAATTTTTTTGGTTGGGACAAAGGCTTGGTTATTGTTGTTGTATACACAATAGCTTTTTGGTGCATGTCTTTCACTATCTCTTGTACTAAGTGTGGATTTTGGATGATATTTATTTTCTGAATGATATAAGAACCTGCTTCAATGATTATTTGTTCATTAGTCATTACATAATCTACTGTAACATACCAGTTCCTTACGAAATTTGTAGATTGCTTATCATTTCTGAAATCTGCAGGTACCTTCATGAAATATGTTCTCCATCCATCGTCCATAAGAATTTCAAGTCATCTAACATTTTGCTGGATTCAGAATTCAACCCACACCTTTCAGATGCTGGGCTGGCAAGCTTTATCCCTGATGCTGAATTCCAGGTAAATCATGATCAACATACTCTAGCATCAATTGCAAGAAATGATTACAAAGATGGTTGCAAAAAAATCTGTACAGCAATGAATAACTGGGTTACTAAGCTATAGGATCAGTTTAATTGACGAGCCTACGAATGTTGCTGCAAAGATTTATACCTATATACATAATTAGGAAATAATTATCTTCTTTGTGCTCTTGATCATTTAGGTGTACCAATTGTAACCTAGCATTGACATAGTATGGATAAACAGTCTCTGAATGTTTAACGCCAAATAAACTTGTACAGGCAGCGGAGCATAGTGCTGGATACACTGCCCAAGAGGTCGACATGACTAGTCAGTACACCCTCAAGAGTGATGTCTACAGTTTTGGAGTTGTCATGCTTGAGCTATTGACGGGATGTAGGCCTTTCGACAGGTACACTCTCATAAGACTACTCGCAGCGGTAACTCTAAACGTGCCCCTATAGCGCCTATAGCGGTGGCGAGGCCAAAACAACCCCCGCAGCAGTGCGATATAGTGTGCCTGTAAAATAGGTTAGGTTTTTCTACAGTGTTGCGCTACAGATACCGATCTCTTTATTCATCGCTATCCGAGGACCGAGCGCAAGACGGTTGGCTTCGCGCGAAGGAAGGTTCCCGTCGACGAGAGACGAGCCCGGCGGCGACGGAGGAGGGTCGGGCCAGCGTCGATGAGGAGGGTACCGGAAGGCCGTAGAAGTTGCCGACGAGCGGAGGATGGCCGGATACGGAGAGGACGAGCGGAGGTTGTCGACGGGAGGCCGGCGCTGGGGCCGCGGTGCCGGGGAAGGGGCGAGCTCTTCGTCTAGGCGGTCGGGAACGGCGCTCGAGGGCGGAGCGATTTGGGCCGAGGATCGAGGAAGACGAGGGGGGAGGAGGGAGGAGGGAGCCGAGGAAGTCGGGAAGGGCGGCGAGGCGGGGAGGCGACGAGCGGAGACCTCGGGGAGGCGACGCGGTTGGCGGCGACACCGCGGACGGAGAAGCGGACGCGGACGGAGCGCGCAAGGTCGGCGAGGTGGAGGCCGACGTCGCGGAGGTCGCGACCTGGAGGGGATGGCAGGCCAATGCCGGTGATGCGGAGGGACTGTGGCTTGCTGGGACGGAGGGCGAGGGCGATGTTGAGCTGAGCAAGAGGAAGTATCGGGAAAGAAGAAATCTTGGTCTGGTGAGGATAAAAATCAACGCCGGGAATCTTCTGGAATAAACGGGAGGAGACATCAGAGAAATAAGAGATAAAAAAAGAGAAAAGAAAAAAAGAAAAATATAGAAAAGAAATGGAAATAAATAAAGAAAGAAAAATAAAGAGACCAAAATGAAAATTAAAAGGTAGTTATATTATATCATATAAAATAGATGGTAGTTGGTATAGAGGTAGAATATAGATGTGAATCAGCGTTCGGAACGAAACTGTAAAGAAGAGAATCTTTTAAAGATAACTGTAAAAGAGGGTATAGAGGTGGGATATAGAGGTGAACCACTGCGAACGATCTAACATGTTTTCAGCTTCTGAATAGTTATACATTTTGTCATTGATGATACATTGTCATGGCTGAACTGTTTGCATTACAGCTCTCGACCTCCTAGGTCAGAGCAGTCACTGGTGCGGTGAGTGACTCCCCAGCTGCATGACATTGACGCTTTGGACAGGATGGTTGATCCTGCACTCAAGGGTCTTTATCCCGCCAAATCACTATCTCGATTTGCTGATGTGCTCGCCCTTTGTGTCCAGGTAGGAGTCCCCCATTCTCCACAACGCAAACTAGTCACAAGAAACATATACTTGGAGCACTACTAGTTCTGAAATCATGGTCTGCCTGTCACCTTGTTCTGCATCGTTGAAGCAAGCAAAATGCAGCTTGCTGTCATACCATCGTATTAGCAGCAGGACTGGAAGAGATTCCAGGCCTTGTCTGAAGAAGATGAAGAGGGTGCTGGCAGCAATCACGTTCACGTCATCGTCATCCACAGGAACACCTGTTTTAGAAGATCAAGGAGGATTTTCAGTCGTCCTGGCAAGCATCATCTAAAGAAGCACTGGAGAATAATAACGACAAGCATTTGTATGGTAGGAGCATTCAGATAATTGGCAGAAGAACTTGCACAAGGAAAAGATGGCAAGATATGGCTACGGAAACAATCGAATAGGGGCCATACAAAAACAACAAGAAAATGGGTCTTCAATGACTCTGGAAATGCAACCAAGGTTGCTGGAACTGAGGCGAAGTGTCACACCCGGTCCCAACGAGACAACCGGATGGCTTCCACATGTATGCCAGGATCGATTCTCATCATACATATGTAGACGAAAGTGTAATATCATTTATTATAAGCCATGTTCGAGTACATAATGTCTTACAATAATGACCCGTAGGTCTAAAATAAGATTACAGAGCAAAACAGCGGTAGAAGTAGACTAGTGTGGCTCCATGCACAGGCGTTGCCCGGGGGTTGCGCCAGCCTAGAACGTCTCCTCCGGATCAGCGAAGAAGTCTTCATTTTCCACCTCTTCTCCATTGTAGACTGAGGAAAGATAAGCAACAAGCAAGTTTGAGTACCAACGGTACTCAGCAAGTGGGAAAGAGATGACATGTGGGTTTATAGAAAGGAAGGCCAAATTTGGGTTAAGCACTATAGCATTACATCCTATCCTTAGCTTCATTAGCACCTACTTCTAAGTGTATGAACTCAACCATAACCCATTGGTAAACCAAGTCCCAACCAACCAATCCAATCCAAACCACCATTCCTAGACATTGGCTAATTATAAATTGGACACCAAGCCACTTTTGTCCGTGAGCACGGCTGTCATGACAGTTTCTAAATCTCTGCAGAGAATGTACCATTTACCCACAAGTCGTGATTTCATCCCCTATTGCCAGGTGGACTAAGGAAACCTCCCTGATGCCCGTGGTCGCGAACCACATTGCACACTTCCTTTGGTGTGAGGCCAGGAGATCACTACGAGGTCTTTACAAAGGATTCTCCCGACGCGTACTAGCCCTCTGAGGTTTCACCCCTGTACAAAAGTGTGAGCCGTTACACCACGACTCAACACCCAGTTGCCCCCTCTTGAGCCATGCGGATCCCAAGGCAGTACACCCTGAACCAATTCCCCGCACTATCCAACCACTAATACTACGCCGGGAGAGGCCTAATTAATTGACCAAGCTGCCCCATACTCAGTCTTGTGGTGATACTATAAGGCTTAGTGGCTTTCTCCATAAACCGGTCCTTAGAATCCGGCAAGGTTCATACCCCAAAACCCGGGTCTCGTGCGTATTGCACCATACCAAACAAAACCAACCCGCCGGATTCCTATCCACTACAATTCATTTCACCATAACTCAACAAATAATCATAACAATTTATAGTAGAACAAGTGAGTAGAGAAATTCCCTCCCAAAATTCTAAGCATGGCTAAGCGTAAAGTAAGTAATAACATCTACCCAAACCAACCCGGGGATAAGGAATTATATGGAAGTGTACAACAAATAGGATTCATTTTATTGAACATGCAACTAACTAAAACTTAATAAAACAGGTGCAAAATGGTCAAGGAACTTGCCTTCTTCGGAGTGTGGGTCGGTGAAGTGGCAGTCCTGAAGATTGTAAGTCGGCTCGGGAACCGACTCTATATACATCATCGCATGCGGAACGGAAAGTAGTAGCACACAATAAGCACAAGAGAATAAATGCACACCACAAATAAATAAACACAAAAGAAAACCTACGCAATTACATCGCTAACACTATGTCCTTAGTAAGACTTTATTTAGTGGTGTGGGTGGAGGTGTGGATTTTAGTGCTTATATGGGTTCATTAGGAAATTCAACAAAACCAACAAATTAACTGCATTATTTTACCCTAAAGAGATTAGGAAATAATAATAAAATAATATCCTAAATGATTTGTGCAAAAAGAGAGAGTTCTCATGTGATTTTATGTAATTATCAATTAATACAGGGGCTTTTATGCAAAACAGGCATGATCAGTGGCCTAGAAATATTTTATAACATCACTAGGGGTTTAATCATAATTTACAGAGGCTAAGAATATAATTTATGGTGAAAACAGGGGCTAAAATGCTATGTTTAATCATTTTAACAGTGCTGACATAATTTAATTAAAGTCCAGGGGCTAGTTCCTAAATTCCAGGACCTATCTGTAATTAAATTAAACTCTGCGCAGGGGTCTACGTGCAAAAGGGCCAACGGCTATAACAGCATTCAATCTGGGCCGTCGGATCTAAAGTGTGCGGCCTAGATTTTAAATAAACGAAGGGGTACGCCCCTTCTAATCTCGGTCGTCGGCCTCAGATCGACGGCCGAGGATGGGCCACGTCGCCCCAGGGGCGGCGCGCGCGCCAAGCTGACGGCGCACGGCGGCGGGGTCGCCGGAGATTGGCCGGAACGGCCAAATCGGCGCCAATTGCCTCGGGGCTAACACGGAAAATGGAGAGGGGGACCAGGTGAGCTCACCGAGGGGGGTCGCGGGGCTTGATTCACAGTTTGACAAAACTCTACAGAGTGTGTATCCTTTACCCAAAGTTCGTGATTTCATCCCCCTGTTGCCAGGTGGACTAAATAAACCTCCGTGTCGCTCGTGGTAGCTAACCACATTACACACTTTCGTAGGTGTGTGGCCAGGAGATCACTACAATGTCTTTCCGATGGTTCTCCTGACTTACATTGATACTCTGAGGTTTCACCGCTCCGGCACCTGGAGTCTATTTTTCCTCCGCCAGGAGAAGCCCCCTCTTGAGCCATGCGGATCCCAAGGCAGTAATCTGAACCAATTCCCCGCTCGTTAGATTACCAACGCTACACCGAGAGAGACCAAATTACTGAACCAAGTTGTCCCATATACAACCCTATGGTGATATTGTGTAGCTTAGCAACTTCCTCCATAACCTGGTTCTTAGAATCCCACAGGTGTCAAACCCCAAACTAATATCTTGTGCACGCATGCACCATACCATTCACCACCTCCTATCAGATTCCTATCAACTACTTTCATTATTGCCAACAGCTCATGAATCATAATGGATCAAATATAATCATGTAGATAAATTGTTCATATTCAATTAAGCAATGGCTAAGCGTGAACTAGTAATTAATAATCTACCCAAACCATAGCGACAAGGAATACTTTGGAAAATTTAGGGAAAAATAACATAAGATTCAATTTTGAATTTAGCATGCATCTATCTAAAACTTAACAAAAAAGGTGCAAGATGGTCAAGGAACTTACCTCCATAGTAAGCTTGGTGGTCGACGAGGAATTGGAGCCCTTGAAGGTTGAAAGTCGGTTCTGGCCCCGACTCTAGATATGATGTTACACATAAAATGATAACATACAATAAGAACAATCACAAAATGCACACATTACAATTACACAAACATAAAATTCGACGCATTTATGATTTTATGAATAATTTTGGATCATATGCATAATTACTTATTATTGAGAAGTTGGAGTTAAATGTGATAATTTGAGTAAAATACATTTTTAGTAATTTTAATACAATTTATATATTTTTTGAAACCTAATATTATTTTCTAGAATGTTCTCACCTTCAAGAATTTGTTTAAAATAGGTTCCCAATATAAAATATGCATTTTACAATTTTTACACTAATTTTAACATTTATTTCTTATGTGTATACTAATTTCTATAGATTAAATACACCTACAAAGCGTTTTATATATAAATCAGAAATTTAATTAAATTATTAAAAATAATACAGAAATAATCATTAATTAAAAGTATTTTTAGGGCTGTTTTTATAGTATTTTATGAAAAATATGCACTTTTATTTTATTTTTGATACTTTCAGGGGTTTTTTGTAAAAACAGAACTAATCCAGATGCTAAAAATCATTTTTATAAAGTCTAGGGTTATTTTATAATTTTCTATTATTTAATTTGTTATTTTCCAAAATTCCAAGGCTTCCTAATAATTTTTACCATAATACTCAGTTATTTCCTAATTTCCAGTAAGGTTAGAGTTAGTTTTATAAAAATTTGGGTCAATCTGTGATTAATTAGAAATATCCAGGGGGTTATCTATAAAACTACCAACGATTATGCGAGTTTGAATATGGGTCGTTGGATTTAAACAGGATGGTTCAGATTTTAAACATCGAAGGGGTATTTCACGATCTAATCTCGGCTGCACGTTTGAAATGGATGGTGACCGGGCGACACCGTCACCCTTGGTGACCAGAGTCGCGGCGCGTGGCGGCGCAATGTGCCCGCGGCGGCGATCTCGCCAACGGCGACCAAAACACGCGCTAAACAAGCGGAAGGGCACATCTCTAGTGCGTAAAATAGAGAGGAGGGCGAGGCAAACTCACTGAGAGGCGTCACAAGGTCGGAACCGAAGCGGAAACAAGGCAGCGACGACGAGTGGCGGTGGAACTCAGCGGCGCACGACGAAGTCGGCATCGCGACGGCGTTCCACCCGAGAGTTGATGTCCGACGAGCTCCTGAAAACACGGCGAACATGTTAGACAAACTTCCGTGGTGAGAAATTGGATGAATCGACGGGAACGGAGTCGCCAATACCAAGCTCGATGGTGGCTAGGGTTTGGGGTGTCGGGGCAACGAATTTCGAGGGGAATCGGCTCGGGTTTTATAGGGGATCGGAGGAGTAACGCACGACGGCATCATTGGGCACTATTCCACTATTGATTGAGCAGAAATGGCTGACATTGAAGAGGGAGTGAGTGGGGCGGCGCGAGTGCGAGCATTACCGGGTGCGGCGGTTCACTGGAGGGGATGAAGATGACGGGTGGGGCCCGGTTGCCAGAGAATGGGAGAGGGGAGGTGTGGGGCGGGCCGACGCTGGGAGAAGAGGGGAGTTGGGCCGGGGAGGAGATTGAGCCTAGGTGAGGATTTTTCTTTTTCCTTTTTCTTTTCTCTTTTGTTTTCTTCTATTTTCATGTTTTGAATTTAAAAACGAAATTTCTAGCGAATTTGAATTTCAAAATTTTCATACTTCCAAAACATATGATGCAGTTGCCTTATATGTTTTTTATACCAAAAGATATTGTTTTATAGCTCTCATAAAATTCATTTTATATCTATTTTTTTCTCACCAAAAAGTGGGTGTTACAGGGAACCTCCATTTGGGCATCTTTTGCCATCATCCCAGATGTGTTGTACAGTTCGGATATGTACTGAAAACTATACAGAAACATGTCTTGTGTCTCAACGCTTCAATTTTGTCTCTTTAGACCTTGCTAGTAAGACTTCAAATATCTCTCTCCGTTTCTCATTAGACAACATAGTATTCTTGCGAACACTGTTTTGACCCACCTCAATATTGTCCTGATGCATGTCAAAATTGTCATGGTCCATCTCAACAACATCCTGACCCATCTCATCATGACCCATATCTTCACTGTTCTGACTCATATCAGCACTAACCTGAGCGATATGAGCACTCCCATGACCCATCTCAAGAACATCTTGACCTATCTCATCACTGTCCTCACCCAGATCAACACTTTCATGACCTAGATCAACACTGTCCTGACCCAACTCAACCCTATCTTCAACCAACTCAAGCTCAGTTGGTGACATCCTATGTTGCATCGAAGGGGACCTTACTTTTGGTGACAACAACGTCCTTCTTAGTGGGAAATTGAATATTGGTGTTGTCACATGAGGAGGCTTCCTTTTCTTGCTCATTTGCCCTTCTTGATAATTCAACAATCTTTGCATAACCCTACACAAACATAATCAATGAGTGGAAAATGTAATGCAAATTTACTTTTCATTGGATGGTGCATGACAATACTTTTCATTAGTATCGAAGTATAATATTGTACCTTGTTGGACTTCTTGGGCTTGAAGAGGGTGATGGATCAGCAAGCAACGTTGGTGGCGCGTAGCCACTGCCACCAATCACCTCTCCAGCCACTTCAGTCACCAACTCTTCACGGTGGCGTGCAGCTAAGGTGGAGAGGCGCGCGAGGCTGACCTCAGGTGCAGCACATGATTCGTCCCCATGGATTGGTGGGAATGATGGTGTTATTGTCCTAGCACACTGATTGGACAACAATGAAGGGCAAAATGTTGGACAACGTCCCATCTAAAAAATACAAACATAATATAAACGGTTATTGGATAAAAATCATTTCATAAGAACCACTACAAAAAGGATATGAAAGCAATAGAGGTTACAATGACAAGCTGATTAGATAACAATCAATGATTATCCATATCACCAAATGGTAAAAAACAAGTAACCTAAACTGAACTTTTGAAGTTTATGATTAATAATGCTTGGAGGGGCTTGTTTCTTATGATTCGAAATGCAAGATACACCTTATGATAGGAGCTTGAGCAATCTGTGCTATTAAACACTCTGATCATTTGACACATTGGGTTTGTAATATAGCTGGTTCAGGAGTCTGTGCAAGCATTTGAATTTTTTTTTTTAGGAAGACAGGTAAATCAACTTGAGGTTAGTTATGCTTTGACACAGTTGTTTTCTTTTTGTGAGAAAAGCTCCACTGCCAGCTCTCGTGGCCCGTGAGAACACTATAAAAACTTTATCTGAACTTGAGCAGTGCAATTGAACATGAATCTGGAGTAACACTGCGAAAATATGTGCAATTGAACATGAATCTAATCTGTAGCGGCTGCTGCATGCTACTCATCGATCAGTTGGTGACATCCATCTAGGCATATCAAAGCACAACATTTGACAGGCTGAGGCAGAGATCGGAACTATGAATCAATTGTGTCAAGAGATCGAAAGATCAAGAAGCGGTATCTGGGGTGACCGTGGAGCTTTCTTCCAAGACAGTGGCTGATGCCGGAGCTCCACGCAAGGGCCGAAGGACCGATAATTGTATGTAACTCATGGTCAGCGACGAGGAAGATGGGAAAGATTGCATGGCCACATGTACCTAGCCTCCACGGCAGTGCCGACGAGGATGCTGATGTCTTCGCGTGCCGGTTCAACAACATCACCGCCGTCCGGTACCCCGACAGCAGTGCCTCCCAAAGCTCCTCGTGTCTCGACGGGTCGACTGGTTAACGGGCGGAGAAGGCACGACTGGGAGGTGCGCGAGAGCGGCGGCGTGAGGGAGCGTGAGGGGAGCGCGAGGGGGAGAGGGAGCCGCGCGAAGATGTCGGGTGGAGAGGGAGAGCGAGGGCAGCGGTTGAGATCGGTTGACGGCGGCGGCGACGGCCAAGATCGGGGGTGGCGGCAGACTCGTAGACAGAGAGGCCAATAGGTCGGGGCTCTAGTAGCTTGGATCCGGAGAGCGAAATCGCCTTATTTTCGTTGATCAGGGTTGACGCGACAAGGTTTACTGGATAGAGGGAGTAGTTGACATGGGCGATGTTTGGTAGTGGCAGCTGGAAGTAGAAATCGGAGGAAGATCCGGCCACAGATTTGATCTATGGGTAGAAAGACCTTTGCACCCTGAAACATGAAATGCGGAGTGCACGATAGTGCAGGTGTCCACTGAAAGTGTGGAAAAGATGGATGTATAATGACGACAGTTGGGGGAGAACAGACTAATTCACGGCAAAGTAGGAGTATTTGCCAGAAGTTCTGGGTCAAAATCACGCTAAAATAAACAAAGTTCATTATACATCAGAATTCTGTAGAGGAGATAAAAGCTCACAACAGGTTCTCTTGTTTACCATTTTGACGTAACAGTAACAGCTAATACATATACGATTGACGTGCTAAATTTCAAATTTCTTTACAACTGCAGTCAATATGCATTAAACATGTCGCCTGTATGCCTACAAACCGTGTTACAACAATCGAGTCAACTTATACAAAACTAAATACCTGTAGTTTATATTTCCTTACGACGAGAGACAGTATCCTGAAATACAGGCCAAGTATTATGCATTTATGCTCTACAAGTGCGAACGATAAGATGCATTTTAAATATCAAGAACCTGGCAGCTAACAAGTTCAGCAGCCCCAAAGTCCCTGGAACCCACCGTGCTCCATAGTACATGCTCTTCGGGTGCATTGCTGTCTCTATTGTTCTGCACCACAGCTTGCATAACTTGAAGAGTACTGTTTGTCGCTTTTGTGATAACATGGAGCCTCCCATGAAGGCTAGCGAGTAAATAAGGAGCCTCTGCATCTGTGAAATCATTAACCGGAACCTGTGGTGCAATAGTTACCCACGTATCTTCTTCGTGATCGTATCTTTTTATTTGGCCACTGTCCAAAGAGCTGGAAGGTTCCAAGGTATAAAGTTTGTCACTGACCACCATACCTAATTTGGTACCTGCCTGTCTCGCTGGCCATCCATTGCCTAAACCATCTGGCATAGTTGACCAAGAATTAAGTTCTGGGTCATAGATCTCACCTCCAATATCAAAAAAGAATGGCCATGAATACAAGCTCTGAGGAACATATAGCTTTTCTTTGTAGGATGTCATTCCAGTGGCAATCGGCTTCAGCACATCAGCCAAGAAAGCTGTAGGGAGTACATGTGCTTTTGCAAAAGGCATTTCTGGTAGCTCACTCCACTGGCCAGATTTTGGATCGAAAACTTCAGCTGAACGCAGAGGAAGCAAGCCGTTCCGACCTCTGCTGACTCCACCAACTACATATAGTTTACCCTTCAACAATGCTGCCTTGCAGAAAGCCCGGCCAGTGATCATCGGGCTTACTTCCTGCCACAAGTTTACATGAGGGTCATATCTCCATACACAGTTCAGGGCAACAGCTTTGGAAAAACCCCCAATGACATACATGTAACCATCAAGAACACCCACAGAGCAACCACAAAAGGGCATCTGGTCCAAACCATACCTACGGCAGAACCAGCCCCTCACAAAATCAGCAATCCTAATGCTTGATCCCACAACATTCCACATCCAGAACCCAGACGAATCCGTCCTCCCAGTGGATTCCTCATTGATGAAAGACGGCATTGGTGGCAACCTCTGCCATTTTCTAGAAGTAGGATCAAGAGCATACCAATCAAGCTTATTTCCCTCAGCTTTGGTCAGCAGATACAACCATTCTTCAGTTACACCGAGCTCTCTCCTCACCTGGGAAAGTTCACAACTGGTGATCGCTGCTTTCCAAGCTTGGGAAACCATCTTTAATTTTAGATAATGGATCCGTGGTAACCTTGCTAGAATTTGAAATGAGAGCTCATCAGGAAGTGCTGGAATGATCCTAGGATTTGTTCCATACTCATAAGTGGATATCTTTACCCTCTTATTAGAACCCATTTCAGATTTCTTGTTTTGATCCATAGATTTAGCAGTAGCACTTGCAGCACTTAGAACCGATCCCATCTAAACTACTTCTATTAAATTTCAACAACTTGATTTATTTCACATTTGTAGTCCATCAATAGGCAGCGAATCTGGTTCCAAAATAACGAGGGGTCCTGTTAGCATCATTAGAAGTCTGAGTCTCTGAGATATATAGTATAGTAGCAGTACACAAATCTAATAAATGTGATTAACACGCAATTTACATTTTACAAATAGTAAGAAAAAGCAAATTCTACCAGTTTTATTCAGCAAAAAATAAAGACTACTTTGCAAACCAAAAAAATTAGAATCACCACATATACGACATTTGCCACATCGATGAATTGGGTTTAAGGATTTTCCTGCCGCTCCATATTTACAACTGACAGTAGCGCTAGGCTTTGTATGTCAATGAAACATTCAGTGGCAAACCATAAATGCAGATGAAAGGCGGTTTCTAAAAAAATGCAGATGAAAGTAGTGGTGAATCCTCGGATTTGGGACCCAGAAAAAGCGTGAGGTGGTAAAATTACCGAGTCTTCACTTTTGGGTGCAATCATGTCCTTGAAGCGAGTTTAATTCTAGATACCTCAAACGGGACCATGAATATTAATTCCGGGACCCTCAAATACAAATCAATCCGTAGACCTTCAAATTGTCAGCACCACACGGCAGGGACTACCAAATTCAACAGTAAGGCCTCAATTCAGATAGAGTTGACCGAAATTTCCAAGCAGAGCAAGCCTAAACTCGAGCTAATCCACGATCCAGTTTTCAAAAAATAATGTCATCCCACTTAACTACAGCAGGCCATCTGACTCCCGAATCGACAAATTTTCTGACGACTTGTGGGTGATTAAGATAATTTCAAGGGAATCATGCGGGAATTCGTAGTTGACCGGGACGGGGCGGGGCGTACCGGGATCTCCGATCGGGGCGGAGGAGCGGGACAGGACGCGTAGGTTGGAGCGGATATTCCCCAGTCGCCTGCCGTCTCTTGTGCCGGAAGGTGGGCAGGTGGGGAACCGGCGGTGCCGCTCCGGCGGAGGCGGAGGCTTGGCTGGTGGAGCCGCGCAGCGCAGGTGGAAGAATTGAAGAAACAAATCCAGAGCGGCACGGGACGGCACGGCACTCCCTTTGCGTGTGCGGGAGAAATGCACTGACGGGGTCGTCTGCTACCAATTTGGAATTTTACTACTACAAAACTTCGTCACAATACTATCCTCAACATGCGACACAGCCAAATACCATTATAATGATATGAGACTTACTTTTAGTAGGTAGATTACACTACAATTAACCATTTTCACAACTAACTTTTTTTTCATAAATGGCCAAAATACTCTTAATTTTTCTAAAAATATAAAAAATAACATAAAATTTAGATACAAATAGGAAAAATTAAAAAAAATAACAGAAAAAAGGAAAAAAATTAAAAGTTTTTTCCAGACAATTAGAAAAATACACAGAAAATATAAATAAATTCAAAAGTTAGAAAAATAGTACAGATTTACTTCAGAAAATTTAAAAACATTTTTTGTCATAAAATTATATAATGAAAAAGAAAATTACACAAAAAATAAAAATAAATTAAGAAAAAAAACAGAAATTAGAAAAATAGTGCAGATTTATTTCAGAAAATAAAACACAATTCTTTTGCCAAAAAAATAAATAAAAAGGAAAGTTACACAGAAAATAGAAATAAATTGTCAAAAATATGAAAAAATACAAAGAAAATTTTGGAGACATTGAAAAAAATTACACATAAAGAGAAAGTGTGCATAACTTGTGACATGTGAAGTTTGACATCTATGTATCATGTGAAGTTTATGTGTGACATGTGATATATGATGTTTATTTTGTGATGTGTGATGTTTATTTTGTAACATGTGAAGTTTATTTTGTGCTATGCGAAGTTTATTTTGTGATATGACTTGAATATGTAAAAATTATTGTGTATATGTACAATTTATCTCTATTTTTTTCAATGTCTCCAAAATTTTCTTTGTATTTTTTCATATTTTTGACAATTTATTTCTATGTTCTGTGTAATTTTCCTATTTTATATAATTTTCTAAAAAAATCGTTTTTTAATTTTTTGACATAAATCTGTGCTATTTTTCTAATTTCTGAATTTATTTCTATTTTTGTGTAATTTTCCCTTTTTTATATAATTTTATGACAAAAAATGCTTTTTAATTTTCTTAAATAAATATGCACTATTTTTATAATTTCTGAATTTTTTTTGAGTTTATTTATATTTTTTGTGTAATTTTTTTAATTTTCTGGTTATTTTTTATTTTTTCAATTATTTTACCTAATTTTAGTTTTTTCTATTTATATATGAACTTTTTTGTTATTTTTTATATTTTTAGACATACTAAGGTTATTTTGGTCATTTTATGAAATGTTTAGCTGTGAAAATAGTTAATTAATAGTGTAATCAACATACAATAGTAAAATAGCAAGTCTCACACTATTATAATGGTATATGAGTGTGTCACATGTTGAGGATAGTATTATGCCTGTCGGTGGTTTTGATCCGGCAGATCTCCTGACACTACTAAAGTGTTAGAGGAGTTTGAGGTTCGGAGTGGGCACGCGGAGATTCAAGAAGGTGAAGTGTAAATGACATAAGAGACACGAAGATTTACGTGGTTCGGACCGCCTGAGCGTAATACCCTACTCCACGGGGTGTGTTGGTGTTGTATTGGATGTATTAGCTCAAAGTGAGTTCAGAGTGTAGAGTGAGCGCGTAGCGTCTGTGTGTCCCCATGTATCGTCGGCCTGTCCTTTTATAGTACAAGGGCAGACCGTTACAAGTTAGCCTGACCCGACATGTGGCCCCGGCGGTTACAAATATTGATACACATTTGATGCGCTTAATTACCCTTAATAACCGAATTACGGGCTTTGATAGCACCGTTACTGGTAATTAAGGTTGTACGATCGTGTGTCATTAATATAGTATTAATGACACTTAATCGGATCTTAAAGTCCTTGATTCCCTTTGAAGATTCGGAGCCGTTTTGGAGTCTTCCGGAGGTTAGAGGCTGAAGGTCCGACGGTTGGACATGTGGCAGCTCTGGAGCATACTGTGGGGAACAGGTAGGTCTGGTGCTATCTAACACGTGTCAGTTCTGGAGCTTCCCTCGGTCTGGGGCTAGGTCCGGAGGTGCCGCTATGGTACATAGCCCGGAGCTTCCCCCTTGTGGGCGGTAGCTCCAGTTTGATAGTACACGTGGCGACCCTAGGACTAACCAAGTTGGAGAAGCGGGTCCGGTTATGTCTGACATGTGGGCCTCCGAAGGTATTCAGATCGAGTAGATGATATTCCCTTGAGATCTTTGCAATCCCAAGGGATATATGGTACCCAGGGTACCGACAGTGGCCCCCTGGGCCCATCTCTGGGGAAGACTCCTTGGGTGAAGTCATTCCGCCGGAGGTGGGTCCATCCTTCGACTTTTGAACTGAGTCTTCAAAGGTCTTCGGATGTGCCGTTTGAAGATCGATGGTGACCTGAAGAAGGTCCGGGCCCTCATGGGATGGTCCCCGGACTTCTTCAACCGCCTGGTCCGCGCCGGGGGAGAGCTCCCGTTTGAGAAGGAGCACGCCAGCGAAATGGTGTACTTCTCTTCGTACGCCATGGTGGGGTTGATCCCACCTTTTTCCTCTTTTTTCTTGATGCTGCTTGACTTCTATGGTCTGCAGCTGTATCACCTTGGCCCCCACTCCATTCTTTTTGTGTCCGTCTTCGTCCACTTCTGTGAGATGTGGGTGGGCATCCCCCCCTGCATTGAACTCTTCCAGACCTTCTTCACCGTCGATACCACCGGTAGGGTAATGAGTACCTTGGTTTCTACTACTTCGTGAAGCGCAAGAAGTGCCCATTCAAGTACCTCCGGTCGTTTCCCTCTGGGAAGTGGGATGATTGGAAGAAGGACTGGATAGTCATCCGGGTGGAGGAGCACGAGAAGCTGGAGCTGCCCGAAGGCCTCCCCAACATCGACACTACAGTCTGGAGTGAAGCTCCGGTGCTGTCGGATGCCTTCAACCCTGCTCTGACCAGGATCCGCCAGTGCGTGGAGGGAGGATTAACTCCTCAGACGGTGTTTTGCAACTTCATGGTCAACAGGTGGGCACTGCTGAAGAGGAGAGAAAAACTCGCTTGGGCCCTTAACAGTGTGATGGACAACGACCAGGTCGAGATCGGGCTGAAGTCCAACATGGTGGGGACAACCTTGGAGTTTCATCTCAAGAAGTTCCAGCATGACATCGATGTCGCGGGTGACGACTTGACTCCGCCATCAGCTTTTCTCCCTCTGAACGTGGAAGTAGAGTTCAGCAGGGAGCTCCGGCGGAAGATGCCTATGCTTGACGACCTTGGTGTCGTCGAGAGAAGATCGACCTTCAGGGTGGTGATCCCTGGGGATTCCGAAGGTGGCTCCGACCCTGCCCCGAAGCCAAGGATCGAAGTCGTCAGCAAGGGCAAGGAGTCGGCAGACGAACCCTCGAGCCGGAAGAGGAAGCTGCAGCATGCCGACAGAAGGTCTGTCAGGCCTGCAACCTCTGCCTCAGCTCCTTCTCCCCGGAGGGGGAGGTCTTCTACAACTGCGGCAACTGTACCCGCAGCAGCGTCCTCCTGGGGTGCTAGCTCTGGGCATGCGACTCCAACACCAGGGCCGGTTGAGGCCTCTAGGTCCGGAGGTCCTTCCCGGTCGAGGGGGGCCTCAACTAAGGAAATGCCCGTGGCTGCAACGAGTTCCAGGGGGCCTTTCGGAGCTTCCACGCCGGCGGCGGCTATGGTCAGCCCGGAACGCCCGGGAAAGAGGTTTCGCGCAAGCTGGTGCGGAAGCCTCCCGAGGTAATTTTTAATCTTTACCTCAGACAGTTGTTTTGTTGTAGTAACTATTTTTTAAGTTTCTTCATCCACCATCTGCAGCCTTCCAAAGAAGAGGAGTGAGGCTCCACCCTCAGCCATAGCAACTGCAGCTGTGAGGGCGGAAGCTCCTGCTCCTGTCCCGGTGCCGCCCCAAGTAGTGGCTGAAGCTGTGACAGCTCCGGCGCCAGCTGTCGTGGTCATGGACCTCGACTCATCCCCAGAGACTCTCGTGGTAGCGCTGGACCGCGGGAGAGAAGATGCGCCAGCGGCACCTGCCCCGGAGGTTGAAGCTCCACGTCCTGGTGCAGAGATGATGGAAGCTTCGACCGTTGAGCCGGAGGAAGCAGTAATTACGGCCCCAGAGCCGGAAGTTGTCGAAGCCCCGGCGGTTGAGTTGGAGGTAATTGAAGTCCCGACGTGCGCGTCGGATGTTGAGGAAGGCCCGATGATTAGGTCGGCTACCTCTGAAGCACCGGTCACAGAGCCGGTCGTTGCTGGAGCTCCGGCCGCAAGGCCGGTTGATGTTGAAGGTCTTCCGGCGCCTGAGCCGGTCGTTGCGGAGGCGTCAGCGCTCGAGCCCCCAGTAGAGGAGGTGCCCAGGCCGGAGCCAGAAGCAGCCCCTGCTCTGAGAGTGACGACGCCAGAGGTACCCGCGACTGAGCCGGAGTGCCCAGACGAAGTTGCTGGCCCCCTGCCTGAGGGGGCAAATGAAGACCTGGCGGCGGGGCCTTCGGAACCACTTCCGGAGGTCGGAACTTCTTCCGCGTGGCCCTCCTCAATGACAACTGAGGCTATCCCGGAGGACGGCCCAAGGGTCGTGGAGGCTCAGGGGACCACTCTTGTGGAGTGGGACCCAATTTTTGTAAGCGAGAACCCGCTAGAACCAGCGGAGGAGACCCCAGCAGGTCCGGAACCCATTCCCCTGACGTTGTCTATTGACAACGCTTGCTCCAGCCTGCATCAAGTTCAGCTGGCGTTCTTCCACGACAGCAAGACTCTTGAAGAGGAGCGCCAAACCCTTAGTTGGTGGCGTAACCGGCTCTACTTCGAGACCAAGCTGGCGCAGTCGAGGCTGGCAGACGACAAATAATGGATCAAGCAGGAGAAGGACAACTTGGAATATTGGGGCAAATTGTTGGATGACATGGAGAGCTTGACTTGCGCCCTCGACGCTCAATCCCGGGCCATTTATGAGCAGACCAAAGCAGCTAATAGTGCGGTTGATGAACGCCAAGAAAGGCTTGAGGCCATTAACACTACTCTCATCAAGCGCCGGGAGGCACTTGAGGAGAGGGAGAAGAGGCTCGAAGATGAAGAGCAAAAACTCCTAGAGCTGCGGGATGACGTCCTAAAGAGGGAGGAGGAGCTCACTGAAAAGGTGGCTCTGGTTGACAAGGGCCTCGAGGAGCGCGCCAAGAAATTGGAAGAGCGATGCGCTGAGGAGGAGGAGAAGGCCTGGGTGCGAGGGCAGGAACTCTACGAGCAAGAGTGTGCCATCGCTGCCAGGGAGAAGAAAGTAAGGGGCAGGGAGAAGGACCTGGTTGACCGCCGGAACAAGATCTACCTCTGGGAGGAGGAGCTCGGAAAACTCGAGAGGCATGTTGCTGAAAAGATTCAGCAAAATGCCAAAGAGGTTGAGCGCCTTGCTCGCGAGAATTCTAAACTGGCGGCGGCCAAAAGATCCTTGGAAGAACTGAAGGGCTTGAGGGCTGCGGACTCCCTACAGGTTTGGGAGTTCCTGAGCAAAGCCAACGACGCGCTGACACCAATGGGCTTCAGTCCCGTGCGTCCGGATGATCCGGAGCCGGAGTCGGACCTGGCGTTGCAAGTGTTGAGCTCAGCGGGTAGCAAACTCTCCAAGGTGGGCGATGTCATCGCGGATCAGTTGGAGGTTGAGGGGCAGTCCCTGGCGAAGAACGTCGCAGAATATGTGCTGACGTGCTACACCAGCCGGGATCCCCAATTCTCTCTGGACCCGGTGCTTGAAGGTCCTGTCGAAGGAGAAGGTGAAGCCACCCGAGCCAACGTGTCGGAGGTTGCTCAGAAGGTCGCCCAGTTCTTCCATAGGGTCTAGGACCGTCTCTGTAGCTCCCACTTGTATTCTCTCGTTTTCTTCCTCAATTTTGTAATCTCTTGTCTCCAGATGAATGAAATTCAAATTTTTGCGAATTTCATTTTTTGTCTTCAACACTTTTGTCTTCACTTGTCCCCCTAGTAGATGTACACAATTTGATTGTGAACATGTACCAAGAGGATATTGTGTTTTGTTGAAGACTCGTTTGCTTCGAACTTGTAGAATGTAGGTCCAAAGTCTTCGATAGTGAAGGCCCCCAGAGATTGTCGGAGCTCTGAAGCTCCGGTACTGACTACCATCGGGGCTCAGTAGCTCCGGCAATAGTTCTTATCAACGCGTAGAGCATCGATAGTTAGACATCCGGGGTGTCGAAGCTTAGTAGCTCCGGCAGTGACCTTTGCCAACGCGTAGTTTGTCGGCAGCAGACTCCGTTTGTGGAATCTTCTCACCATCTTTTATTCTGCGTCGACGGTTGGCCCCCCTAGCTTTACCGGAGCTTGGTTGCTCCGGTGATGCTCGTTTTCAATATTTAACATCGATTATAAGCCACCTAGGGGGAGTCAGAGCTTCGTCAGCTCCGACTTTTCTCCATCAACGTGGATTCTTTATTTTTCCTGCACACTGAAGCCAAGAAAAATAGTAAAATTCGCTCCTTGCCTATAACTTCGTCGTGGCTTACGATTCTCAAGAAAATTTAAGGTCAAACTCGGTTCTGAATGCGACCGAACGCATTGCCTTCTTTCTTTCGGATCCAATTGTACTTGAACACGCCTTACTTCGGCCTGCCGGGGTGTAGGTAGAGTGGCGTATTTAGGGTGCTTGACCAGGCTAAGTTGATAGCACACTCCGGCCCTAGATTGGCTTGGCAGCATTCAGGCGAGTGGGCCATGAACAATATTTGAATCCAAAAGAATCGACAATACAACTCGAATCGTATATGAACCGGTCGAACTAAAATTTCTTAAGAATTGCACGTCCTTGTTATAGACAAGAAAGAGAAAAATAAAAAATGTTGAGCCTGTATAAAGTAAATGCACATGGAGTCTGTTTCACATGAAGATGTCTTTCATTATAGGTCCGGGGTACAGGAGAAACAAGTACACTCTTAGGGTACAGAACCAGGCTAAGCGTGTTTCATTTCTCGTTTGACCCAGGGTAGCTAGCCACACTTTTAGTCCTGAGACTGTGAAAAGCGTTGCATGAACTTTGCGGACCTTCCGGGAAAGGTCCGACTGTTCTCCCGGAGGAACTACCAGACTTTGTACAATGACTCTATAACATACACCTCAAGTTACTACAGACTCACCTCCGTGATATTAGGTGTAGAACTTACGGAGGTGCTCAATGTTCCAAGGATTCGGGAGAGGTGTCCCATCCTCGGTTGCCAAGCGAACGCTTCCGGGACGGGATACTTTAATCACTCGGAAGGGTCCTTCCCAATTGGGGGAGAGTTTGTTTAACCCTTCTCTGGATTGTATTCTCCGTAGCACCAGATCGCCTTCCTCGAGCTGTCGGTTGTGTACATGCCGCTGATGATAGCGCCGAAGGGCTTGGTGGTATCGGGCATTCCGAACAGCTGTTTGGCACCTTCCCTCCTCGAGGAGGTCTAGGTCTTCACGCCGGAGCTGGTCCTGCGTGGCTTCGTCGAAGGTCCGGACCCGGAGTGACCCTAAGGTGATTTCCGGAGGAAGGATTGCTTCAACTCTGTACACCAGGAAGAAGGGTGTCTCTCCAGTTGACCGGTTTGGAGTTGTCCTGTTGGCCCATAGAGTGGGTGGAAGCTCTTCAATCCAGTTGGCTCCATGTTTTTTCAAGCGCTCATAGGTGCGCGTTTTGAGTCCTTTCAGGATTTCAGCATTTGCTCTCTCGGCCTGACCATTGCTTGCCGGGTGAGCTACGGAGGCGTAGCAAACTTGAATGTCGAGGTCTTCGCAATATCCTTGAAATGCAGAGCTTGTGAATTGGGTCCCGTTGTCAGTAATGATTTTGTTTGGGACTCCAAATCTGCATAAGATAGACTGCAAAAAGTTGATAGCAGATTGCTTGTTTATTGTCACAACTGGAGTTGCTTCCGGCCACTTGGTGAACTTGTCAATGGCGACATACAGGAACTTGTAACCTCCAACGACTCTTGGGAAAGGTCCCAAGATGTCCATCCCCCACACGGCGAAGGGCCATGTAGGAGGTATCATTTGTAGAGGCTGAGCCGGTGTGTGAATTTGCTTTGCATGAAATTGGCATGCTTCGCATTTCTTCACCAACTCAGTTGCATCCTGGAGTGCTGTAGGCTAGTAGAAGCCATGCCGGAAGGCTTTACCGACCAGCGTGCGGGAAGACGCGTGGTTCCCACACTCGCCTCCATGGATTTCTACGAGGAGCTTGCAACCTTCTTCTCTTGTGATGCACCGCATTAGGACGTTGTTGGCACCGCGCCGGTAGAGATCCCCTTCTACCAACGTGTATCTTTTAGCCAATCTGACTATCCGGTCAGCGGATGCATCATCGTCAGGAAGGATGTTGTCTTTCAAGTAGCTCCGGATCTCCGAGATCCATGCATCGGAGCTAACTTGAGCATTTGAGTCTTGCGTGCTGGGTTGCTCGGAGCTTCCGGCAGCACCTACGACCCTTGATGGCTGCCATGGTAATAGAGCCATCGGGACCGTCAGCTTCGGGATGCCGATCTCGCCCCCTTCGCTCAGTTCGGCAGGCTGAGATGTGGGTTTTGACAACCTCCAGACAAAAGTTCCATCAGGAGCCGGAGCTCCGATTGACGCTTTCGTCGAGAGTTCGTCGGCTTCAGCGTTGAGGGCACGCTGGACATGGTGGAGATCTAGGACTTTGAAGTCCTTCTGAAGCCTCTGGACTTCAAGTAGGTAAGCAGCTAGCTGGAGATTGTTGCAGGAGCATTCACCATTCACCTGCTTAATGATGAGCTGTGAATCTCCCTTGACCAGCAGTTGCTTGACACCGTATGACAGTGCCACCCTTAGTCCGTAGATGAGTGCTTCGTATTCCGCCATGTTGTTGGTCGCCTTGAAGTCAAGGTGTACCATGTATTTTACCTTCTCTCTGGTTGGTGCGAGGAGAAGGATTCCAACTCTGGTCCCCTGCTTTTGCATGGAGCCGTCAAAGTAGAGGGTCCAGTGAGGCTCAGTGAAGACCGGAGCCTTGTGTTCCGGCTTCTGCTCACTGGGGCCCCCAGGGTTTGATGGAGAGGGAGTCCATTCCGCCACGAAATCCACCAATGCTTGACTCTTGATTGCTTGCCTTGAAATGAATTCGAGATCGAATTTGGCCAATTCTGCTGCCCACTTTGCAATATTCCCAGTTGAATTGGGATTATACAAGATTGCTCGAAGTGGGTAAGAGGTCACCACTGAAATCTTGTGAGCTTGGAAGTAATGGCGAAGCTTCCTGGAGGCAATGAGAACTGCATAGAGCAACTTATGCACCTCTAGGTACTGAGTCTTGGCGTCATGAAGTACACTGGGCGCTGGATGGTCTGGACCCTCCCGGAGGGGCCTGAAGCTTCCTCTTCACTGACCCGGATCCTCCCTGAGGGATCCGGTCCTTCTTCGGGGACCTCCGGGTCTTGGCTGGAGGGACCCGGAGCTTCTTCAGAAACGACCTGGACCCTCCCGGAGGGGTCTGGGTCTTCTGAAGTAACTTTTTGTGAACTCAAGTCTGGGAGCTGGGACCCAGACTCACTTTAAGGAACCTCCGGACCCTCCCGGAGGGGTCTGGATTCCTGAGCAAGGGATAGTTCTGGTCTCTCCGCAACCAGGACCATACTAACGACTTCGTCAGTTGCTGAAATGTAAAGCAGCAAAGGCTCACCAGGGTTCAGAGCTACCAGAGTTGGTAGGGTGGTGAGGAACTATTTTAGCTCCTGGAATGCCTTTTCTGCTTCTTCAGACCATTGGAATGGTCCGGACTTCCTCAATAACATGAAGAAGGGAAGTGCTCATTCCGCCAGTCTTGAAATGAATCGACTAAGGGCTGCTAGACATCCAGTCACCTTTTGGACATCCTTGATGCGGGCTGGTGGCCGCATGTCTTCAATGGCTTTGATCTTCGCCAGATTAGCTTCTATGCCCTGGTGACTTACCAGGAAACCAAGAAGTTTTCCGGAGTTAACCTCGAAGACACACTTGTCCGGGTTTAGCTTTGTGCGCGTGACCCGCAACTTGTCGAAGACAGCCTGTAAGGTGTCAAGTAGTGACTCCTTGTTCTTGACCTTGACCACGATGTCATCGACGTACACTTCCACTATGTCTCTAATGAGTTCTTCAAAAGTTTTGTAGATAGCTCGTACAAAGGTTGAAGCTGCATTCTTGAGACCAAATGGCATGGTTGTATAACAATACAATCCATCTACTGTGATAAAAGAGGTATGCTCTTCATCTTCCCTAGACATTCTGATTTGATGATACCCAGAATATGCGTCTAGGAAACACAGTAATTCACACCCGGAGGTGGAATCCACTATCTGATCTATTCTAGGTAGTGGGAATGGATCTTTTGGACATGCCTTATTTAGTGTTGTGTAGTCGATACACATCCGAAGCTTCCCGCCGACCTTGGGCACAACGACTGGGTTTGCCAGCCATTTTGGATGGAAGACTTCTCGGATGAATCCGGCTTCGAGCAACTTCTTCACTTCTTGTCGAATGAAGTTATGTCGCTCCACGGATTGCTTCCGAGGCTTCTGGTGTACGGGCCGGGCGTCAGGGTAGATCTTCAGATTGTGCTCAATCACTTCCCTGGGGATCCCAGGCATTTGTGACGGTTGCCAGGAAAACACGTCGACATTAGCCCGAGGGAAAGCGATGAGCGCGAGTTCCTTTGTCATTCAGTCCTTCCGATATACGGGTGGTCTGAGCGGCATTGGAACCTATTTGGACGACTTTGACAGGAATGTCGGTGTCGCCGCTTGGCTGCACACGAGGTGCAGAAGTCGAGCCCCGCTGACGAATGCTCGGGGATTTTGGAGCTTGTTCCTGCCTTGAGTCCTCCTCTTGCGCTGTAGTAAGCGCATGAAGTTCTTCCAGAGCAGTTACTCCGGCAGTACGATCTCCACAGATCCGGGGAACACCTACTGGTGTTGGCATCTTTAACACCAGGTAGCCATAATGAGCAGCTGCCATGAATTTGTACAAAGCAGGCCTACCCAAGATGGCATTAAAGGGTAAGTTGATCTGAGCAACGTCAAAGGCCAACTTCTCGGTGCGATACTTCTCCCGGGTCCCGAAGGTAACGGGGAGAGTGATAGCACCGAGTGGGGTAATGGCTCCCGGACCTACTCCGGAGAAAGGTCGAGAGGGGTGAAGATCCGAAGGTCGGAGCTGAAGCTTGGTAAAAGCTTCGAAGCTTATGAGATTGAGCCCCGAACCTCCATCTATCATAACGTGGTGGAGCTGGATGTTATTGATGGTAGGAGATACCATCAAAGGTAACTGACCTGCTCCAACCATGCTTTGAGGGCAGTCCGAAGCATCAAAAGTGATGGTTGTGTCCATCCACTTCCGATGAGGCTCCGCCCTAGCTGTAGGAGCTACAACAGCCATGTCCCGACACATTGTCTTGAGGATGCGGCGGGAGGTGATGTCCCATGATCCACCAAAAATGGTGTTCATGGTTTTCTGACGCTCATTGTCAGAAACGTCAGAATCATCGTGGACGGAGGTGTAGACAGCCTTCTGGATCTTTTTGGGATCCTAAAAACCTAACTCCTCTTCAGCCGGAGCTTCGTCAACTTTTTGCTTTCCTTCCCTTTGTCGGAAAGGAGCTTCTTCTCGGCGCTTGTTGTAGCGCTCAACAAGGTTTTGGACCTCCCGGCAGTCTTCCAAACTGTGGCTGTCCGTTTTGTGAATTGGACACCACACCTTGGGTTTGCCACCGTCTTCAGAAGACGGTCGAGGTCGCTTCTCGGGGCGTGGCCCCCGGCCACCCGGAGCTGCAGCATTAGATGCGCTGGCCGACGACTTCTTCTTGCCGTTGGTCTTTTTCTTCTTCTTGCCACTCCCAGAGGTAGTGGCTTCGCCTTTGGAGGATTTTTTGTGATCCTCTGGAGGTGGTTTGGAGTGCATTTCATGGCCCTCCGCAGCTCTGGCACATTTGTCGGCCAAGCTGAAGAGTTCCGTGACACTGGTGATCTCCTTGATCGCCAGTTTCTCCAACATCTTCTTATCCCGTACACCCTGTCTGAATGCCACAATAACAGAAGCGCTAGAGATAGAAGGAATTGTGTTTCGTACCTAAGAGAACCTTTGGATGAATGATTGCAGGGATTCTCCCCCTTTTTGCATGACTGCAAAAAGGTCCAGTTCAGTGCCTGGTCGGGTGTATGAACTCCCGAAGTTGGCTGTGAACTGCCGGCACAGCTCCTCCCAACTGTTGATGGAGTTGGGTGGAAGGCTCATAAACCAAGACCGGGCGGTTCCAGTTAAAGCCTCTGGAAAATAATTGGCCATTACAGCCTTATTTCCTCCAGCTGCTAGGATAGCAATGGAGTAAATCTGAAGAAATTCAACGGGATTAACGGTCCCATCAAACTTCTCTGGCAGGTGAGGCCGGAATTTCTGTGACCACCTGACCATACACAGATGCATGGCCAGGGCCGAACAGCCTCCTCCTACTCCTTCAGGAGCAGGAATGTCCTGAGCTTCTCGTCTTTCACGAGCACGCTCAATATGGACTCGACCGTCTTGTTGACGGTATCGGCGATCAAGCTCCGCCCCGGAGGTCATGAGTTGAAAGTCTTGACACCGTGTGAGTGCGCCGTGCCCCGGAGGGCAACAACGTCACTTGCTGCGACGCAGCACGTCTCCTGTTGTTGGAGACGTGCGGACCAAGTCTGCCAGACAAGGTCTATCGCTGCGACGGGGCCCTTCCTAAAGGAGGAGGACCCTGGTTGCTGATGCGGTCGGCTGCGGCTGCAACCAAGTGTTCCACATCAACCCTCCACTGCTCCATTGCATCCCAGGATGCGTCCGGAGGTGGTGGGCGCTGAAGAAGAGCACGTGATGCATGGAGCGCGTGTTCCGGGTTGTCATGATTTGCCGACGCACTGATTGACGCTGGTGCACCATTGCGCTGCCCAGCTTGATTTGCTGGTGGAGGCGGTGGTGGTGGTAGCGTGACTCCTGCTGGAACTGAGGTTCCTGCTGGTGGCTGCATATTAGAGGGATTGCCCTCAACAGCTTGAACATCAGGATGATCGTTGGATGATCCAGCAGCTGAGTTCACCATTCTTGAAATCTCAGGCCCCCCCTATCTGGCGCGCCAACTGTCGGTGGTTTTGATCCGGCAGATCTCCCGACACTACTAAAGTGTTAGAGGAGTTTGAGGTTCGGAGTAGGCACGCGGAGATTCAAGAATGTGAAATGTAAATGACACAAGAGACACGAAGATTTACGTGGTTCGGGCCGCCTGAGCGTAATACCCTACTCCACGGGGTGTGTTGGTGTTGTATTGGATGTATGAGCTCAAAGTGAGTTCAGAGTGTAGAGTGAGTGTGTAGCATCTGTGTGTCCCCATGTATCGTCGGCCTGTCCTTTTATAGTACAAGGACAGACCGTTACAAGTTAGTCTGGCCCGACATGTGGCCCCGACGATTACTAATATTGATACACATTTGATGCGCTTAATTACCCTTAATAACCGAATTACGGGCTTCGATAGCACCGTTACTGGTAATTAAGGTTGTTCGATCGTGTGTCATTAATATAGTATTAATGACACTTAATCAGGTCTTGAAGTCCTTGATCCCTTTGAAGATCCGGAGTCGTTGTGGAGTCTTCCGGAGGTTAAAGGTTGAAGGTCCGACGGTTGGACACGTGGCAGCTCCGGAGCATACTGTGGGGAACAGGTAGGTCCGGTGCTACCTAACACGTGTGAGTTCCGGAGCATCCCTCGGTCTGGGACTAGGTCCGGAGGTGCCGCTATGGTACATAGCCCGAAGTTTCCCCCTTGTGGGCGGTAGCTCCGGTTTGATAGTACACGTGGCGACCCTGGGACTAACCAAGTTGGGGAAGCGGGTCCGGTTATGTCTGACATGTGGGCCTCCGAAGGTCTTCAGATTGAGTAGATGATATCCCTTGAGATCTTTGCAATCATAAGGGGTATATGGTACCCAGGGTACCGACAATACCGAAGCTCAATGTTGAGAGTAGCAAAATTCCAAATTCTTTGTTCTCTGCCGGCCCGGTTTTGGGGCCTAGGCCTGGGCCACATGTACCTGTCTCAGCCTTTGCACCGGAATCCTCATATCCAAAGACAGTCACGTCTGGACGTCCGCGCCGCCGCCTTCCTTGTCCCGCCGTGAACTATGTGTTTGAATTGTTGCTAATAGTTATTTTACTAAAATTTAGTAGTTGATCATGAAATATAAGTGTATTTGGATTGACGCTAAAATTTAGTAATCCAATGAACTAATGTGTTATGCTAGTTCATTTTCTTTACCAATGTTCGCAAAATTTTGGTTGACAAATTCTACACCAAAATTTTGCACCATCAAATAGGTAAACAAAGCTAACAATACAAACAAGCCCTGTGTCTGTGTGCTGGCTGCGCTGCTCCCTGCCCCCATCGCACGGACACGGACAATCTCCGGCGCCGAGCGAACGAACCTCTCCAATCACAGGAAGCGCCACTCGACTCGAGCACTCGACTCATCGACTAACATCTACTCGACTCATCGGAGACCAAACGTGCTGAGGCCGGCGTCCATCTTCCCGGGTCTGTCCTTCAGCATCCGGCAGCGCCGTCCCACCTCCCGCCCGAGGCTGTGGTGCAGGTGGGACGGCAGAACGTACGGCGAGCTCGTCTCCGGCCCGATCGAGCGCCGAGAGCCTCGCGGCGAGTGCCTCCTTGATCGTGCCGGGTCTTGAGTACATGTCCAAAAGATGGCATTAGTGCATTACCTACGAAGGCAGTGATGTCCAGGCCGGTCCTGACAGTGTCAGAATGAAACTCTGCTCCGACGAGAGGATCCTCCAAGTCGCTGAAGCTGCATATCCCACCAGTAGAGTAGCAGCAGCAAACGAGAACCTGTCAGGACGCAAGCCACGAACGCAGCTTCATGGGGCTGAACACCTCCAAGCCCCTACTGGCTGGGAGCTCGCTGCCAGACCGTAGATCACGGTTTTGGAGGACACGAAGGTCGGCTCCGTGAGCGCCCTGAAAACACCGTACCGTAGCCTTCGTCGAAGCAGCCGCGCTTCATGTACATCGACGAAATTGAGTTGGCGACGAAGGACGCGCCGAGGAGAACCCGCTCTTGCTCTTGACGGCATGGGCGTGCAGTGCTCGCAGGGCGGCGCACGACCGTGGAATTGATCCAAAGATGAAGGTTTAGCAGTTTTCAACAAGATGTATTTATGAGTTCAAGCATTACCATGTCTATCAATAGTTTTGAACAAGATGTATTTATGAAGAACAACGATCACTATCTACTTCTCTATTTTTTTTCTTCCGGAAGATCCACATTACCATGTCTATCAATAGTTCAATACCATTTTTTTGTCCCCCGATAAGCTCAGAAGGAAATGCAACAAGCTCGGAACGAAATGCAACAAGCTCGGAACGAAATGCGATGCAAGAAACAAAGTACTTAGAGATAGCAACTACGCTACTATACTATATCCATCGGCATTCATCGACTCACCACCTCGTCCCTTCCAGCCAAGCTGGCTATCTATCCCCCAACGCGTGGACCGGCGCGCGACGTCACTCCTGCATCGCGCGCAACCCGTCGTCCCGCCCGGTGCAGCTCTCGATGAGATCGAACAGGAAGTCCGGTGGCAACTCGTCGACGGCACCGCAAAAAAGGTCCAGCTCCCCGGGAGCTGGCACCACCGCCGCGGCGTCGTACCCCAGCTGGACGACGGCGTGCTCAGGCACGCAGCTGTAGTATAGCTTTAGGAGCTCGTCGTCGTCGACAGGGCTCTCGCTCTCGTCCGTCGCGAAGCCCGCGAGCTCCGGCAGAGCGACGGCCAGATCCCCGCTGTTGTCACTTGATGTGCTGCTGATCAGCTCGCGCTTGCGTTTGTCCTGCCTGCGGCCGACCACGTCCTCCAGGCCGTCGTCGTGCTCCCTGTCCTCCTCCTCGTCTCTGTCGCCCTTGTAGTAGAGAGGCATAATCTGCAGCGAGGTCTCGAGCCGGCGGCTCAGCACCTCCTCCTGCTGCAGGATCTTGGACCACGTATCCGTCTCATTGGCGCCCATCTTCTGCTGCAGCCGCTTGGACTGCCAGACGAGCTTGCGTATCTGGTCGAAGCGCGGACTCATGTGCTTGATCACCGCGCTCAGCAGGTTGATCTTCCACGCCTTCTTGAGGTCGTGCGGCTTCCGGTACGGCGGCACGCCCTGGTGCGCCTGGACCTCGCCCTGCGCCCCCCACCAAGCCTCCTGCCCCGTCGGCCACCACGGCGGTGCCAGGCCGCACTCTAGCGGGAAGCTCCGCTGCGGCGGGTGGCAGTGCTGGATGAGCGCCGAGAGCACGGACCCCAGGGTGCTGTCCCGGATCTCGTGGAGCCGGTGGAGGCAGGACGTGATGTCACGCGGACTCTCGCCGGCGGGGCCGGTCAGCGCCACGGGGCCGGAGCGGTCGAAGACGACGTTGTCCTTCCACCAGCCGCGGAGGCTGTCGGAGGAGCCGGATATGGGCTCGCCGGCCTCGTCGATGACGCCGTACACGAACCCGCGCGCGTTGCAGGCCTCCATCATCTTGAGCATGTGCCGGAGGACGCCGTCCTGCGCCCGGAGCATCGCCTTGCGGCGGCAACGCACGTCGAGAGCCTCCTCCTGCCCGCCCGCTGCCGGCGCCAGCGGCCTCGACGGGACCGCCACGCTCCTGATCAAGGCGTCGGGGCGGGCCTCCAGCTTGTTGAGCAGCATCTGGTCCTTCCACATGCGCCGCTTGAGGTCACAGATCTCGATGGACTCGGACCCTGACTCGGAGTCGCTGAGCTCCTCCTGCTCTGGCTCCGACACAACCTCGGTGTCGCCTTCAGGGGCCGCGCCACAGCCGCCCGAGACGACGTCGTGCTCCATCGCCGCCTCAGAGAAAGGATGCCTCCGACAGTGGATACCTTGATCTAACATAGACACACTCTCTAGCTGCTGGCAGCAAGTGCTCTGCTTAACTTTGTCGTTGGTGTCACCGGGCGATGGATGGTTGCACCGGCCGGCGAGGGACCTATGTTTATTTATAGGTGCGATCGTTTCAAGCACGGAGAACGGTCAAAGACCGTGGGCATCGTTCTCCGTACGTAGCCGTGACCGCCGTAGCAATTGGCCGGCGGCCGGAAGGGACCAGCGTAGCCAACTAGCCATAGCCTGGGAAATTGAGCGTGCATGCATGATTGGGAATAAGGTTATGTTACGGACTCGTCTGTTCTGGGTCTTCTGGCCTAACAACAAACACTGGATAAGTTCCAGTAGCTACTACTTAGTCTGTTTTCTTGGCAGTGGAAAGTTCCAGTTGCTAATGATAAGGTTCCAGTAGCTTCCTTCATGTAGTTTTATGCTGAAGCAACAGACACGCACGGAAATCTGTGGGTTTGCACGAACAGAGCAGACGCAGCAGTAGCGGGTGCAATGGCGTCCTGTTTGGTAGTCTGTGCACTAACAGGCAGGCTGGATTCCGACGTTGCTTGGAACGTAGCCTGCACCTTATGATAACGTAAATACTTAAACTCAGGTGACTGAGGCCTGTTTGTTTCCGTTTAACATCCGCTAATCAATGAGAAAAGCAAAAATCTTACTCAAACACCTTGCTTAATTATTATTCCCTCTTTTTAAAAATAAATGTCGTTTTGGATCAAGCAAACAACTAGAAATGAACTGTAATATCATGTCCTAACGACATTTATTTTGGGAAGGAGTGAGTACTTAGCTTCTAAACCCGTTAATGAGGAGGCCCAAAAAACAACAGAGAGCCAGCCTAGTAGAAACGCAAGGCGAGAGGAGCGTCTGAAATTAAGCGGATGGCTTTTTCCACCGCTACCCTTTTCAACACGGAGGGAACCGTCACCCTCGAAACCCTGCCCTCGGGTACCCTCGCCTGTACCGGTGCCTACCCTCGCCGCCATCCTCCCAAGTCCAGGCGCCGCCGGCCTCCGCGCGCCAAGCACCTCCGACTACAGTGCGTCCAGACATCGTCGGCTGCTGCGCGCCCAGGCGCCGTCGGAGTCCATGCCTTTACCCCGTTGCTTCCTCAGGTAACTTGCCATTGCATTAATCGATTCGTTCTGAAAATTGATTGATTGATTTCACAAATTTTGATTCTTGCTCAGGTGCCTTTGGGACACCCACACCGATCAGGTCCTTTCCCATTCGATCGCTGCCTCCGCCCATAAACATCGTTCAGATTGAAGATAAATATCTGTGGTGTTACGGAGATTGAATATTGTAGATGAATAAACAGATATTTGTCTCGTGGGTCAGGCAAACGTAACACAAACAAGGAATAAACAATAAAAAATTACAAAGTCTAACGTAATACATGCAAATAAAGGCCAGCGTAATTGTATTTAGGAAAAAAAACAAAAAAAAGTGTTCACACAAACTCAGGGGCGTATAGGTCATTTTACATAAATATCAGGGACAAGCCATCTAAAATAATTAGGATTGTCAAACACTCCATCCTCTCCAGCAAGTCGTTTAAACACATCACAAACTCACTAGGTAATCATACTCAGTAGATAATCGAGTCACAAAAAAGCGAAACCAAACAGGCCTCACGCGGGCGACCGCCGGCAGAGGCTCTCACGTGGGCGCGCACCTGCGGTAGAGGGAGATAAATGATCAACTGTTTCTTTTATTTTGTTAATTGTTAATCTGTAATTTGTAAGGATTATGTTAATTGTAAAATAAAAAAATAATTTTAGGATTGATTAATCTATAAAATTAAGAGTTAATAATTAATTGCAAAGATTAGTGGTTAATAATAGTAATTAGCTGCTAATTACATGGTGTCAGAATTTTTTCAAATTTCAAGCATCTGAAATCTAGACAGCCCCTATGATATATGCCTACCATGCATCGATGACAAAACTTTGGTTCCGATGGGCGCAGCAAAACTGGCCTAACAAACACGATGAATTGCACCAACTAGATTCGGCTAGCGGGATGGCGTCTCGCATTTCAGTACTTCCCCGGTCGCCGCAAACGGAATGGAAGTCCAACGTGCGGCCTAAGGCCATCAGTAGTGGCACCCTGTAAAACATACTAGATACACTGTAACACAATATAAGTTTAGAGTACGTATTGTAAAAATAGAAGGAGAATAGTGTATAGAGTATGCTTTAGAGTATACTGGTGCGGATAGCTTAACTACTCCTACTCGAGAGCCTTTGCCCCCCGCTACTGCGACATGTTCCGGTGAACACCCCTGTCTCCCTTACCTTCGCTCCTTGGCCCCGCGGTCAGGGTCTGTAAATACTCCTCGTTGTGAAATAAATGATTTTTAGGATGAAAAATCTAATTTAAATTAAATTAGTTATCATAAATATTATAGGTGGCCATATGGATCGGGCCAGATGAGCCGACACGAAAGCCCGCAAAAAAACACGTCCTGAACCCTGGCACGGCCCGGAAAAATTGGTCTCGGGCCGACCCGAATCCCGATGCGGGCCAGTCCTGGGCCTTGACATCTGATCCGTCAGGCTTGCCGGCACGACTGGCCCGTCTGGCTGGCCCGGCCCAGCATGACTTGTTTAGGCCCGAATGATGTTTTTTCCGCTGTTTTTAGTGTATTTTTAACTAAAATGGGCTACGGGCCGGCCTAGCCTGGCCCAACACACTTAAAAAGAATTCGGGCCATGCCCGGGCCTGAACCTTTGGTCCGCGAGCCGGCCCGGCATAGCCCGTAGGCCACATGTAATAAATATTATTTGTTCCACAACATATGAAGTGTCAGTCATGACGTCAATGAGAGAATAATTATCTAAATTAGTAAAACTAACAGCCTTTACAAGCATATTGTAGACTCAACGAAATATTTTATGACTGAAGTCGATCGGTTTTGTGTAGTCATTACTGAAATAAATTTATTTTGTAGAATAGGTTAATAAGGAAACACTAAAGATAAAAAACTAGTTATCTATCTTCAACTTTACTTTTGTACTCTCTCCGTTTCTTTTTATTTGTTACCGGTTAGTTCAAAAATGAACTAGCCGGTGACAAATAAAAGAAACGGCTAGAGTAATACGACAATAAGTTTTTGTCTAGACATTCACTGCAAATGAGTTCAAATATTTTTTCAATTAGTTACAGGTGATACATATATATTTTAACAAAACGTGTCACATATTGCCAGCAAATAAGTGACACACATTGACAAAAGTGTCACCTATTTCCAGCAAATAGATGATGCATACTGTTAAGTCGCAGTTACCTATTATCCAGTAACAGATGACGCCTCACCTATTACCTATAATAGGTGACACACGATTACACGTCACCTATTTAAGGCACCGTCTTGGACTTTTGTGCAAGCGTGCAATCTGTGAATCTTAGCCGTTTGATGGACATCCAAGGGTGGCTACACCTTTTACATATAAATGTGTAAAAAGTGCGCAAGCAGGTGGAGGGATCTATGTGCAAAAAGTACGGCACCCTTGGATGTACATCACATGGCTGAGATTCGCGGATTGCACGCTTGCACAGTAGCCCAGATTGCACAGTAGTCGTTGCCCCTATTTAAGACTCATTAGTGACATAACTTCAGTGGCGCACAATTACAACATATTAGGTTTAATTGTGTCACAAATTTGATGTTTTAACATAGTGTTATGAAATTTGTAAGAAAAATCACTAAATTGTACTACATCTATCTTCAAATACTTATAACTTCTTAGTTCATTTTTAAACTAAGAAGTGACAAGTATTTTAAAGACTGTCGGTGGTTTTGATCTGGCAGATCTCCCGATACTACTAAAGTGTTGGAGGAGTTTGAAGTTTGGTGTGGGCGCGCGGAGATTCAAGAAGGTGAAGTGTAAAATGACACAAGAGACATGAAGATTTACGTGGTTCGGGCCGCCTGAGCGTAATACCTACTCCACGGGGTGTGTTAGTGTTGTATTGGATGTATGAGCTCAACGTGAGTTGAGAGTGTAGAGTCAGCACATTCAGTCCGTCTCCTATGTATCGTCGGCCTGTCCTTTTATAGTACAAGGGCAGGTCGTTACAAGTTCGCCTGGCCCGACAAGTGGCCCCGGTGGTTACTAATATTGATACACATTTGATATGCTTAATTACCCTTAATAACCAAGTTATGGGCTTTGATAGCACCGTTACTGGTAATTAAAGTCGTCCGATCATGTGTCATTAATATAGTATTAATGACACTTAATCGGGTCTTGAAGTCCTTGATTCCCCTTTGAAGATCCGGAGCCGTTGTGGAGTCTTCCGGAGGTTAGAGCTGAATATCCGACGGTTGGACACGTGGCAGCTCTGGAGCATACTGTGGGCAACAGATAGGTCCGGTGCCACCTAACATGTGTCAGTTCCGGAGCTTCCCTTAGTCTGGGGTTAGGTCCGGGGGTGCCGCTATGGTACATAGCCCGGAGCTTCCCCCTTGTGGGCGGTAGCTCCGGTCTGATAGTACACGTGGCGACCCTAGGACTAACCATGTTGGGGAAGCGGGTCCGGTCATGTCTGACATGTGGGCCTCCGAAGGTCTTCGAATCAAGTAGATGACATTCCCTTGAGATATTTGCAATCCCAAGGGGTATATGGTACCTAGGGTACTGACAGTGGCCCCCTGGGCCCACCTCTGGAGAAGACCCCTTGGGTGAAGTCATTCCGCCAGAGGTGGATCCATCCTTCGACTTTTGAACTGAGTCTTCAAAGGTCTTCGGATGTGTCGCTGGCGATGGTTTGGAGTTAAATCCTCGCTGAGTGGCATATCCCGTGTGCGGAAAATGAGATCTTTGGCGTGCGGATCTCACGCAATTGAAGGTCGCCGGTTCCCGATACGAAAATCGTATCGGTTCCGCGCGCCTTGTCAGGCCGCCGCCTTCGGGCTTCTCGCCTCATGATGACAACCGTTCACCTGGGTAAGAACCTCGACTTGATCGTCTGGGTGGTCCCGGGCCCTCTTGTCATCGGCTGGGTGGAATTTTTTAGTAGTATCTTCGACTTCCTTGCGGTTTCCATCCAAGCGTTGCGAGGGCTTACTTAAGAAGGAAAGCGCGCACCGTCTGGGGTTCTTTACGCCTCTCATCTGATCTTGCGCTCGAACTCCTGACTTGTGCTCGCTTTTCCTCTCTCGCCTTGCTGTGCCGCGATGGAGTTAGGCCTCCGCGAGAGCCGTTTGAAGACCGAAGGTGACCTGAAGAAGGTCCGGGCCCTCATGGGATGATCCCCGGACTTCTTCAACCGCCTGGTCCGCGCCGGTGGAGAGCTCCCGTTCGAGAAGGAGCACGCCGGCAAAATGGTGTACTTCTCTTCGTACGCCATGGTGGGGTTGATCCCACCTTTTTTCTCCTTTTTCTTGATGCTGCTAGACTTCTATGGTCTGCAGGTGTACCACCTTGGCCCCCACTCCATTCTTCTTGTGTCTGTCTTCGTCCACTTCTGTGAAATGTGGGTGGGCATTCCCCCTGCATTGAACTCTTCTGAACCTTCTTCACCGTCCATACCACCGGCAGGAGTAATGAGTACCTTGGCTTCTACTACTTCGTGAAGCGCAAGAAGTGCCCATTCAAGTACCTCCGGTCGTTTCCCTCTGGAAAGTGGGATGATTGGAAGAAGGACTGGATAGTCATCCGGATGGAGGAGCACGAGAAGCTGGAGCTGCCCGAAGGCCACCCCAACATCGACACTGCAGTCTGGAGTGAAGCTCTGGTGCTGTCAGATGCCTTCAACCCTGCTCTGACCAGGATCCGCCAGTGCGTGGAGGGAGGATTAACTCCTCAGGTGGTATTTTGCAATTTCCTGGTCAACAGGTGGGCACTGCTGAAGAGGAGAGAAAAACTCGCTTGGGCCCTCAACAGTGTGATGGACGACGACTGGGTCGAGACCGGGTTGAAGTCCAATATGGTGGGGGAAACCTTGGAGTTTCATCTCAAGAAGTTCCAGCACGGCATCGACGTCGCGGGTGATGACTTGACCCCGCCACCAGCTTTTCTCCCTCTGAACGTGGAAGTAGAGTTCAGCAGGGAGCTCCGGCGGACGATGCCGGTGCTTGACGACCTTGGTGTCATCGAGAGAAGATCGACCTCCAGGGTGGTGATCCCTGGGGCTTCCGAAGGTGGCTCCGACCCTGCCCCGAAGCCAAGGATCGAAGTCGTCGGCAAGGGCAAGGAGCCGACGGACGAACCCTTGAGCCGGAAGAGGAAGCTGCAGCATGCCGACAGAAGGTCCGTCAGGCCTGCAACCTCTGCATCAGCTCCTTCTCCCTGGAGGGGGAGGTCTTCTTCAACTGCGGCGACTGTACCCGCAGCGGCGTCTTCCCGGGGTGCTAGCTCTGGGCATGCGACTCCAACACCAGGGCCAGTTGAGGCCTCTAGGTCCGGAGGTCCTTCCCGGTCGAGGGGGGCCTTGACTAAGGAAATGCCTGTGGCTGCAACGAGTTCTGGGGGGCCTTCCAGAGCTTCCACGCCGACGGCGGCTATGGTCAGCCCAGAACTCCCGGGAAAGAGGTTCCGCGCAAGCTGGTGCGGAAGCCTCCCAAGGTAATTTTTAATCTTTAACTCAGATAGCTATCCTGTCATAGTATCTATTTTTTAAGTTTCTTCATCCATCATCTGCAGCGTTCCCAAGAAGAGGAGTGAGGCTCCACCCTCAGCCACAGCAGCTGAAGCTGTGAGGGCAGAAGCTCCTGCTCCTGTCCCGGTGCCGCCCCAAGAGGTGGCTGAAGCTGCGACAGCTCCGGCGCCAGCTGTCGTGGTCATGGACCTCGACTCATCCCCCGAGACTCCCATGGTAGCGCCGGACCGCGGGAGAGAATATGCGCCAGCGGCACCTGCCCTGGAGGTTGAAGCTCCGGGTCTTGATGCTGGGATGATGGAAGCTTCGGCCGTTGAGCTGGAGGAAGCAGTAATTCCAACCCCAGAGCCGGAAATTGTCGAAGCCCCGACGGTTGAGCCGGAGGTAATTGAAGTCCCGGCAAGTGAGCCGGATGTGGAGGAAGCTCCGGCGGTTGAGTCGGCTACTTCTGAAGCTCCAGCCTCAGAGCCGGTTGTAGTTGAAGACCTTCCGGCGTCCGGGCCGGTTGAGGTTGAAGCTTCGGCCTCAGGGCCGGTTATTGTGGAGGCATCAACACTCAAGCCCATGGTGGTCGAGATGCCAACAACCGAGCCATCAGCGGAGGAGGGGCTCAGGCCGGACCGGAAGTAGCACCTGCTCCGGAAGTGTTGTCGGCGGAGGTGCCTGCCGCTGAGCCGGAATGCCCAGATGAAGTCGCTGGCCCCCTGCCTGAGGGGGCAAATGAAGACCTGGTGGTGGGGCCTTCGGAAACACTTCCGGAGGTCGGAACTTCTTCCACGAGACCCTCCTCAAAGGCGACTGAGGCTATCCCGGAGGACGGCCCTAGTGCCGTGGAGGCTCAGGGACCACTCTTGTGGAGTGAGACCCAATTTTTGTAAGCGAGAACCCGCTGGAACCAGCGGAGGGGGCCCCAGCAGGTCCAGAACCCTTTCCCCTAACGTTGTCTATTGACAACGCTTGCTCCAGCCTGCGTCAAGTTCAGCTGGCGTTATACCACGACAGCAAGGCTCTTGAAGAGGAGCGCCAAACCCTTAAGTGGTGGCGTAACCAGCTCTACATCGAGACCAGGCTGGCGCTGTCGAGGCTGGCAGATGACAAAGAATGGATCAAGAAGGAGAAGGTCCGCCTGGAATACTGGGACAAATTATTGGATGACAGGGAGAGCTTGACTCGCGCCCTCGATGCTCAACCCCGAGCCATTTATGAGCAGACCAAGGCAGCTAATAGTGCGGCTGATGAACGCTAAGAAAGGCTTGAAGCCATTAACACTACTCTCATCAAGCGCCGGGAGGCACTTGAGGAGAGGGAGAAGAGACTCGAAGATGAAGAGCAAAAACTCCTAGAGCTGCGGGATGACATCTTGAAAAGGGAGGAGGAGCTCACCGAAAAGGTGGCTCTGGCTGACAAGGGCCTCGAGGAACGCGCCAAGAAATTGGAAGAGCGTTGCGCTGAGGAGGAGGAGGAGAAGGCCTGGGTGTGAGGGCAGGAACTCTACCAGCAAGAGTGTGCCATCACTGCCAGGGAGAAGAAAGTGAGGGGCAGGGAGAAGGACCTGGTTGACCACCGGAACAAGATCTACCTCCGGGAGGAGGAGCTCGGAAAACTCGAGAACCAGGTTGCTGAAAAGATTCAGCAAAATGCCAAATACGTTGAGCGCCTTGCTCGCGAGAATTGCGGCGACCAAAAGATCCTTGGAAGAACTGAAGGGCTTGAGGGCTGCGGACTCCCTACAGGATTGGGATTTCCTGAGCAAAGCCAACGACGCGCTAACACCTATGGGCTTCAGTCCCGTGCGTCCGGATGATCCGGAGCCGGAGCCGGACCTGGCATTGCAGGCGTTGAGCTCGACAGGTAGAAAACTCTCCAAGGTGGGTGACGTCATCGTAGACCAGTTAGAGGTAGAGGGGCAGTCCCTGATGAAGAACGTCGCAGAATATGTGCTGACGTGCTACACCAGTCGGGATCCCTAATTCCCTCTGGACCTGGTGCTTGAAGGTCCCATCGAAGGAGAAGGTGAAGCCACCCGAGCCAACGTGTCGGAGGTTTCTCAGAAGGTCGCCCAGTTCTTCCATAGGGTCTAGGACCATCTCTGTAGCTCCCACTTGTATTCTCTCTTTTTCTTCCCCAATTTTGTAATCCCTTATCTCCAGATGAATTAAATCCAAATTTTTGCAAATTTCATTTTTTGTCTTCAACACTTTTATCTTCATTTGGCCCCCTGGTATATGTACACAATTTGATTGTGAACATGTACCAAGAGGATATTGTGTTTTGTTGAAGACTCGTTTGCTTCGAACTTGTAGAATGTAGGTCCAAAGTCTTCAATAGTGAAGGCCCCCTGAGGTTGTCGGAGCTCTGAAGCTCCGGTATTGACTACCGTCGTGGCTCAGTAGCTCCAGCAATAGTTCCTATCAATGCGTAGAGCATCGATAGTTAGACCTCCGGGGTGTCGGAGCTTAGTAGCTCCAACAGTGACCTTTGCCAACGCGTAGTTTGTCGGCAGCAGACTCCGTTTGTGGAATCTTCTCACCATCTTTTATTCTGTGTAGACGGCTGGACCCCCTAGCTTTACCGGAGCTTGGTTGCTCCGGTGATGCTCGTTTACAATGTTTAACATCGATTATAAGCCACCTAGGGGGAGTTGGAGCTTCGTCAGCTCCGGCTTTTCTCCATCAACGTGGATTCTTTATTTTTCCTGCACATTGAAGCCAAGAAAAATAGTAAAATTCGCTCCTTGCCTATAACTTCGTCGTGGCTTTCGATTCTCAAGAAAATTTTAGGTCAAACACGATTCTGAATGCAACCGAATTCATTGCCTTCTTTCTTCCGGATCCAATTGTACTTGGACCCGCCTTACTTCGGCCTGCCGGGGTGTAGGTAGAGTGGCATACTTAGGGTGCTTGACCAGGCTAAGTCGATAGCACACTCCGGCCCTAGATTGGCTTGGCGGCATTCAGGCGAGTGGGCCATGAATAATATTTGAATCCAAAAGAATCGAAAATACAACTCAAATCGTATATGAACCGGTCGAACTAAAATTTCTTAAGAATTGCACGTCCTTGTTATAGACAAGAAAGAGAAAAATAAAAAATGTTGAGCCTGTACAAAGTAAATGCACGTGGAGTCTGTTTCACATGAAGATGTCTTTCATTATAGGTTCGGGGTACAAGGGAAATAAGTACACTCTTAGGGTACGGAACGAGGCTAAGCGTGTTTCATTTCTCGTTTGACCCAGGGTAGCTAGCCACACTTTTAGTCCTGAGACTGTGACAAGCATTGCATGAACTTTGCAGACCTTTCGGGAAAAGTCCGGTTGTTCTCCCGGAGGAACTACCCGACTCTGTACAATGACTCTATAACATACACCTCAAGTTACTACAGACTCACCTCCGTGATATTAGGTGTAGAACTTACGGAGGTGCTCAGTGTTCCAAGGATTTGGGAGAGGTGTCCCATCCTCGGTTGCCAAGCGAACGCTTCCGGGACGAGATACTTTAATCACTCGGAAGGGCCCTTCCCAGTTGGAGGAGAGTTTGTTTAACCCTTCTCTGGATTGTATTCTCTGTAGCACCAGATCGCCTTCCTCAAGCTGTCGGTTGTGTACATGCCGCTGATGATAGCGCCGAAGGGCTTGGCGGTATCGGGCATTCCGAACAGCTGTTTGGCACCTTACCTCCTCAAGGAGGTCTAGGTCTTCAAGCCGGAGCTGGTCCTGCATGGCTTCGTCGAAGGTCCGGACCCGGAGTGACCCCAAGGTGATTTCCGGAGGAAGGATCGCTTCAGCTCCGTACACCAGGAAGAAGGGTGTCTCTCCAGTTGACCGGTTTGGGGTTGTCCTGTTGGCCCATAGAGTGGGCGGAAGCTCTTCAATCCAGTTGGCTCCATGTTTTTTCAAGAGCTCATAGGTGCGCGTTTTGAGTCCTTTCAAGATTTCGGCATTTGCTCTCTCGGCCTGGCCATTGCTTGCCGGGTGAGCTACGGAGGCGTAGCAAACTTGAATGCCGAGGTCTTCACAATACCCTTGAAATGCAGAGCTTGTGAATTGGGTCCCATTATCAGTAATGATTTTGTTTGGGACTCCAAATCTGCATACGATGGACTGCAAAAAGTTGATAGCAGAATTGCTTGTTTATTGTCACAACTGGAGTTGCTTCCGGCCACTTGGTGAACTTGTCAATGGCGACATACAGGAACTTGTAACCTCCGACGGCTCTTGGGAAAGGTCCCAAGATGTCCATCCCCCACACGGCGAAGGGCCATGTAGGAGGTATCATTTGTAGAGGCTGAGCCGGCGTGTGAATTTGCTTTGCATGGAATTGGCATGCTTCGCATTTCTTCACCAGCTCAGTTGCATCCTGGAGTGCTGTAGGCCAGTTAGAAGCCATGTCGGAAGGCTTTACCGATCAGCGTGCGGGAAGACGTGAGGTTCCCACACTCGCCTCCATGGATTTCTGCGAGGAGCTCGCAACCTTCTTCCCTTGTGATGCACCGCATTAGGATGCTGTTGCACCGCGCCGGTAGAGATCCCCTTCTACCAACGTGTATCTTTTAGCCAATCTGACTATCCGGTCAGCGGATACATCATCGTCAGGAAGGATGTTGTCTTTCAAGTAGCTCCGGATCTCCGAGATCCATGCGTCGAAGCTAACTTGAGAATTTGAGTCTTGCGTGCTGGGTTGCTCAGAGCTTCCGGCAGCACCTACGACCCTTGATGGCTGCCATGGTAACAGGGCCATCGGGACCGTCAGCTTGAGGATGCTGATCTTGCCCCCTTCGCTCAGTTCGGCAGACTGAGCTGTGGGTTTTGACAACCTCCGGACAAAAGTTTCATCATGAGCCGGAGCTCCGGTTGACGCTTTCGTCGAGAGTTCGTCGGCTTCAGCGTAGTGAGCACGCTGGACATGGTGGAGATCTAGGACTTCAAAGTCCTTCTGAAGCCTCTGGACTTCAAGGAGGTAAACTAGCTGGAGATTGTTGCAGGAGCATTCACCCTTCACTTGCTTAATGATGAGCTGTGAATCTCCCTTGACCAGCAGTTGCTTGACACCGTATGACAGTGCCACCCTTAGTCCGTAGATGAGTGCTTCGTATTCCGCCATGTTGTTGGTCGCCTTGAAGTCAAGGTGTACCATGTATTTTACCTTCTCTCCGGTTGGTGTGAGGAGAAGGATTCCAGCTCCGGCCCCCTGCTTTTGCATGGAGCCGTCGAAGTAGAGGGTCCAGTGAGGATTGGTGAAGACAGTAGCCTTGTGTTCTGGCTTCTGCTCACTGGGGCCCCCAGGGTTTGATGGAGATGGAGTCCATTCCGCCACAAAATCCGCCAATGCTTGACTCTTGATTGCTTGCCTTGAAATGAATCGAGATCGAATTCAGCCAATTCCGCTGCCCACTTTGCAATATTCCAGTTGAATTGGGATTATGCAAGATTGCTTGAAGTGGGTAAGAGGTCACCACTGAAATCTTGTGAGCTTGGAAGTAATGGCGAAGCTTCCTAGAGGCAATGAGAACTGCATAGAGCAGCTTATGCACCTCTAGGTATCGAGTCTTGGCGTCATGAAGTACTTCACTAATGAAGTACACTGGGCGCTGGATGGTCCGAACCCTCCCGGAGGGGCCTGAAGCTTCCTCTTAACTGACCCGGATCCTCCCTAAGGGATCCGGACCTTCTTCGGGGACCGTTGGGTCCTGGCTGGAGGGACCCAAAGCTTTTTCAGAAGCGACCTGGACCCTCCCAGAGGGGTCTGAGTCTTCTGAAGTAACTTTTTGTGAACTCAAGTCTGGGAGCTGGGACCCAGACTCGTTTTCAGGAACCTTCGGACCCTCCCGGAGGGGTCTGGATTCCTGAGCATGGGATAGTTCTGGTCTCTCCGCAACCAGGACCATACTGACGACTTCGTCAGTTGCTGAAATGTAAAGCAGCAAAGGCTCACCAGGGTTCGGAGCTACCAGAGTTGGTAGGGTGGTGAGGAACTGTTTTAGCTCCTGGAACGCCTTTTCTGCTTCTTCAGACCATTGGAATGGTCTGGACTTCCTTAATAACTTGAAGAAGGGTAGTGCCCGTTCCGCCAGTCTTGAAATGAATCGTCTAAGGGCTGCTAGACATCCAGTCAGCTTTTGGACATCCTTGATGCGGGCTGGTGGCCGCATGTCTTCAATGGCTTTGATCTTCGCCAGATTAGCTTCTATGCCCCGATGGCTTACCAGGAAACCAAGAAGTTTTCCAGAGCTAACCCCGAAGACACACTTGTCTGGGTTTAGCTTTGTGCGTGTGACCCGCAACTTGTCGAAGACAGCCTGTAAGGTGTTAAGGAGTGACTCCTTGTTCTTGACCTTGACCACGATGTCATCGATGTACACTTCCACTATGTCTCTAATGAGTTCTTCAAAAGTTTTGTACATAGCTCGTACAAAGGTTGAAGCTGCATTCTTGAGACCAAATGGCATGGCTGTATAACAGTACAATCCATCTACTGTGATAAAAGAGGTATGCTCTTCATCTTCCCTAGACATTCTGATTTGATGATACCCAAAATATGCGTCTAGGAAACATAGTAATTCACACCCAGAGGTGGAATCCACTATCTGATCTATTCTAGGTAGCGGGAATGGATCTTTTGGACATGACTTATTTAGTGTTGTGTAGTCGATACACGTCGAAGCTTCCCGCCGGCCTTGGGCACAACGACTGGGTTTGCCAGCCATTTTGGATGGAAGACTTCTCGGATGAATCCAGCTTCGAGCAACTTCTTCACTTCTTGTCGAATGAAGTTCTGTCGTTCACGGATTGCTTCCGAGCTTCTGGTGTATGGGCCGGGCGTCAGGGTAGATCTTCAGATTGTGCTCAATCACTTCCCTGGGGATCCCAGGCATTTGTGACGGTTGCCAGGAAAACACGTCGACATTAGCCCAGAGGAAAACGATGAGCGTGAGTTCCTATTTGTCATTCAGTCCTCCCGATATACGGGTGGTCTGAGCAGCATCGGAACCGATTTGGACGACTTTGACGGGAATGTCGGTGTCGCCGCTTGGCTGCACGCGAGGTGCAGAAGCCGAGCCTTGCTGACGAATGCTCGAGGGTTTTGGAGCTTGTTCCTGCCTGGAGTCCTCCTCTTGCGCCGTAGTAAGCGCATGAAGTTCTTCCAGAGCAGTTACTCCGGTAGTACGATCTCCACGGATCCGGAGAACGCCTACTGGTGTTGGCATCTTTAACACCAAGTAGTCATAATGAGCAGCTGCCATGAATTTGTACAAAGCAGGCCTACCCAAGATGGCATTGAAGGGTAAGTTGATCTGAGCAATGTCAAAAACCAACTTCACAGTGCGATACTTCTCCCAGGTCCTGAAGGTAACGGGGAGGGTAATAGCACCGAGTGGGGTAATGGCTCCCGGACCTACTCCTTAGAAAGGTCGGGAGGGGTGAAGATCCGAAGGTCGGAGCTGAAGCTTGGTAAAAGCTTCGAAGCTTATGAGGTTGAGCCCTGAACCTCCGTCTACCATAACGTGGTGGAGCTGGATGTTATTGATGGTAGGAGATACCATCAAAGGTAACTGGCCTGCTCCAACCATGCTTCAAGGGCAGTCCGAAGCATCAAAAGTGATGGATGTGTCCACCCACTTCCGATGAGGCTCCGCCCTAGCTGTAGGAGCTACTGCAGCCATGTCCCGACGCATTGTATTGAGGATGCGGCGGGAGGTGATGTCCCATGATCCACCAAAAATGGTGTTCATGGTTTTCCGACGCTCGTCGTCAGAGACGTCAGAATCGTCGTCAATGGAGGTGTAAACGGCCTTCAGAACCTTTTTAGGATCCTGAAAACCTAACTCCTCTTCAGTTGGAGCTTCGTCAACTTTTTGTTTTCCTTCCCTCTATCGGAAAGGAGCTTCTTCCCGGCGCTTGTTGTATCGCTCGGCAAGGTTTTGGACCCCCCGACAGTCTTCCAAACTGTGGCTGTCCGTCTTATGAATTGGACACTACACCTTGGGTTTGCCACCGTCTTCAGAAGACGGTCGAGGTCGCTTCTCGGGGCGTGGCCCCCGGCCACCCAGAGCTGCAACATTAGATGCGCCGGCCGACGGCTTCTTCTTGCCGTTGGTCTTTTTCTTCTTCTTGCCACTCCCGGAGGTAGTGGCTTCGCCTTTGGAGGATTTTTTGTGATCCTCCGGAGGTGGTTTGGAGTGCATTTCACGGCCCTCCGCAGCTCTGGCACATTTGTCAGCCAAGCTGAAGAGTTCTGTGACACTGGTGATCTCCTTGACCGCCAGTTTATCCAACATCTTCTTATCCCGTACACCCTGTCTAAATGCCACAATGACAGAAGCGCTAGAGATAGAAGGGATAGTGTTTCATACCTGAGAGAATCTCTAGATGAATGATCGCAGGGATTCTCCCCCTTTTTGCACGACTGCAAAAAGGTCCAGTTCAGTGCCTGGTCGGGTGTATGAACTCCCGAAGTTGGTGGTGAACCGCCGACACAACTCCTCCCAACTGTTGATGGAGTTGGGTGGAAGGCTCATAAACCAGGACCGGGCGGTCCCAGTTAAAGCCACTGGAAAATAATTGGCCATTACGGCCTCATTTCCTCCAGCTGCTAGGATAGCAGTGGAGCAAATCTGAAGAAATTCAACGGGATTAACGGTCCCGTCAAACTTCTCCGGCAGGTGAGGTCAGAATTTCTATGGCCACCTGACCATAAGCAAATGCATGGCTAGGGCCGAACAGCCTCCTCCTACTCCTTCAGGAGCAGAAATGTCCTGAGCTTCTCGTGTTTCACGAGCACGCTCAATATGGACTCAGCCGTCTTGTTGACGGTATCGACGATCAAGCTCCGCCCGGAGGTCATGAGTTGAAAGCCTTGACACCGTGTGGGTGCATCGTGCCCCGGAGGGCAACGACGTCACTTGCTGCGACGCAGCACGTCTCCCGTTGTTGGAAACGTGCGGACCAAGTCTGCCAGACAAGGTCCGTCGCTGCGACGGGGCCCGTCCTGAAGGAGGAGGACCCTGGTTGCTGATGCGGTCGGCTGCTGCTGCAACCAAGTGTTCCACATCGGCCCTCCACTGCTCCATTGCATCCCGGGATGCGTCCGGAGGTGGTGGGCGCTGAAGAAGAGAATGTGCTGCATGGAGCGCGTGTTTCGGGTTGTCAAGATTTGCTGACTTAGTGATTTACGTCGGTGCACCATCGCGCTGCCCAGCTTGATTTGCTGGTGGAGGCGGCGGTGGTGGTAGCGTGACTCCTGCTGGAACTGAGGTTCCCGCTGGTGGCTGCATATTGGAGGGATTGCCCCCAACAGCTTGAACAGCGGGATGACCGTTGGAGGATCCAGCAGCTGAGTTCACCATTCTTGAAATCTCAGGCGCGCCCCTACCTGGCGCGCCAACTGTCGGTGGTTTTGATCCGGCAGATCTCCCGACACTACTAAAGTGTTGGAGGAGTTTGAAGTTCGGTGTGGGCGCGCGGAGATTCAAGAAGGTGAAGTGTAAAATGACACAAGAGACACGAAGATTTACGTGGTTCGGGTCGCCTGAGCGTAATACCCTACTCCATGGGGTGTGTTAGTGTTGTATTGGATGTATGAGCTCAACGTGAGTTGAGAGTGTAGAGTCAGCACATTCAGTCTGTCTCCTATGTATCGTCGGCCTGTCTTTTTATAGTACAAGGGAAGGCCGTTACAAGTTCGCCTGGCCCGACAAGTGGCCCCGGCGGTTACTAATATTGATACACATTTGATATGCTTAATTACCCTTAATAACCGAGTTATGGGCTTTGATAGCACCGTTACTGGTAATTAAGGTCGTCTGATTGTGTGTCATTAATATAGTATTAATGACACTTAATCGGGTCTTGAAGTCTGTCGGTGGTTTGGATCCGGCAGATCTCCCGACACTACTAAAGTGTTAGAGGAGTTTGAGGTTCGGTGTGGGCGCGCGGAGATTCAAGGAGGTGAATTGTAAATGACACAGGAGACACAAGAATTTACGTGGTTCGGGCCGCCTGAGCGTAATACCCTACTCCACGGGGTGTGTTGATGTTGTATTGGATGTAGCGCGTGTGTTAGTGTGTCTGAACGTCTATCGAGCGTGTGTGTAAACGTCATCGGCCTGTCCTTTTATAGTACACGGACAGGCCGTTACAAATTAGCCTGGCCCGACATGTGGCCCCGGCGGTTACTAGTATTGATACTTATTCAACACGTTTAATTGCCCTTAATGACCGTGTAATGGGCTTTGACAGCACCGTTACTAGTAATTGAGGTTGTCCGATCATGTGTCATTAATATGGTATTAATGACACTTAATCGGGTCTTGAAGTCCTTGATTCTCCTTTGAAGATCCGGAGCCGTTGTGGAGCCTTCCGGAGGTCAGAGGCTGAAGATCCGATGGTTGGACACGTGGCAGCACCGGAGCACACTGTGGAGAACAGATGGTTTCGGTGTTAGCCAACATGTGTCAGCACCGGAGCTTCCCTCGGTCTGGGGTTAGGTCCGGGGGTGCCACTTCGGTACATAGCCCGGAGCTTCCTCCCTTGCGGGCGGTAGCTTCGGTTTGATAGTACACGTGGCGACCCTGGGACTAACCATGTTGGAGAAGCGGGTCCGGACATGTCTGACATGTGGGCCTCCGAAGGTCTTGAAATCAAGTGGGTGACTTTCCCTTGAGATCTTTGCAATCCCAAGGGGTATATGGTACCCAGGGTACCGACAGTGGCCCTCTGGGCCCACCTCCGGGGAAGACCTCTTGGATGAAGTCATTCCGCCAGAGGTGGGTCCATCCTTTGACTTTTGAACTGAGTCTTCAAAGGTCTTCGGATGTGCCATTGGCGATGGTTTGGAGTTAAATCCTAGCCGCGTGGCGTATCCCTTGTGCGGCAGGTGAGATCTTTGGCATGCGGATCTCATGCAATATAAGGTCGTCGGTTCCTGATACGAAAATCGTATCGGTTCCGCGCGCCTTGTCAGGCCGCCGCCTTCGGGCTTCCCGCCTCATGATGGCAACCGTTCGCCTGGGTAATAACCTCGACTTGATCGTCGGGGTAGTCCCGGGCCCTCTTGTCATCGGCTGGGTGGAATTTTTGAGTGGTATCTTCGACTTCCTTGCGGTTTCCATCCAAGCGTCGCAAGGGCTTACTTAAGGAGGAAAGCGCACACCGTTTGGGGTTCTTTACGCCTCTCATCTAATCTTGCGCTCAAACTCCCAACTTGTGTTTCGCTTTTCTTCTCTTGCCCTGCTGTGCCGCGATGGAGTTGGGTCTCCGCGAGAGTCATTTGAAGACCGACGGCGACTTGAAGAAGGTTCGGGCCCTCATGGGATGGTCCTCGGACTTCTTCAACCGCTCGGTACGCGCCGGTGGAGAGCTCCCATTTGAGAAGGAGCACGCCAGCGAAATGGTGTACTTATCCTCGTACGCCATGGTGGGGTTGATCCCACCTTTTTCCTCCTTTTTCTTGATGCTGCTAGACTTCTATGGTCTGCAACTGTATCACCTTGGCCCCCACTCCATTCTTCTTGTGTCTATCTTCGTCCACTTCTGTGAGATGTGGGTGGGAATCCCCCCTGCATTGAACTCTTCCGGACCTTCTTCATCGTCCATACGACCGATAGGAGCAATGAGTACCTTGGATTCTACTACTTCGTGAAGCGCAAGAAGTGCCCATTGAAGTACCTCCAGTCGTTTCCCTCTGGGAAGTGGGATGACTGGAAGAAGGACTGGATAGTCGTCCGAGTGGAGGAGCACGAGAAGCTGGAGTTGCCCGAAGGCCTCCCCAACATCGACACGACAATCTGGAGTGAAGCTCCGGTGCTGGCGGAAGCCTTTAACCCTGCTTTGACCAGGATCCGCCAATGCGTGGAGGGAGGATTGACTCCTCAGGCGGTGTTTTGCAACTTCCTGGTCAACAGGTGGGCACCGCTGAAGAGGAGAGAAAAACTCGCTTGGGCCCTCAACAGCGTGATGGATGACGACCGGGTCGAGACCAGGCTGAAGTCCAACATGGTGGGGAAAACCTTGGAGTTCCACCTCAAGAAGTTCCAGCACGACATCGACGTCGAGGGTGACGACTTGACTTCGCCATCAGCTTTTCTCCCTCTGAACGTGGAAGTGGAGTTCAGCAGGGAGCTCCAGCGGAAGATGCCTGTGCTTGACGACCTTGGTGTCGTCGAGAGAAGATCAACCACGAGGGTGGCGATCCCTGGAGCTTCCGAGGGTGGCTCCGACCCTGCCCCGAAGCCGAGGGTCGAGGTCGTCAGCAAGGGCAAGGAGCTGGCGGACGAACCCTTGAGTCGGAAGAGGAAGCTGCTGTACGCCGACGGAAGGTCCGTCAGGCCTGCTACCTCTGCGTCGGCTCCTTCTCCCCGGAGGGGGAGGTCTTCTACAACTACGGCGACTGTTACCGCAGTGGGGTCCTCCCGGGGTGCTAGCTCCGGGCATACGACTCCAGCACCGGGGCCAGTGGAGGCCTCTAGGTCCGGAGGTCCTTCCCGATCGAGGGGGGCCTCGACTAGGGAAACACCCGTGGACGCAACGAGTTCCGGGGGGCCTTCCGGAGCTTCCACGCCGGCTATGACCAGCCTAGAATGCCCGGGAAAAAGGTTCCGCGCAAGCTGGTGCAGAAGCCTCCCAAGGTAATTTTTAATCTTTACCTTGGATAGTTGTTTAATTGTAGTAACTATTTTTTAAGTTTCTTCGTTCATCATCTGCAGCGTCCCCAAGAAGGGGAGTGAGGCTCCACCCTCACCCACAGCAGCTGAAGCCGTGAGGGTGGAAGCTTCTGCTCCTGTCCCGGTGCCGCCCCAAGTGGTGGCTGAGGCTGCGACAGCTCCGGCGCCGGCTATCGTGGTCATGGACCTCGACTCATCCCCAGAGGCTCTCGTGGTAGCGCCGGACCGCGGGAGTGAAGATGCGCCAGCGGCACCTGTCCCGGAGGTTGAAGCTCCGGGTCCTGGTGTTGAGATGATGGAAGCTCCGGCCGTTAGGCCGGAGGAAGCTGTAATCCCGGCCCTAGAGCCGGAAATTGTCAAAGCTCCGACGGTCGAGCCGGAGGTGATTGAAGTCCCGGCGTGCACGCCGGATGTTGAGGAAGACCCGGCGGTTGGGCCGGCTACCTCAGAAGCACCGGCCGCAGAGCCGGTCGTTGTTGGAGCTCCGGCCGCAGGGCCTATTGAGGATGAAGATCTTCCGATCCCGAGCCAGATGATGCAGAGGCGTCGGAGCTCGAGCCCCCATCAGAGGAGGTGCCAAGGCCGGAGCCAGAAGTGGCCCCTGCTCCGGAAGTGACGACGTCGGAGGTACCCGCGGCTGAGCTGGAGTGCCCTGGTGAAGCCGCTGGCCCCCTGTCTGAGGGGGTGAATGAAGATCTGGCGGCGGGGCCTTCCTCGATGGCGACTGAGGCCATCCCGGAGGACGGCCCTAGTGCCATGGAGACCCAGGGGACCACTCTTGTGGAGTGGGACCCAATTTTTGTATCTGAAAACCCACTGGAACCAGCAGAGGAGACCCCAACAGGTCCGGAACCTATCCCGTTGTCACTATCTATTGACAACGCATGTTCCAGTCTGCGTCAAGTTCAGCTGGCCTTCTTCCACGATAGCAAGGCTCTTGAAGAGGAGCGCCAAACCCTTAGGAGGTGGCGTAACCGGCTCTACTTCGAGAACAAGCTGGCGCAGTCGAGGCTAGCGAATGACAAAGAGTGGATCAAGCGGGAGAAGGTCCGTCTGGAATACTGGGTAAATTATTGGATGACAGGGAGAGTATGACTCGTGCCCTCGACGCTCAATCCTGGGAGATCTACGAGCAGGCCAAAGCAGCTAACAGTGCGACCGATGAACACCACGAAAGGCTTGAGGCCATTAACACTACACTCATCAAGCGCCGAGAGGCACTTGAAGAGAGGGAGAAATGACTCGAAGATGAAGAGCAGAAACTCCTAGAGCTGCGGGATGATGTCCTGAGGAGGGAGGAGGAGCTCTCCGAGAAGGTGGCTCTGGCTGACAAGGGCCTTGAGGAGCGCACCAAGAAATTGGAAGAGCGCTACGTAGAGGAGGAGAATAAGGCCTGGGTGCGAGGGCAGGAGCTCCACGAGCGGGAGTGTGCCCTTGTTGCCAGGGAAAAGAAAGTGAGGGGCAGGGAGAAGGACCTGGTCGACCGCCGGAACAAGATCCACCTCCGGGAGGAGGAGCTCGGAAAACTCGAGAAGCGGGTTGCTGAGAAGATTCAGCAAAACACCAAAGAAGTTGAGTGCCTCGCCCGTGAGAATTCCGAACTGGTGGCGGCCAGAAGATCCTTGGAAGAATTGAAGGGCTTGAGGACTGCTGACTCCCTACAAATTTGGGAGTTCCTGGGCAAGTCCAACGACGCACTAACACCGATGGGCTTCAGTCCCGTGCGTCCGGATGATCCGGAGCCGGAGCCGAACCTAGCGTTGCAGGCGTTGAGCTCGGCAGGTAGCAAGCTCTCCAAGGTGGGCGATGTCATCGCGGACCAATTGGAGGTTGAGGGGCAATCCCTGGCGAAGAAGTCGCAGAGTATGTGCTGACGTGCTACACCAGCCAGAACTCCCAATTTCCTCTGGACCCGGTGCTTGAAGGTCTCGCTGAAGGAGAAGGGGAAGCTGCCCGAGCCAACGTGTCGGAGGTTGCCCAGAAGGCCGCTCAATTCTTCCATAGGGTCTAGGACCATCTCCGCAGTTCCCACTTGTATCCTCTCTTCTTCTTCCTCAATTTTGTAATCCCTTGTCTCCAGATGAATGAAATCCCCAAATTTTTGTGAATTTCACTTTTTGTCTTCAACACTTTTGTCTTCACTTGGCCCCCTGGTAGATGTACACAATTTGATTTTGAACATGTACCAAGAGGATATTGTGTTTTGTTGAAGACTCATTTGCTTCAAACTTGTAGAGTGTAGGTCCGAAGTCTTCGATAGTGAAGGCCCCCTGAGGTCAAACTGACTACCGCCGGAGCTTAGTAGTTCCGGCAATAGTCCCTATCAACGCATATAGCATCGATAGTTAGCCCTCCGGGTGTCGGAGCTTAGTAGCTCCGGCACTGACCTTTGCCAACACGTAGCTTGTCGGCAGCAGACTCCACTTGTGGGGTCTTCTCACCATCTTTTGTTTTACGTCGACGGCTGGCCCCCCTAGCTTTACCGGAGCTTGGTTGCTTCGGTGATGCTCGTTTTCAATGCTTAACATCGATTACAAGCCACCTAGAGGAGTCGGAGCTTTGTTAGCTCCGATTTTTCTCCATCAACGTGGATTTTATTTTTCCTGCACACTGAAGCCAAGAAAAATAGTAAAATTCGTTTCTTGCCTATACCTTCGTCACGGCTTACGATTCTCGAGAAAATTTTAGGTCAAACGCGATTCTAAACACAACCGAATGCGTTGCCTTTTCTTCCAGATTCAATTGTACTTGGACCCGCCTTACTTCGGCCTGCCGGGGTGTAGGTAGAGTGGCGTACTTAGGGTGCTTGACCAGGCTAAGCCGCTAGCACACTCCGGCCCTAGATTGGCTTGGCGGTATTCAGGCAAGTGGGCCATGAACAATATTTGAATCCAAAAGAATCGACAATACAACTCGAATCGTATATGAACCGGCCGAACTAAAATTTCTTAAGAATTGCACGTCTTTGTTACAGACAAGAAAGAGAAAAATAAAAAATGTTGAGCCTGTACAAAATGAATGCACGTGGAGTCTGTTTCATATGAAGATGTCTTTCATTATAGGTCCGGGGTACAGGGGAAACAAGTACACTCTTAGGGTACAAAACCAGACTAAGGGTGTTTAAGTTCTCGTTTGTCCCAGGGTAGCTAGCCACACTTTTAGTTCTGAGATTGTGACAAGTGTTGCATGAACTTTGCGGACCTTCCGGGGAAGGTCCGGCTGTTCTCCCGGAGGAACTACCCGACTCTGTACAATGACTCTATAACATACACCTCAAGTTACTACAGACTCACCTCCGTGATATTAAGTGTAGAACTTACGGAGGTGCTCGATGTTCCAAGGATTTGGGAGAGGTGTCCCATCCTTGGTAGCTAAGCGAACGCTTCCAGGACGGGATACTTTAATCACTCGGAAGGGTCCCTCCCAGCCGGGGGAGAGTTTGTTTAACCCTTCTGTGGATTGTATTCTTCGTAGCACCAGATCACCTTCCTCGAGCTGTCGGTTGTGTACATGCCGCTGATGATAACGCTGTAGGGCTTGGCGATATTGGGCATTCCGAACAGCTTCTTGGCACCTTCCCTCCTCAAGGAGGTTTAGTTCTTCACGCCGGAGCTGGTCCTGCGCGGCTTCGTCGAAGGTCCGGACCCGGAGTGAACCCAAGGTGATTTCCGGAGGAAGGATTGCTTCAGCTCCGTACACCAGGAAGAAGGGTGTCTCTCTAGTTGACCGGTTTGGAGATGTCCTGTTGGCCCATAAAGTGGGCGGAAGTTCTTCAATCCAGTTGGCTCCATGTTTTTTCAAGCGCTCATAAGTGCGCATTTTGAGTCCTTTAAGGATATCAGCATTTGCTCTCTCGGCTTGGCCATTGCTTGCTGGGTGAGCTACGGAGGCATAGCAAACTTGTATGCCGAGGTCTTCGCAATATCCTTGAAATGCAGAGCTTGTGAATTGGGTCCCATTATCAGTGATTATTTTGTTTGGAACTCCAAATCTGCATACGATGGACTGCAAAAAGTTGATAGCAGATTGCTTGTTGATTGTCACAACTGGAGTTGCTTCCGGCAACTTGGTGAACTTGTCAATGGTGACGTCAGGAACTTGTAACCTCCGACAGCTCTTGGGAAAGGTCCCAAGATGTCCATCCCCCACACAGCGAAGGGCCATGTAGGAGGTATCATTTGTAGGGGCTGAGCTGGTGTGTGAATTTGCTTTGCATGAAATTGACATGCTTCGCATTTCTTCACCAGCTCAGTTGCATCCTGGAGTACTGTAGGCCAGTAGAAGCCATGCCGACAGGCTCTACCAACCAGCGTGCGGGAAGACGCGTGGTTCCCACACTCGCCTTCATGGATTTCCGCGAGGAGCTCGCAGCCTTCTTCCCTTGTGATGCACCGCATTAGGATGTCATTGGCACCGCGCCGGTAGAGATCCCCTTCTACCAACGTGTATCTTTTAGCCAATCTGACTACCCGGTCAGCGGATACATCGTCGTCAGGAAGGATGTTGTCTTTCAAGTAGCTCCGGATCTCCGAGATCCATGCATCGGAACTAGCTTGAGCATTTGAGTTTTGCGTGCTGGGTTGCTCGGAGCTTCCGGCAGCACCTACGACCCTTGATGACTGCCATGGTAATAGGGCCATCGAGACCGTCAGCTTCGGGATGCTGATCTCGTCCCCTTCGCTCAGTTCGGCAGGCTGAGCTGTTGGTTTTGACAACTTCTGGACAAAAGTTCCGTTAGGAGCCGGAGCTCCGGTTGACGCTTTCGTCGAGAGTTCGTCAGCTTCAGCCTTATGGGCACGCTGAACATGGTGGAGATCTAGGACTTCGAAGTCCTTCTGAAGCCTCTGGACTTCAAGGAGGTAAGCAGCTAGCTGGAGATTGTTGCAGGAGCATTCACCCTTCACTTACTTAATGATGAGCTGCAAATCTCCCTTGACCAGCAGTTGCTTGACACCATATGACAGTGCCACCTTTAGTCCGTAGATGAGTGTTTCATACTCCGCCATGTTGTTGGTCGCCTTGAAGTCAAGGTGTACCATGCATTTTTACCTTCTGCATGGAGCCGTCGATGTAGAGGGTCCAGTGAGGCTCGATTAAGGCTGGAGCTTGATGTTCCGGCTTCTGCTCACTGGGACCCCCAGAGTTTGATGGAGAGGGAGTCCATTCCGCCACGAAGTCTGCCAAGGCTTGACTCTTGACTGCTTGCCTTGAAATGAATTCAAGATCAAATTCGGCCAATTCTGCTGCCCACTTTGCAATATTCCCAGTTGAATTGGGATTATGCAAGATTGCTCGAAGTGGGTAAGAGGTCACCACTGAGACTTTGTGAGCTTGGAAGTAATGACGAAGCTTCCTGGAGGCAATAAGAACTGCATAGAGCAGCTTATGCACCTCTAGGTAGCGAGTCTTGGCATCATGTAGTACTTCAGTGATGAAGTACACCGGGTGTTGAATGGTCCAGACCTTCCCGGAGGGGCCCGTAGCTTCCTCTCCACTGACCCGGATCCTCCCGGAGGGATCCGGATTTTCTTCGGGGACCTCCGGGTCCTGGCTGGAGGAACCCGGAGCTTCTTTAGAAGCGACCTGGACCCTCCCGGAGGGGTCTGGGTCTTCTGAAGTGACTTCTTATGGATTCGAGTCTGGGAGCTGGGACCCAGATTCGCTTTCAGGTACCTCCGGACCCTCCCGAAGGGGTCTGGATTCCTGAGTATGAGGTAGCTTTGGTCTCTCCGCAACCAGAACCATACTGATGACTTCGTCAGTTGCTGAAATGTAAAGCAACAAAGGCTCACCAGGGTTCGGAGCTACCAGAATTGGTAGGGTGGTGAGGAACTGTTTCAGCTCCTCGAATGCCTTCTCTGCTTCTTCAGACCATTGGAATGGTCCGGACTTCCTCAATAACTTGAAGAAGGGGAGTGCCCGTTCCGCCAGTCTTGAAATGAACCGGCTGAGGGCTGCTAGACATCCAGTTAGCTTTTGGACATCTTTGATGCGGGTTGGTGGCCGCATGTCTTCAATGGCCTTGATCTTCGCCAGATTAGCTTCTATGCCCCGGTGACTTACCAGGAAACCAAGAAGTTTTCCGGAGCTAACCCCGAAGACACACTTGTCTGGGTTTAGCTTTGTACGGGTGGCCCGCAGCTTGTCGAAGACAGCTTGCAGGGTGTCAAGGAGTGACTCCTTGTTCTTGACCTTGACCACGATGTCATCGACGTACACTTCCACTATGTCTCTAATGAGTTCTTCAAAAGTTTTGTACATAGCTCGTACAAAAGTTGAAGCTGCATTCTTGAGACCAAATGGCATGGCTGTATAACAATACAATCCATCTACTGTGATGAATGAGGTATGCTCTTCATCTTCCCTAGACATTCTGATTTGATGATACCCAGAATATGCGTCTAGGAAACACAGTAATTCACACCCGGAGGTGGAATCCACTATCTGATCTATTCTAGGTAGTGGGAATGGATCTTTTGGACATGCCTTATTTAGTGTGGTGTAGTAGATGCACATCCGAAGCTTCTCGCTGGTCTTGGGCACAACGACTAGGTTTGCCAGCCATTTTGGATGGAAGACTTCTCGGATGAATCCAGCTTCGAGCAACTTCTTCACTTCTTGTCGGATGAAGTTCTGTCGCTCTACGGATTGCTTCCGAGGCTTCTGATGCACAGGCCGGGCGTCAGGGTAGATCTTCAGATTGTGCTCAATCACTTCCCTGGGGATCCCAGGCATTTGTGACGGTTGCCAGGCAAACACGTCGACATTATCCCGGAGGAAAGTGATGAGCGCGAGTTCCTATTTGTCGTTCAATCCCCCCGATATACGGGTGGTCTGAGCGGCATCAGAACCAATTTGGACAACTTTGACGGGAATGTCAGTGTCGCCGCTTGGCTGCACACCAGGTGCAGAAGTCGAGCCTCGTTGACGAATGCTCGGGGGTTTTGGAGCTTGCTCCTGCCTGGAGTCCTCTTCTTGCGCCGTGGTGAGTGCATGGAGTTCTTTCAGAGCAGTTACTCCGGTAGTACGATCTCCGCGGATTTGGAGAACGCCTACTGGTGTTGGCATCTTCAACACCAGATAACCATAATGAGCAGCTGCCATGAATTTGTACAGGGCAGGCCTACCCAAGATGGCTTTGAAAGGTAAGTTGACCTGAGCGACGTCAAAGACCAACTTCTCGGTGCAGTACTTCTCTCGTGTCCCGAAGGTAGCGGGGAGAGTAATAGCTCCGAGTGGGGTAATGGCTCCCGGACCTACTCCGAAGAAAGGTCGAGAGGGGTGGAGATCCGAAGGTCGGATCTGAAGCTTAGTAAAAGCTTCGAAGCTTATGAGGTTAAGCCCCAAACCTCCGTCTACCATGACATGGTGGAGCTGGATGTTATTGATGGTAGGAGATACCATCAAAGGTAACTGACCTGCTCCAACCATGCTCCGAGGACAGTCCAAAGCATCAAAAGTGATGGCTGTGTCCATCCACTTCCGATGAGGTTCCGGCCTGACTGTAGGAGCTACAACAGCCATATCCCGACGCATAGTCTTGATGACGCGGCGGGAGGTGATGTCCCATGATCCACCAAAAATGGTATTCATGGTCTTTCGACGCTCGTTGTCAGAGACGTCAGAATCGTCGTCAACGGAGGTGTAGACGGCCTTCAGGACCTTTTTGGGATCCTGAAAACCTAACTCCTCTTCAGCTGGAGCTTCATCGACTTTTTGCTTTCCTTCCCTCTGTCGGAAAGGAGATTCTTCCCGGCGCTTGGTGTAGCGCTCGACAAGGTTTTGGACCTCCCGGTAGTCTTCCAAACTGTGGCTGCCCGTTTTGTGAATTGGGCACCACACCTTGGGCTTGCCACCGTCTTTAGAAGACGGTCGAGGTCGCTTCTCGGGGCGTGGCCCCCGGCCACCCGGAGCTGCAGCAGCTGCAACATTGGATGTACCAGCCGACAACTTCTTCTTGCCGTTGGTCTTTTTCTTCTTCTTGCCGTTCCCGGAGGTAGCGGCTTCTTCTTTGGAGGATTTCTTGTGACCCTCCGGAGTTGGTTTGGAGTGCATCTCACGGCCCTCCGCAGCTCTGGCACATTTGTCAGCCAAACTGAAGAGTTCCGTGACACTGGTGATCTCCTTGATCGTCAGTTTCTCCAGCATCTTCTTGTCCCGTACACCCTTTCTGAATGCCACAATGACAGAGGCGCTAGAGATAGAAGGGATAGTGTTTCGTACCTGAGAGAACCTCTGGATGAATGATCGCAGGGATTCTCCCCCTTTTTGCACGACTGCAAAAAGGTCCAGTTCAGTGCCTGGTCGGGTGTATGAACTCCCGAAGTTAGCGGTGAACTGCTGGCACAGCTCCTCCCAACTGTTGATGGAGTTGGGTGGAAGGCTCATAAACCAGGACCTGGCGGTCCCAGTTAAAGCCACTGGAAAATAATTGGCCATTACAGCCTCATTTCCTCCGGCTGCCAAAATAGCAGTGGAGTAAATCTGAAGGAATTCAACAGGATTGACGGTCCCGTCGAACTTCTCCGGTAGGTGAGGCCGGAACTTTTGTGGCCACCTGACCATACGCAGATGCATGGCCAGAGCTGAACAGCCGCCTCCTACTCCTTCAGGAGCAGGAACGTCTTGAGCTTCTCGTCTTTCACGAGCACGCTCAATATGGACTCGGCCGTCCTGTTGGCGGTATCGGCGATCAAGCTCCGCCCGGAGGTCATGAGTTGAAAGCATGGATACCGTGTCAGTGCGTTGTGCCCCGGAGGGCAATGATGTCACTTGCTGTGATACAACACGTCTCCTGTTATTGGAAACGTGCGGACCAAGTCTGCCAGACAAGATTCGCCGCTGCGATGGGGTCTGTCCTGAAGTAGGAGGACTCTGGTTGCTGATGTGTTTGACTGCTGCTGCAACCAAATGTTCCACATCAGCCCTCCACTGTTCCAGTGCATCTCGGGATGCATCCGGAGGTGGTGGGCGTTGGAGAAGAGCACGCGCCGCATGGAGCGTGTGTTCCGAGTTGTCATGATTTGCTGACGCAGTGATTGACGCCGGTGCACCATCGTGTTGCCTAGCTTGATTTGCTGGTGGAGGCGGTGGTGGTGGGAGTGTGACTCCTGCTGGTGCTGAGGCTCCTACTGGTGGCTGCATATTGGAGGGATTGCCCCCAACAGCTTGAGCAGCAGGTTGACCGTTGGATGATCCAGCAGCTGAGTTCACCATTCTCGAAATCTCAAGCGCCCCTACTTGGCGCGCCAACTGTCAGTGGTTTGGATCCGGCAGATCTCCCGACACTACTAAAGTGTTAGAGGAGTTTGAGATTCGGTGTGGGCGCACGGAGATTCAAGAAGGTGAATTATAAATGACACAGGAGACACAAGAATTTACGTGGTTCGGGTCGCCTGAGCGTAATACCCTACTCCACGGGGTGTGTTGATGTTGTATTGGATGTAGCGCGTGTGTCTGAACGTCTATCGAGCATGTGTGTAAACGTCGTCGGCCTGTCCTTTTATAGTACAAGGACAGGCTGTTACAAATTAGCCTAGCCCGACATGTGGCCCCGGCGGTTACTAGTATTGATACTTATTCAACACGTTTAATTGCCCTTAATGACCGTGTAATGGGCTTTGACAGCACCGTTACTGGTAATTAAGGTCGTCCGATCATGTGTCATTAATATGGTATTAATGACACTTAATCGGGTCTTGAAGTCCTTGATTCTCCTTTGAAGATCCGGAGCCGTTGTGTAGCCTTCCGGAGGTCAGAGGCTGAAGATCCGACGGTTGGACACGTGGCAGCACCGGAGCACACTGTGGAGAACAGATGGTTCTGGTGTTAGCCAACACGTGTCAGCACCGGGGCCTCCCTCGGTCTGGGGTTAGGTCCAGGGGTGCCACTTCGGTACATAGCCCGGAGCTTCCTCCCTTGCGGGCGGTAGCTCCGGTTTGATAGTACATGTGGCGACCCTGGAACTAACCATGTTGGAGAAGCGAGTCCGGACATGTCTGACATGTGGGCCTCCTAAGGTCTTCAAATCAAGTGGGTGACTTTCCCTTGAGATCTTTGCAATCCCAAGGGGTATATGGTACCCAGGGTACCGACAAATCCTTGATTCCCCTTTGAAGATCCGGAGCTGTTGTGGAGTCTTCCGGAGGTTAGAGGCTGAAGATCTGACGGTTGGACACGTGGCAGCTCCGGAGCATACTGTGGGGAACAAATAGGTCCGGTGCCACCTAACACGTATCAGTTCTGGAGCTTCCCTCGGTCTGGAGTTAGGTCCGAGGGTGCCGCTATGGTACATAGCCCGGAGCTTCCCCCTTGTGGGCGGTAGCTCCGGTCTGATAGTACATGTGGCGACCCTGGGACTAACTATGTTGGGGAAGCGGGTCCGGTCATGTCTGACATGTGAGCCTCCGAAGGTCTTCGAATCAAGTAGATAACATTCCCTTAAGATCTTTGCAATCCCAAGGGGTATATGGTACCCAGGGTACCGACAAAGACGGAATGAGTACTAGCAATCTGTGGGTCTCTCAGAAGAAAAAAACTAAGAGGACAAAAATCGTAGGCTGCTAATTTAATCTCTTAGAAAAAATTAATTACTTGTAGTGAAAAAAAGGTAAAAAGAAAGCTAAGCCCTTGGGTTTTCCATCAGAATATAATGCTCATGATTTCTGACCGAGCTGTTCCAATAGAATTCTACGGGCCCACAGGATCTTCGGGTCCGTACATGGGGCTGTTCCCAATTAGTTAGATATACTCCTATACCAAGCGCGGTCCATCTCCTAGACGACTCAGCTTCAGTGCAATGGTGAAACAACAACGTGTTGTTAGGGGTGGGCAAATAAATCGAGACGGAAAAACCGAAACCGAAAAAATCAAGACCGGAACCGAAAAGACTGAAATATCGGGTATCGGGTAGCAAATATAAATAACTGAAAAATAAATATCGGGTTCGGGTATCACTCTCGAGTAACTGAAATAACCGCATAATAAGTTAAATTATGCGTGCTAAACTATGAACAATTCAAATTTAGATATTTTATTTCCAAGTTGTGATGTGTAAAGTTGTTGGATTTAAACGTTTATTTTTTATTTTTCATTTGTTAATTTATAATAAATTACTTCATGGGATTAAATTTATCAATCATATTAAATTTGTGCAAATATGACATGGATATAATGTATAATTTGGATATATCGGGTAGGACCGAAGACCGAACCGGAATTTTGGTACCCAAAATGTTCGGGTACCTAATATTATTACAACAATTCGGTCTAGTGATTTCAAGAAACTGAATTTTGAAAAAGACCGAAATACCTAAACCAAAATATCGGGTAGACCGAATGCACACCCCTACGTGTTGTCATCTTGAAGACGCATGTTGCATCTAGAAAATTCTCATTCTCATCTCGAGCAACACCAGTGGCTCCGTCGGACTGTTCGTTTGAGAAGAAAAGGCACACCAACTGTAGACTTCCATAGAGGTATTTAGGATAAACTTATTATGGTACTCCTCCAGTTTCAAAATATTTGACGCCGGTAGCAATTATGGATATTATTTTCTTTTGTATTTTCTTCTAATAAACGTGCATGATGATCAACATTAAGATCGTACAATTTCTGGCTTGCAGCTGGCTGTCACCGCGCGCGGGGATGTGATTGGTATTTTCCTCTGGTTCCAAAGAAATGCATAGTTCGAAATGAGATTTTTTTTAGGGCAAGTCACTGAAATTTATATTGATGATTGTGCAGGAATGCAGTTATTAGCGAGGGCATCTATTAGAAAGTATGGAGCGTCGCTTACCCAATTACATAAGTTGTTTACAGGATCAGCAAATTTTGCACAACAGTGTGCCACCATATTAGCCTCTCGATTAATAAAAGAAAAGAAAATAGAAATAAAATTTCAGCTAAGTTCCTGCACATCACGCCAAATGCTCCCAATTGATGATCAATCCTTTCAGATGAGCTCATAATTTTCACCACTGATGACTTGTCAGATTGATGCTCCGTACTTGCGGACTACTACGCTTCGTACCATCATGCGGATTGATGCTCTTATCTGCCGGTGAGCAACACGCCGGGAGCCGTCCGACATGCACAGGACATCACCGACATGGCTCAACGTGGAATTTTTTTTTTCCCATTTTAGCACTGATTTATAACAAATTTCCATCATTAGCTATCAAAACTTTTATTTTGCAATTATAACAGCCTTACCGTCCACGGTGTGGACGACTCGTCCACACTGGACGATTGGCCACATGGCGGCCTCTCAAACGTCCCAAAATTTCTAAGTCATATTCACTTTTGGACGACTATTTTAAAATATTTAGAGATATATTTTGGAAATATAATTATTGAGGAACTGTAGAAATGTGTACTACAATTTCTTCAATAACAAAATTCACAAAATATGTCTCTAGATATTCTAAAATAGCCGTACAAAAGTAAATAAAACTCTAAAAATTTGACCTGTAGAGGAAAATCGCTGAGTTTAATCACTTTTGGACTGCTATTTTAAGATATATAGAAATCTCTTTTGGAAATGTTGTTATTTAAGTAATGTAGAAAACAATGTACACTACATTTTATTAAAAATAATATATACAAATATGTTCCTAAGTATTTTAAAATAGTCGTTCAAAAGTGATTAAAACTCAGAAAATTTGGATGTCCCAGTGACAAATAGCCCAAATTTTCCGAGTTTTAGTCACTTTTGAACGGATATTTTAAAATACTTAGATACATATTTTGTAAATTTATTTATTGAAGAAAATATAGAAAACATTATGTTCTACATTTACTTAAATAGCAACATTTGCGAAAGATGTTTCTAGATATCCCAAAATAGCCATCCAAAAATGACTAAACTCAACAAATTTGTCTCTGCAGCTTAAACTTTTTTTGAGTTTTATTCACTTTTGTATGGTTATTTTAAAATACATAAAGACATATTTTGATAATTTTGTTATTGAAGGAATTGTAGTACACATTTCATACTATAATTTGTTCAATAATTATATTTCTAAAATATGTCTATAGATATTTTAAAATAGTTGTCCAAAAATGAATATTACTCAGAAATTTTGGGACGTCCGAGAGCTCGCCACGTGGCCAATCGTCACGGTGTGGACGACTCAGTCCACACCGTGGACGGTAAGGCTTTTAGAATTTCAAAATAAAATTTTTGATAGCTAATAATGTAAATTTGTTATAAATTGATGCTAAAATAAAAGAAAATTCGCTCAACGTGGCTGTCGAAGCCCATCGCATTTGGGCCGGATTGCCCGACTGGGGACATTTAGGCCACATATTTTCTTCGCACAGCTATGATCGCCCGGGCCCGGTGAAGAATTACTATACCCACGGAGGCCCAAATGGCCGGACTCAAATATAAGTCCACCATATCACCCACCCGTCTCCGCCTCCTCGCGAAAACCCTAGCTGCTCGGCGCTCGCTCCGTTGTCCAACCCCCACGAGGTGGCGGCGCGGTCCTTTACCTCCTCCATCTACCCCTCTATTGCTACTGACATTCCGTTTGATTGCTCCAGATATCGCCGTCGCGGTCGACCAAGCCCTCGGAGCGCGGCAGATGGCGTAAGTTCCCCCGCATAAATCTTTGCACCAGTTCGTTTCTTCACGGTTGATTGTCGTGCTAGTTCTCATTTTTCAATAGTAGTTGGTATGTACACGTGTATCGTGAAACGTGGCGCGTCTTTGGTAGTTGCCTGCTTTCTTGGAGGATTACGGAGTCGTGGCTTGGTAGATTGTTACTTAGTTGCCTTGTCTGGGGCTTCGGATGGAAGGATTGACGCGTTGCTGTTACTGTTAGGTCTCCTTTTACAGTGCTTGAATAATTGAGCGCGTGTAAGATCATTGGTTCGCTTAAAGGCACTGCGGTGGTACTTATTTTGGGGGAGCAAGATCCGGTGGAGTGCATCTCAGTTTTTTTTAAAGTGTTGTCCGTTGGATTTGTACCGTGACTATTTGAGTGCGACTGTTAGGTGTGTTCTCGATTTATGATCAGACAAAAAGTGGTTAACCTGTTGTAGCATCCGACACATATGGTCGATTAAATCACAGCTTGTGTGCAATTCAGTCCCCACTCTTTGTCATCAGATATATTTCGGCTTGGTTCCCTTGTTTAGTTTAGTGTGCCTATTGTGGGGGACATTATTGATGGACATTCTGTCTTATGTACATCATATACTTGTACACAATGCTATTGGCCTCGAGCCTGTTTGTTGTTGGTTACTGGAGCAATCTTAGCGCATAGCAGTATTAATTATCCATGCTTGTGCTGTGTATATGATATGCATTTGTAACTGTACTCATTTGTCATTGTTTTGAGATGCTAATACATATATAGTTTTTCACACCCTGCAAATTGTATCATGTCTGCTTTGGCAGGGATCAGGAGACTCCAGTTGTGGTTGAGGCACCTACCCCGGTTCTCGGAGAGCCGATGGACCTGATGACTGCTCTGCAGCTGGTCATGAAGAAGTCAAGTGCTCACGATGGGCTCACCAAGGGCCTTCGTGAGGCTGCCAAGGCCATTGAGAAGCATACTGCTCAGCTTTGTGTGCTTGCCGAGGACTGTGACCAGCCTGATTATGTCAAGCTGGTTAAGGCACTCTGCACTGAGCACAATGTTCATCTGGTTACCGTGCCTAGTGCTAAAACTCTTGGCGAGTGGGCTGGGGTGAGTTAAAGAATATTTTGTTTTGGTTGACTTTTGAGTTGATCTTTAATTTTGTGTTGAACATGCCATGTTCTGATTGCTTTGTACTGAATGTTATTTATTTATTTTCTGTGTACGGTAGTGCATCATGATTTAACAAGGTGCAACTTTTTTGTTTTGCAGCTTTGCAAGATTGACTCTGAGGGCAAGGCAAGGAAGGTTGTGGGCTGCTCCTGTGTCGTCATCAAGGTAACCTATTGATTTCATAGTGTACCATTTCAAGGAACTGTTTTTGTTATATACACTAAAATGACGTTTGACTCCTTTATTTTGGATGATCAGGACTATGGTGAAGAATCTGAGGGCCTTAACATAGTCCAGGAGTACGTCAAATCACACTAAATGTAGTGTGGTTCAGTATCTGGAACTTGCGCTCTACATTTTGGACCTGAGTTTTTAATTTATGCTTAGTTATATGGGGCTTGTTACCGGACTAGAACAATTTTCAACTATGAGCCTTGGAGATGTGAGCAACTATGGGCGTCTGAAAAGCTCTTGTTTAGAGTGCTATGTTACCTGCTGTCAATGAGAATCATCGATATCTGAATTTTTGCTTGTTTGTTCTATTCTACATCTGAATGGCTTGTTCGGATTCGTATTGGTTGGACTTGGTAACAGTGAATCTGTGGCATATTGCGTTCCCGATAATTTCTCAAAGAGGGCCAACTTTGTGCAGTACAATTGCTTTATCTTAGTTGCATTTCATTTTGGCTGAGGGCCTTGAATTGTATGATCCTTGTGTAGAGGAGTTACTATAAGAGGTCCTTTGTGGTTCATGCCAATGTCGTTAGGATAAGAACTAGGAATAATATGCCACTGTATCATTGTGAGTCAAAAACGACAAACATATTATACACAAGCCGGCCCACATTGATAGACCGTACACACACAGCCCAGTACTATCGCCAGAGTTAAGGCCCGATTAAACGGGCCCATCCGGCTGTTTAGCCGGCGACGGTTCCTGTTCCGGCGCGATCTTGACGAAGCGCTTCCAGTACCAGTGGCTCGCCCACACCGCGCGGAGGGACTCGATGGGCACGCCCTTGGTCTCCGGCAGGAAGAAGGCGACGAACGCGGTCATGAGCACGACCCAGCCGGCGTTGTAGGCGAAGGAGCCGTACTTGAATTTGCACAGCATGTTGAGGAAGGACTGCGTCTGCACGAAGGTGAGAGCCAGCGAGATGGCCTCGCTCATCCCTTGCCCCGCCGACCTCACCTCCAGCGGGTAGATCTCGCTCGGGATGATCCACTTGAGCGGCCCCCACGACACGCCGAACCCGGCCGTGAAAAGGCACACCAGCGCCACCACCGCCACCGCGTACGGCCGCGGCATCGTCTTCCCGCCGTCGGTGCCCAGCTCCGCGCCGAAGATCCACGTCATGCCCACCAGGCTCACCAGCAGGATGCCGCCGCCCAGCATGAACAGAGCACGGCGGCCGACCCGGTCGACGGCAATCGCTGCGACGGCGATGGACACCAGACTGACTACGTCCGTGATGATGGAGCCCAGGATGGCCTTCTGGCTCGTGAACCCTACGGTGTAGAAGAGGAGCGGCGCGAAGAGGGTCACCACGATCATGCCAGTCAGCTCGAAGAACACCGGTATGGCGATCGCCATGACCAGGTGGGGACGGTACTCGCGCCGGACGATGCGCCGGAACGCGCCGGTCTCGTACCGCCGGTCCTCCTCCGCGGCCTGCATGATGTCCTTCAGCTCGACGTCCACGTCGGCGGAGCGCCCGCGGATGCGCCGCAACGAGGTGCGTGCTTCCTCCACCTTCCCGCGCAGCACCAGGCTGTTTGGCGAGTCCGGGATGAACGCCGCGCCGAACAGGATGACAACGGCCGGAACGATGCCGACGCCTAGGGACAGGCGCCAGCCCCACACGGGGATGGTGTTGGCGCGGTAGTTCACCAGGTCGGCCACGAACATGCCCACGTTGAGGAAGAAGTGGAAGATGCTCGTGAACGCCCCGCGCCACCGCGCCGGCGCGATCTCCGCCAGGTACACCGGTGCAGACTGATGAACATGCACGTATGCAGCCATTAGTACACGCGTCTTGAGCTTGTGATGCCACGTACGTAGAATAGTGTAATTAATGTGCAGCTGATTATATTGACCGATGATGCTTCCATCACTCACCTGGTTAGTGAAGCCGACAGCGAAGCCGAGGAGGATGCGGCCGATGACCAGCATGTATATGTTGACGGCGGCGCAGTTGAGGACGGCGCCGACGAAGAAGAACGAGGCTCCGATGAGCATGGAGTTCCTCCGGCCGACCTTCCTGGTGACGTGTCCGGCGACCAGGCAGGCGAACATGCCGGCGAGGTAGAGCGAGGAGACGAAGGTGGTGAGCACCTGGCTGTCGAAGATGCAGTACTCGTCCTGCTGCGCGTTGTTCATCTTCTCGATGATGTCAGGGAAGAAGGCCTGGAGGAACGACGTCATCTGCGTCAAGCCACCTGAAAATTCACCATTCCAAGATCATCACATGCCAGAGCAGAATACTAGTTCATCAAGATGCATGGACCATTCATGTGGGCAAAATCTTTCTTGACTCAAATTGCTAAACGCTCAGCACATCATTATCGTTAATCCAATAATTTTTTATTCAAAATTAAACTAGATTTATTATCCTAACAGTATCAATTTGAGAACCGAGGGTGTACATGAACAATTCTATGTACTATGACCTCAATTGAAATGCTGAAATTTTATAGAAATCACTACAATCTTATCTTATACTCTTTCCATCTTAAAAAAATTGTCGTTTTGATGATGGAGGGAGTACTCACTTGTCCTTTTCCCGTTAAAAAAATAATGAAAATATTTTGGTTCAACGACTTGAGAGTACAGGACAGAACGGGCGATTGTGACTCGACCGTGAGAACGAAAACACATTGTTAAAAGCGCGCGCGCGAAGGTGACACTCGGTGACAGTTGCATCATCCACATGGGTCCCTCGTCCCATATCCCTGCAGTCTCTACACGGCTCGCATGATCTGTGGTGTACTCCTATTCCGTGGCGTTGAATTAGGCATTTTCGGATGGGCACTCCATCCTCTCTCTCGCACCTAAACGGAAGCTTCGTACGGGAGGCCGGGCCTGCGACAACATGCATGGGTATGGCATCGCTGGATTCCATGTCGGCTCAGCCCTGGAATCGCTCACATGTGGACAATCATCTCGGAGCTTCACCCGTTGCAGTTGCAATTGCAGAGTGATGGAGGTTTCTGGTTTTGTGTGTTTCCTCTTCTTATACACCACCTCGCTAGAAAACGATAGGCAGAGTAGAAACGATAGGAAAACTGAACGAGTTGAGTGCAAATAAAATCTGTGTGGATTGGTCGGGTTGCTGGCTTAAATTCCTGAGCGAATTGTTTGCCTTGGAGTAAATATCTGGTGAATGTTTGCAGAGGCTAGTTGTTGGCTCTGAGAAAGAGAGAATCTTAACATATGAAAATTAGAGTCTCCCATGAAAAACAGCTCATAAATCATCGTCGTAATTGAGGCGAGAAGACATGAGGAACGGGCATGTATACGCTCTTTCATGAAGAGAAGAGAACCTAATAAGATCAAGAGAAAAAAACGAAAAGCTTCCTAGTTCAAGTCCTGTGCAGCGCATAACCAGAGCACGTGTAATTAAATTCAGCGAAGAATCACTCACCTGTGATGCTGATGTCGTATCCGAAGATGAGCCCGCCGGAGGCCGCCATGAGGCAGCTCGTCACGACCGTGAAGGTGATATCGCTGCTGTAGCCGGGGGCGGCGCCGCCGCCGCCAGCCACCGAGAGCACTCCACCTCCATGCATCGTCTTCCTTTCCTTCTGCGAGGCTGGCTGGTGACAGAGAAACAGCTCGAGCTCGACACGCTGTGGCCGCTGCGGGGACAACCGAGCTTGCGCAAGTGTGTGTTTTGGGTGGATCATACTTGTAGTGGCATGACATGGAGTCAAGTACTCGCGCTGGGTCCAACGGGATATGGCGATGAATTAATTATTTTCTCCCTTTTTAAATCTCCTTTGATTGACACAGCCGACGGTGCCCAACGCGACCTTCATCCAATCCAATACAACTCCATCAGTACTGGTTTGTGCCTTCACTGTCAGCGCCCACAAATATATTTGTTACACCAATGCGCAGCTCTAGTTGATCTAGCAAGTTGTGATGTTTCATTTACTCCCTCTGTCCCCATGAACTTATCGCTTTGTAGTTCAAAGATGAACTACAAAGCGACAAGTTCATAGAGATGGATGGAGTATATATTTCCCCAGAAGACGAAAGGCTAGAAGACGAAAGGCTTTGAGCCTTTGATATAGTTTGCCAAATGGGTCAGGCCCATTGGGCGGCCCGAGGCACGGCCCGAAAAAGCACGGCACGAACCCGAGCCCGACCCGATCCAAACCGTGCCGGGCCGGCCCGGGCACAATATCCGTGCCGGGCCTGGGCCGCCTCTCTGGCCTGTTGGGCTAGCCCGAGCACGGCCCGATTAAGAAGCAGCCCGATACAAGCCCGACCCTCGTAAACCATTGATCTTTATATCTAAAATCAATCTTGACCGTCCATCTCACCGCTCATATAAAAACTCGGTTGCTCCCAAAAACCCTAACTTTCTTTCCCGTATACTGGCGGCGGCCGCCCCTGGCGCCCTCTCCCTCCGGCCGCCGGCGCGCCCTCTCCCTCCGGTCCCGCCGGCGCGCCCTCTCCCTCCGGCCCTCCGGCGCGCCCTCTCCCTCCGGCCGCGGTCCGCGCCTCCTCTGGCCGCCCCTCGCGCTGCTCGCGCCTCCCACCGGTCGTCCGTCGCGCCGCCCCGCCTCCGACCCGAGCCGCCGGCCGCCTACTCGCTTCGCCGCCCCGCCTCGGAGCCGCCGGCCGCGCGGCGCGCGCTCGCCTCGCCTCGGAGGCCGCCGCCCCGTGCCTGGCCTGGCACGAGCACGGACGCGCCCACTGGGCCGTCGTGCCGGCCCGACACGAAAAGAGAGGGTCCGTGCCGTGCCTGGGCCGCTGGCTTGGCCCGGGAGCACGGCCCGGCCCGGCACGGATAAAGGATCGGGCCACTTCGTGCCGGGTCAGTTCGGGCCGGGCCACATCTGAGCCGTGCCGTGCTCGGGCCGGGCGGCCCATTTGGCAAACTATAGCCTTTGATTCTATTTGTTGCTCGCAATTGCTGAACAATGAATACACGTACAGTCATAAGTTAGCAAGTGGCAGATTAAAATTTAGCTTGAATAAAGAACTGGTCGCGTGCATTATTGTTGTTGGATTGGGTTTCGAGGCCATAACGTCAGTTTTTTTTTTTAAGATTGCTAGTGCTACACTGCTACCTGCATTGGGAGACTGCGGGAGACACTATGATATCTTTTCATTTTTTTTCTAGAAATAAATTGATACGAAAATCTGTTTTCATCTAATATATACTGAAATGCGCATGTGATTAGAAAAAAAACAGTTTTGTCCTACTAGTTACTTCCTCGTTTCTTGTTATTTGTCACCGATTAGTTCAAAAATAAACAATCCGGGTGACAAATAAAAAGAAACAGATGGAATATTCTAATATATCTCTAGTAGGAACACATGCTCCTCCTGTTCCCTTAAAAAAACTGACAGTACGACAAGCTCGTATGCTTCTTCTGCATATTAGCCTCTGAATATTCTGAAGTGTACACTCTCCTTTCTCCATTCGGATGAGTTTGTACACATTGAATACACATCATTTACTGGGATCTGCTCTCTGACGTAGGCTGCTAGCTAGGACATGTGTTCGTCTGAATTCATGACCGTCGACCGAACGCCCTGACCGTGACCGAGTACTACTTAGTGGATGTAGATTATTAAAGCAATGAGCTGCAACATGGCCAGCAGTATATTGTATAGACTGATGCAACCGTACGTGCCATTTTACCTGACATAATCATACTGCATGACACTTGCGTTTCTTCTAATTGGCAAGTCGCGAGGGACTGGGTAAAGCCACAGCACGTGCTAGGGACTGATTAGAGTTGAAGAATGGCAAGAGGACAAAACCAATGCCGTGATATTCAATTGCTGTCTTGCTGATCGAGCGCATAGAAGTTTGGGACCTCAGCTATCCGCTACTCGGGAAAGTCAATATCGTCTTCAAATGCAACTTGAAAATAAGATATTTCCAAACGCGCAGGATGGTCAACACAACATACGGAGAGATACATAATCTAGCGGCATGGCCACAAATAGTGTTAAATCAATAAAACTCCGATCTGAAAGTCTAACTAAGGCCTGCCTGATTACTTCTCACGTGCAAACTCTGTACTTTCTCCATTCTCGAAAGTTTGTCGCTTTCTAGTTCATTTTTGAACTAAAAAACGACAAACTTTTGAGAACGAAGAGTATTGTTTATTGATTGTAAAGTCATGTGTAACTTGGCCGATCGAATTTTTCCTTATGAGGTGCTGCCCAAGTGGGATTTTCGAAAAAAAAAGTGTTGCCCAAGTGGGATTTTCGAAAAAAAGGTGTTGCCCAAGTGCCTAAAGATCTTCATCATTCATCTTGATTTTTGTTCAGAATTTATCATCTTATTTCCCGTGAAAGAGTCTAATCGGCAACCAACACTCCAGAGCTTAGCGTTTAGCCCAAATCCCCCAATACTAATAAATTTGTTACTCACATTAATAAATTGTTTTCAGACCAATTAATCACTAAAAATGCATAATTATTTATGTATTGGGTCATCTTAGTTGAGTTTTCTTATATTTCAAAAATAGCGAGTATATATTTGATATATTTGTCTTTTTTGTCATCTCAGTGAGATAATAAATATATAAAATGGATGACATGACTAAATTTCATTTAAAAAAAAGTTGACTCAAAAGGATCCTCTTGAGAACTTGTGCACGTGTCTGGAGCACACCCTTGAGTAGCCCGAGCGCCCACGAACCGATCATTCTCTTTATCTCTTGGGCTCTAAGGAGCTCCCGTCGCCTATTGCTACTCTTTCACCTTCGGCAATCATTATGTTTTTATTTGACCGCTCAATCTAATGGTGATCCCTAATATGATACACGCAAACTTGTATACATGAAACTTTAAGAAGAATCGATGTTCATTGTTACATTTTTGTCATTGTTGTCAGTTTTGTGATCCTTGCGCTTTAACAACTGCTTAGAGTCCTCATCCACTCATGAGCACGACATTCCTTTTCTAACATATCGCTGGTACTCTATTGTTAGCTTTCAACTCGTGAGGATATGAAAATTGTGAAGTGTTAATTGAGATCTTGGATATGTCATAAATCATTTGTACTATCTATATATCTTATTTAGATGTAATTAATATATTTTTTCCTGAATATTTGAAGTCTATTTGGGAATTTATGACAATAAATCTGGTCCATGCTTGGCTATGCAAGATTGATACGAACACTAATACTGTCGGTACCCGACATGCCGGTACCCTCGCGCACAAGCTAGAACCGCCTAGGTACCTCGCCTTCCGCAGAGGTAGGGTCCGAGGACACCGTGTATTCAGAAGATCCGGACCCGTCGACCTCAGATACGAGATCCGGGGTACCTGCAAGAGACCCTGGGGAAGAGTTCAACTCCCTCGGAGACGAGCTCCCAAGCAGCCACGTGTCCAGCCGGGAAGGATCCCTCTCCCCCACGAGACAGGACCCCGGACCTGCCACGTGGCTCGAAGCATCAGGCGGGCCACCTCCCGTATAGGCAGGCTCAGACGCTGTCATGTGTCCCGCAAGGCGGGACCTGACCTCATCCGCGGAGGTGAGCTCCCGAGCTGCCACGTGGACCGCAGGACGTGACCTGACCTATATTGCAGCGGCGAGCTCCCGAGCTGCCACGTGGTTCGCAAGGCGGGACCTGACCTCCTCCACTGAAGTGAGATCCCGAGCTGTCACATAGTCCAGCCACTTGCCCTGGACAGAGGGGCATGGGAGTTAAGAGGGCGGTGCGCCTTGTCCCTGTCAAGGATTGAAGATACTCGGCTTCCCCAGACGCATGGCGCGTCGCACACCTAATGTCAGGCACCGCTACAACCAATCGCATCACAGTGAAGACGCCGCAGGCCTATCTTACTCTGCCAAGTGGGTAGCTTACGACAACGGAGACAGTTGGACGGGACATCCCCTTCCAATATCAGCAATGGCGCATGGGCTACTGACGACCCAGGCGGCAAGACGACGAGTCTTCAAGTCCATGGTCAGAGCAAGCTTGAGAAGCCTTAGATCTTTAGGATAAGATCACCCCGGGACCACCTGTCGGGCCCTGGGACCCCACTTGTAAGGCATTTGGCCTTGTCTATAAAAGGCCTGGACCGCCACCGTTACAATGAATGGAACATCACACACGCATACACACATACTAGCAATACCACCCACCATGGAGTAGGGTATTATGCTCCTTGCGGCCCGAACTACGTAAAAACCACTATGTCATACTCTCTTACGCTAGAACACTTGATTGAGGCCTAAGCCCCGCCCAACAAAGAACCTATGCGGGCTGCTCCTTAGCAGATATGAGAGAAGTGTCAAATTAACACTTCGACATTTGGCGTGCCAGGAAGGGACTTTTCTCCTCAAAAAAGTGGTAGCGCTTTCACCAATCATGGTGTTCATCAGGCCAGTGGAAGGCGGATTCCACGACCGTCGTCCGGTGACCAGATCCATCGCCCGAGCGGCACTCTCTGGTCCGTCATGCCCCCGTGCAGGTATAGCTGGCCAGAACGACATGTAGGGACACATCTCGACTCAGCCGGCTCCCCCAGCACCGCCGACAGGAATCTTGGAGAGCGCTCTAACATCGGCCAAGGCTCTTCTCCACCACCCACCGTCCCTGAACGCTTCCCAGGGAGCGGCTCAACAGTGGGTCCAAGGTATCAACCACTTCGTCGTTGCGGCCATCAACTCTCCCAACAGAGGGAGACGTCACGTGTCGCTTTCGCGCACGCCGTCCATCGACCGCCGCACCGCCGACTCCAGATCTACCAGGCTTACCAGCGCTAGCAAGATCCCCACGGAGGACCTGAGGGCTGAGCTTGACCATTGTCAAGCTCAGTGTAACACCCTAAATTTTCGCATCATGCATTGCATACATGGTCATGCATTAAACACTAGTAGAATAAAAGAAAAATAATAAAACATATGTGTATACAAATATGTGTAGCAAAAGAAGAAAAAGAAAATAATAATTATAGCCTAAAAATTGTAATAGGGAATAAGTATAAAAATAATAATAATAAAATATATATAAGTATATATATATATATAAATAATATATATAACAATATAAAAAAAAGAGAGAAAAAAATATTAATAATATATGTTATAAAAATAATAAATAAATAATAAATATACAATATGAATAATAATATATATATATATATAAAAGTAAATGAATAAAATAAATAATGTAAAAATAATAATAAATAAAAAAAGTAATATGTAAAAAAAAAAGAAAAAAAAGGGGAAAACCCCCGCCGGCCAGCGGCCGAGCCGCAGCCGGCCACGCCCGCACGCGAGCGCCCGCAGCCGGGCCCCGCCCCCACGCCGAATCGGCCGACAGGCGCCGAGCGCGCCCGCCCTGAGGCCCCGCCCCCCTCGCGCCTGCCGCTGCAGCGCAGCGCGCTGCGCTGCGCCCGCCTGCCCGCCCTGACCGCGCCGCCTGACGCGCGAGGCGCCCGAGGCGCGCCGGGCCCCGCCTCCCGCTCCCGCACGGACCGGCCGCGCGCGACGCTCCGCGCGCCGGGTCGCCTGCGCCTGGGCCCCGCCGACTCCTGGCCGCACACGCCCACCCCCACGCGCTCGCGCGGCCCGCCCGACCGACGCAACGCGCGCCGAATCCCGCCGCTCCCGCGATTTTCCCGCGAACGCCCGGTCTCCCGTGTCGTAACCGCCTCTGACTCCACCGATACAACCCTAGCGCCGCCCCTATAAATAGGACCAAGTCCCTAGACTTTTCCCCAATACACAGAGCCGCCGCCTGGAGAAACCCAGCCGCCAAAGCCGACGGAAGCAGCCGACGGGAACAGAGAAAACAGAGGCGCCCAGGGAAGAAAAAAGGAGAAAAAGAAGGGGAAGAAGAGGGAGAAAAAGAGGAGGACACCACCGTTCGCCGGAGATCGTCGCCGACATCGCGCCACCGTCGTCGTGCCGCCGAAGGACTGCTGCACCACCTATTTCGTCTTCGCGTCGCATTTATTCCGCGACCGTCACACCGTCAGATCTACGGTAGGGTTCGTTCCCGATGCGAATTTTTGCGACCGTATTAAATCTAGTAGGCGTAAATTAAATTTAGTTGCACCATGATTTTATTTTCAGCAGCATTAATCCACCCTAAAACCCCCGTAAACACATATGAACACGTATGAACTAGACGCATCTAAATAATAAACGACCGTAGTAAATTAATTATTAAATTGTGCGTGCATGCATGTCATTGCATGTTGATTATTTTGTGTGCATTATGTTGAATTGTATATGTTTTCTTGTATGTATGATCACGCGTAGAGGAACGTGCTCAAGAGGCCGCATACGAGGATTTCCAAAATCAAGACTTCGAAGCGCTTGAGCAACCCCATCCGCCGGAGCAAGGCAAGTGTCCTTGAAGCATATTGATCCTATTTTAAATTAAATGTTTTGTTTGCAAACTTGCATGCTGTGTCAATTTGACGGGAATCCTATGGTAGGAAGTTTACTAGTTTTGTTTGACCACCCTTGTCACCCGGAATTATGGTAGAGAGTCGGGAAGGGTTTTTACCTTTTTGCTTCGCTTAATTAATTGGGATGGTTATGTTTGGTTATGGTCTGGTAATGGTTATGGTTTATGCACTATGAACATGGATAATGGTAATGTTGGCAATAATTGGATATTGTTTATATTCTGTTAAATGATGGTTATGATGAGATTGTTTCACATAGACATAGTATAATGCTTTTCAAATGTTTTACTGTACTTTTCAGCACTTAGCCATTATTATTGTCGTCATTTGAATTAGCCACATGTCATACTTTCCACACTTGCTGAGTACGACATGTACTCACCCTTGCAATCCCCCCCAACAGCTACTGGAGACAATTGGGAGTACCCTGAGGATCACGAGGAGTACTAGGTTGCGTACCACCGTCAATTGCCTGTGGATTGGAGTCGTGCTGCTTAGTTTATTTTCCGCTGCAATTATTTAGAGTTTTTATTATTCGTGAACTATTGGATTATTGTAATAAAGTACTTATTTATTAGTTAAGACGTGGTTAAATTCTGTTTATCATTTGTGAATCATTCGTGTATGTGTGTTGAACATCCTGGGCACACATATGCGTTACGCTTGGTTCATATTCGGAACCGGGTGTCACAAATTGGTATCAGAGCCGCGTTGACCGTAGGACGCAATCCTAGGTAGAATGGACACTCTAGAGCACTTAGGAACACTCTTCTAATATCCTATTTTCAAAAATTTTTGCTGCTGTTTTGTTTCCTTTATTTTCGGCCGCAAAAAGTATTGATCGCTGCTGCGTTTTTGATAAAAATTTTCAGAAGTGAGCAATATTAAGTGCTGCTGTTTTGCTGTATAAATTTTCGCGAAAACGGTGTGTTTTGCTGCTATTATGTGTGGGTAAAATTATTGTGTTGGTTGCTGTAATTTTTCTCTTTATTTTTCGTTCTTTTGGAACCGCTGCACCGCTCTTTGTCCGCCGTTTAGCTGCTGAAATTTTTAGATTTGTTTTTCATTATTTTCCTAATGTATTCTTGTTTCTTGTAGATGGCCCGCACCAAGACAATCCCCCGTAAGTCGACTGGTGGACTCGTGCCCCCGCGTAGGTTGGCTAGTCGCTCTCCGGCCGTCGACCCCCGTCACCCCGTGGTGATCCGTTCTGACGGCAGAGCCGCAGGACAGTTGCGACACCGTCTCCGTGCCCTACTCCGTGAGGCTGGCTACCGTCACCACAGCCTCTCGCTCTCCTACCACACCACTGGAGTGCAGCGCCCCGGCAGGAAGGAGTGGAGCTGCAAAATTTATATCTACTACGGTGACGAGTTGGTGAAGACCCACAGCAGCCCCGCTTGGAGGAGCTCCCGCCGATCTGCAGAGCAGGATGCTAGCTGGGAAGCAGCCACTTTCTGGAGCCACGCCCGCCGTTTCCGTCTGGAGGACACGGTTCACGCCTTCGTCCCGCAGCGTCCCAGTGGCACTGCGCGCTTCGTCTCCAGGCACGTGGAGGGACCCCTGGACCTCCCGCAGTCTCGTCAGACTGTTGGCGACGTGACCCAGCTGAGTGCCCGACTTCAGAGGGCGCAGCAGGAGATCCAGGATGGACGCGACCTCGCCCAGCGCCACGAGGCAATAATCAGGAGGTATCGTCGGATCACCGACGAGGACCCGGACGACTACGCGTCCGACACCCCGATGTGGACCCCAGACTCTCCAGACCGTCGCAACGGTCAGCGTGAGTCATCCTCTGAGGAGTCCTCTGACGAGGAACCTTCCAGTGTGGCGTCTACCGCACCACCGCCGCCTGCTGCCTCACCACCCCAGGACCCCGAGGACCCCGACGACGACGACGACGAGGACCCGGATGAGTTCCCGCTCGACGACGACTAGTCCTCGACCTATGCCACGACTCAAGGATAGGCACACCCCCATTAGTAAATAAGAGCGATGTAGATATACTTGTGTGACCTTGAGTTGTATTACTTCTTTTAGGATCTTTGTAAATTCTGTTTGGTGCTTGTTTGAGTGCTTGTGTGCTTAGTAGAGAGTTGTGGGATGCTTCGGCAATTGTCCACATCCTCTTAATATAGGTCTATATTAATAAAGGATTATTTAGTGTCACATACCTTGATGCATATAGTTGGGACGTTTCCTTCCAAATTCTAAATCCTTCTATCTCCACTTTTCTTTCGCCAACAGATGGTGAGAACTCGTAACCAGAGGGATGCCAACGATGAGGAGGAGCGCAATGAAGTACCTCAGAACAACCAGGGACATGCTCATGGAGCTATCAACATTGAACAACTATTAGCTATGCAGAACCAGCTCATGCAGACCATGATACAGACCATGGGACAGCTGCAAGCTGGCAACAACAATCAGCCTCACCTGCCTCCACCGCCACCCCCGCCACATCACAACCGTTTGGGAGAGTTCATGAGGACTAGACCGCCCACCTTTGCACAAGCCACAGACCCAATGGAAGCTGATGATTGGCTGAAGTCCGTTGAGAAGAAACTTGCCATTGTCCAGTGCACTGACAGGGAGAAGGTTCTCTTTGCATCACATCAACTAGTTGGAGCAGCCGCTGACTGGTGGGAAGCTCTTTGCAACGCTCATGATAATCAGGAAACAATCACTTGGGCTGAGTTTAAACAGAGTTTCCGTTCCCACTATGTACCTGAAGGAGTTATGATACTGAGGAGACAAGACTTTGAAAATCTCAGGCAAGGAAGGATGAGTGTGAGTGAGTATCTCAACAGATTCACTTAATTATCAAGATATGCTCCAGAAGACATCAAAACTGATAGTAGGAAGCAGTATCTATTTATGAGGGGTCTCAACAATGAAATTCAAGTCCAGTTACTCAATACCGATTATCCAAACTTCCAAAAGCTGGTTGACAAGGCTATTGTGGTTGAGAACAAGATTCGTGAGATGGAGCAGGACAACAAAAGGAAGATGTCACATCATGGACCGCAACAAGGAAGTAATGTTCGCCCCCGCTATGCACCACCTACTGCACCACAATACAACACCTCTGCTCCTGCATACCGCACTGCCTATCCGCCCCGCCCAAATCAGCCACCGCAGCAACGCCCTGCCATGCAAGCGCCTCGCAATCCTGTGCCACCTGCGCCGCGTCCTAACATGGCGGCAAATGCTCAAAACCAGATGCGCCCAAACTTCCCCAATGCTATGGGTGGTAAGACATGCTATGCGTGTGGAGAACCCGGACACTTTTCAAGTCAATGCCCCAAGAGAAACAATGGACCTATGAACAATGCACCAAGGCCAAATCACCCGCGACCAAATGGAGGAGCACCACAAGGCAACCGTGGACAGCAGAATTTTGCTCGTGGCAATGTCAATCATATCTCTACTGAGGAAGCCCAGCAAGCTGATGACGTCGTGATTGGTATGTTTCTCGCCAACTCCAACCCCGCGACTGTTTTATTTGATTCAGGAGCATCTCATTCATTCATCTCGTCAAAGTATGTTGCCAAGTACAATTTGCCTATATCTCATATGAAGCAAACTATGCTAGTAAGTTCTCCTGGCGGAGAGATGAGGACAAATATAGTATGTCCGAAAGTAAGCATTAAAATAAGGGGGGTAGACTTTCTCGCAAACCTCATAGTATTGGACTCCCAAGGAATAGACATAATACTTGGAATGGACTGGTTGAGCAAGTATAATGGAGTCATTCAATGCGCCGAGAGGATTGTGCAGTTGACAAGTGAACATGGTACACACATTGAAGTTGAAGCAGCCCAACCTGCAAGAGGAAAAGCGATGCTGAATCACGTGGAAGAAGTGACATTGGAAAGCATTCCGATCGTTCGCGAGTACCCGGACGTGTTTCCAGATGAGTTGCCAGGTATGCCACCTGATCGTGACATAGAATTCGCCATTGAGTTGATACCCGGAACTGCACCTATAGCTAAGAGGCCGTATAGGATGCCTCCTAAGGAATTAGCAGAGCTCAAGAAGCAAATTCAAGAGCAGCTAGAGAAGGGTTTTATACGCCCAAGTTCATCCCCGTGGGGAGCCCCAGTGCTCTTCGTAGATAAGAAGGATGGAACCCAGAGGATGTGTGTGGACTATAGGTCTCTCAATGAAGTGACAATTAAGAACAAGTACTCACTGCCCCGTATTGAGGATTTGTTCGACCAAATGAAGGGTGCCTGTATCTTCTCCAAGATCGACTTGCGGTCAGGATACTTCCAAATGAAGATTAGACCATCAGACATACCCAAGACAGCATTTCGGACATGATATGGATCTTATGAGTACACCGTCATGTCATTTGGATTAACGAACGCGCCTGCGTACTTTATGTATCTCATGAATAAGGTCTTCATGGAATATCTGGATAAGTTCGTTGTAGTGTTCATCGATGATATTATGATCTACTCGAAGGACGAGAAGGAACATGAGGAACACTTGAGGCTTACGCTGCAGAAATTGAGGGAGCATCAATTGTACGCCAAGTTCAGTAAATGTCAATTTTGGTTACGGGAAGTTTCTTTCCTAGGCCATATTATCTCTGGAGGAGGAGTATCAGTTGACCCAGGGAAGGTGAGAGATGTGCTTAAGTGGGAACCGCCACAGAATGTCAAGGAGATTCGGAGTTTCCTTGGAATGGCTGGATATTACCGCCGATTCATAAAGGATTTTTCCAAGATAGCCAAGCCTATGACCGAATTACTCATGAAGGGAAAGGCATTCCGATGGACTCAAGCTTGTCAGGATAGCTTTGAAGAGTTAAAGAAAAGATTAACAACCGCGCCAGTGTTAGTATTACCGGACATGAGCAAGAGTTTTGATATATATTGTGATGCATCAAGACAAGGATTAGGATGTGTGCTCATGCAAGAAGGCCAAGTGGTAGCTTATGCATCGAGGCAACTAAAGAAACATGAGTTGAATTATCCTACGCACGACCTTGAACTGGCAGCCGTGGTACACGCCTTGAAGATATGGAGACACTATGTTTTTGGTCACAGATGTGAGATTTATACAGATCACAAGAGTCTCAAGTACATATTTACGCAAACGGATCTGAATCTGAGGCAACGCCGATGGTTGGAGCTCATCAAGGATTATGATGTGGGAATCAACTATCACCCAGGGAAGGCCAACGTAGTGGCCGACGCCTTGAGCCGCAAAGGAGTAAGTCATCAACTCACAGTTCAAGAACTGCCACTCGAGTTATGTAAGGAGTTTGAACGGTTGAACCTTGGATTCATAAATGAGATGGGAACGATGGAAGTCAACCCAACATTAGAGCAGGAAATACGGGAAGGACAGACGAAGGACAAGGAAATACAAGAAATCAAGGAAAGGACCCAAGAAGGAAAGGAATTCAGATTTGATGAGGACGAACAAGGTACCTTATGGCTTGGAAAGAGGATTGTGGTACCTAATGTCAGGCATATTCGAGAAACAATATTGAAGGAAGCACATGACTCGCCTTACTCAATTCATCCTGGCTGTACGAAGATGTACAAGGACTTAAAGACAAGCTACTGGTGGGCCAGCATGAAAAAGGACATAGCTGAATATGTTGCACTTTGTGATGTGTGCCAACGAGTTAAAGCTGAACATCAAAGGCCAGCCGGATCGTTACAACCATTGAAGATCCCAGAGTGGAAGTGGGAAGAGATTGGTATGGACTTTATAGTTGGATTACCGCGAACTCAGTCTGGCTATGATTCAATATGGGTTATTGTGGATCGATTGACAAAATCAGCTCATTTCATCCCCGTCAAGACCACATATACCACCGCGAAGCTAGCAGAATTGTATATGGAGCACATTGTGTGTCGACACGGAGTACCGAAGAAGATAGTCTCGGATAGAGGTTCTCAGTTTACCTCCAGATTTTGGCAAAAATTGCATGAAGCAATGGGAACAAGGATGAACTTTAGTTCGGCGTATCACCCTCAAACAGATGGACAAACCGAGAGGACCAACCAAATTTTGGAAGACATGTTAAGATCATGTGCTTTAAAGCATAGGAAAAGTTGGGATAAAAGTTTGCCGTATGCTGAATTCTCGTACAACAATAGTTACCAAGCAAGTTTGAAAATGTCACCCTATGAAGCATTATACGGAAGGAAATGTAGGACTCCCTTGTTTTGGAATGAAACTGGAGAGAATCAGGTGTTTGGTCCAGACGTGCTACAAGAAGCTGAAAGGCAAGTCCAAATAATACGGGAAAACTTAAAGGCTGCCCAGTCTCGACAGAAAGGTTATGCTGGTAATAGGCGAAGGAGTTTGACTTTTGAAGTTGGAGATTTTGTATACCTCAAAGTGTCACCTATCAGAGGTCAGCGACGGTTTAACGTCAAGGGAAAACTCGCACCACGTTACATCGGACCATTTAAGATTCTGGACAAGCGAGGAGAGGTAGCTTATCGACTTGAGCTGCCGACGTATCTCTCCGATGTACACGACGTGTTTCACGTCTCTCAACTCAAGAAGTGTCTCAGGGTACCGGAAGAACAAGTGCCGATGGACGAGTTAGAACTTCAAGAGGATTTGTCCTATGTCGAACAACCTATCAAAATTTTGGATATAAAGGAAAGAGTCACGAGAAATAAGCGGATCCGTTGGTGCAAAGTGCAATGGAAACACCATACGGAAGCCGAAGCTACATGGGAACGTGAAGAAGACCTGAAGGCAGAATTCCCTCATCTTTTCCCCACGCTATCGAATCTCGAGGGCGAGATTCACTTTAAGGGGGGTAGGTTTGTAACACCCTAAATTTTCGCATCATGCATTGCATACATGGTCATGCATTAAACACTAGTAGAATAAAAGAAAAATAATAAAACATATGTGTATACAAATATGTGTAGCAAAAGAAGAAAAAGAAAATAATAATTATAGCCTAAAAATTGTAATAGGGAATAAGTATAAAAATAATAATAATAAAATATATATAAGTATATATATATATAAATAATATATATAACAATATAAAAAAAAGAGAGAAAAAATATTAATAATATATGTTATAAAAATAATAAATAAATAATAAATATACAATATGAATAATAATAAATATATATATAAAAGTAAATGAATAAAATAAATAATGTAAAAATAATAATAAATAAAAAAAGTAATATGTAAAAAAAAAGAAAAAAAAGGGGAAAACCCCCGCCGGCCAGCGGCCGAGCCGCAGCCGGCCACACCCGCACGCGAGCGCCCGCAGCCGGGCCCCGCCCCCACGCCGAATCGGCCGACAGGCGCCGAGCGCGCCCGCCCCGAGGCCCCGCCCCCCTCGCGCCTGCCGTTGCAGCGCAGCGCGCTGCGCTGCGCCCGCCTGCCCGCCCTGACCGCGCCGCCTGACGCGCGAGGCGCCCGAGGCGCGCCGGGCCCCGCCTCCCGCTCCCGCACGGACCGGCCGCGCGCGACGCTCCGCGCGCCGGGTCGCCTGCGCCTGGGCCCCGCCGACTCCTGGCCGCACACGCCCACCCCCACGCGCTCGCGCGGCCCGCCCGACCGACGCAACGCGCGCCGAATCCCGCCGCTCCCGCGATTTTCCCGCGAATGCCCGGTCTCCCGTGCCGTAACCGCCTCTGACTCCACCGATACAACCCTAGCGCCGCCCCTATAAATAGGACCAAGTCCCTAGACTTTTCCCCGATACGCAGAGCCGCCGCCTGGAGAAACCCAGCCGCCAAAGCCGACGGAAGCAGCCGACGGGAACAGAGAAAACAGAGGCGCCCAGGGAAGAAAAAAGGAGAAAAAGAAGGGGAAGAAGAGGGAGAAAAAGAGGAGGACACCACCGTTCGCCGGAGATCGTCGCCGACATCGCGCCACCGTCGTCGTGCCGCCGAAGGACTGCTGCACCACCTATTTCGTCTTCGCGTCGCATTTATTCCGCGACCGTCACACCGTCAGATCTACGGTAGGGTTCGTTCCCGATGCGAATTTTTGCGACCGTATTAAATCTAGTAGGCGTAAATTAAATTTAGTTGCACCATGATTTTATTTTCAGCAGCATTAATCCACCCTAAAACCCCCGTAAACACATATGAACACGTATGAACTAGACGCATCTAAATAATAAACGACCGTAGTAAATTAATTATTAAATTGTGCGTGCATGCATGTCATTGCATGTTGATTATTTTGTGTGCATTATGTTGAATTGTATATGTTTTCTTGTATGTATGATCACGCGTAGAGGAACGTGCTCAAGAGGCCGCATACGAGGATTTCCAAAATCAAGACTTCGAAGCGCTTGAGCAACCCCATCCGCCGGAGCAAGGCAAGTGTCCTTGAAGCATATTGATCCTATTTTAAATTAAATGTTTTGTTTGCAAACTTGCATGCTGTGTCAATTTGACGGGAATCCTATGGTAGGAAGTTTACTAGTTTTGTTTGACCACCCTTGTCACCCGGAATTATGGTAGAGAGTCGGGAAGGGTTTTTACCTTTTTGCTTCGCTTAATTAATTGGGATGGTTATGTTTGGTTATGGTCTGGTAATGGTTATGGTTTATGCACTATGAACATGGATAATGGTAATGTTGGCAATAATTGGATATTGTTTATATTCTGTTAAATGATGGTTATGATGAGATTGTTTCACATAGACATAGTATAATGCTTTTCAAATGTTTTACTGTACTTTTCAGCACTTAGCCATTATTATTGTCGTCATTTGAATTAGCCACATGTCATACTTTCCACACTTGCTGAGTACGACATGTACTCACCCTTGCAATCCCCCCCAACAGCTACTGGAGACAATTGGGAGTACCCTGAGGATCACGAGGAGTACTAGGTTGCGTACCGCCGTCAATTGCCTGTGGATTGGAGTCGTGCTGCTTAGTTTATTTTCTGCTGCAATTATTTAGAGTTTTTATTATTCGTGAACTATTGGATTATTGTAATAAAGTACTTATTTATTAGTTAAGACGTGGTTAAATTCTGTTTATCATTTGTGAATCATTCGTGTATGTGTGTTGAACATCCTGGGCACACATATGCGTTACGCTTGGTTCATATTCGGAACCGGGTGTCACACTCAGTTAGATGGTTGCGTCATCATCGAGCGGCAACAGGAGAGACGACGCAACCTCGACGCCGAGTGCGGGCCTCGAGGGCTTGAGCAGGAGGATTCCTCCGTCCGAGGTGCACCTCAGGTAAACCCTTCATCGCCGCCATTGGACCGGACTACGTTGGGTCAACTGCACCCCTGCACTACACGATACATCAGGTACCACAACAGTATTTGCCACAGCAGCAGGTCCCACAGCAGCCACACGTGGCAGAGCGAACCCCCCTAGCTTATGTTGTCCCCTACGCCTCTCCAGTAAAGCCTGTCGGAGGGTGCATGGCCTTAGCGCCATACCCCCGACTGGCGACGTGGCCACGCAAGTTCCGGTCACACTTGCCGAAAAGGTTCGATGGTATGTCAACCCTATAGAGTTCCTGCAGATCTACTCCACGACGCTCCTGGCAGTAGGAGAAGATGAGCTAGTCCTGGTGAACTACTTCCCTGTCACTCTGTTCATCTCAGTTCGATCATGGCTAATGAACCTGCCCGAGGGGTCCATAACCTCTTGGGATGAGCTTTGCCGATAGTTCACGGCGAACTTCGGTAGCTCCTACACGTGGCCTGACACCGAGCTCGACCTCCATGACGTGTGCCAGCAACCCAAGGAGACACTGAGGTCATTCATCCAACGCTTATCCCAGGTACGCAACTCCATCCCCAACATCCCGAATGCTTCTGTCATAGTAGCTTCTAATTGGGAGTGCGTGACCGTAAGATGCTCGAGAAGCTAGCCATGCACAATGTGCAAGATGTCTCCGAGCTCTTCTCCATCACCGAGCAGTGTGCTCGCGCGGCTGAGGGTCGTGACTGGCACACCCAGACCTCCCCTGGAACAGGTGGAGTCGGCCAGGCCGGCGACAGTGCCGTTACCCCCGGTACCGGCAAGAAGAAGAATCGGGGCGACGGCCAGAACAAGCCGTTGCACAGATATTCCATTGCCGCAGCAGTGGCAACCGGTGGGGGAAAACCCACACGCTCCGACAAACGCCCACATCACCCATCTGCTACTGACGACGGCGCCAAGCCCTGCCCGGTGCACAAGACTCGCGACCACACTGTGTAACACCCTCATTTTCATGCATCATACATTGCATAAGTTCATATACATGTTTAACATTAATCCACCTAAAAGGGAACAATCTTAAAATGAATTTAGAGCAAAACCGCACTCAAAAGTTCTGAGAAGTGCGGACTAGTCCGGTTTTTGTGCGGACTAGTCCGATTTCTCTCTCACCTTGCTCGGACTTGTCCGTTTTGCTGCGGACTACTCTGTTTTTCTCTCTGTACAGTTTTGGAATTTTTCGGTCCATAGCGGATTAGTCCGGTATCCCAATTCCTTGGAAATTTTGTAAAGTCCCTGGACTTGTCCGAACTTGACCTGTAATCCAGCGGACTTGTTCGTTTTTCCTCTGACTAAAATCAGACTTGTCCGGTTTTGGCCAGACTTGTCTGATTTTTCTCTCACCAAGTTCGGACTTGTTCGATATAGTTCGGACTTGTCCATTTTCGCCTCTGTCAATCTTCAGACTAGTCTGACCCTTTTGCGGACCTGTTCGGTTATCACGATTCGAGTTGATCTTTTGTTTTACAATGTGTTTTTGGGTATTACCTTAAGTGGGCCTAAGGACGTCATGTCTAACTCTTTTTGGAGCCCATGTGGGATCCCACATCGGCCTCCACGCACCCCAAACTCAAAATCCATCAAACCCTAGCCCTCCACCTCTATATAAACAACTCAACTCCCTATTTTCACATCTTTTTGCCACCTTTGAATCACACCCAAACCCTAGCTCGTGGATAGCCGCCGCCAAGGAGGGAGAAAGAGATCCCGAGCAAGAAGAAGAAGAGGAGGAAACGAAAGAGGATCAAGTGATCAAGATCTCCATCGATTTTTCGTTCTTCATAAAACAATTCACCTTCAAGTTCTTCATCAACCCTAGATTATCAAGATCCAAGTGTTGCCTCCAAAACTCTTGATCCATTGGAGTTCTAAACACCAGGTATACCTTCTACTCTCTATTCCTCACGTGAATTCAACCCCGTTCCTTCAAATTCACGCCGATCTAGAAAACCCTAGTTTGTTGTTTCTGCGAAGGGCGGACTAGTCCGGCCCTGCAGCGGACTAGTCCGATTTTGCAATCTGTTTCTGCTGAATTAATTCTAAATTGATTTGAATCAATTCCAAAACTGTCCAAACTTGTTAAAAACTATTAGAACTAGTTAGTAAACATTAAAAACAACTTATTAACAAGTTTTACTTCGCATTTTCATTAATCATGCATGCCATGTCATATTGAGTAATATATGTGCACTTATTGATTGTGATTCTTGTCTTGTATGTTCGTTGCGCGGTTTAGACGGATTTGCGTTAGAGAGTGTTGCAGAGGATCTCCAACATCAGGAGTTTGAAGTCTTTGATCCTAACCAATCTCAAGAGCAAGGCAAGTGTCCTTGACATATTGATCCTGTTTCTAAAATAAATGTTTTATTTTCAAAATTGCATGCTTGTGTCAATTTGATGGGAATCCTATGATAGGAAGTTTACTAGCTTTGTTTAACCACCCTTGTCACCTGGAATATATGGTAGATAGTCGGGAAGGGCTTTTTACCTTTTTGCTTCGCTTAATTAATTAGGATGGGAAAAAAACTATACCATTTGATCATGCATTAATGAGATTATGGTTAATATGAACTGGTTAATGTGACATGGTAATGGGTGATCTAAGCAAGCATGGTATGTGGATGGGTTGGATGTTATGGTGGTTTCACTTGCTTTAGATCTAAGGACCGGTTCGTGGAGCAACCATCCAGGACTTACAGTGCCACCACAAGGCCAAGTATTGGTGCGGTATAGCTGATTAATTAGGGTATTGCTAGTATTGAGCGGATCATTTGGTGCACGGGGAAGGGGAGTCAGATTGGATTTGGATATGGTTGGTGGGACTCCCTGGTATCCGAATGGCACAAGAGGGGGCCCTTTGTTGAAGATGTGCTCGGTTGGAGATATCGCCACTGGTGAAACCTCAGTGGATCCGTACCTGCTAGTAGTCCCTTTGTAAAAGCTATTTTGTGATCTCTTGGCCACACACCTAAGGAAGTGTGAGACAGTATAATTGAGACTCCTCAGTCGCCGAAAAGTGATGAAATCATAAACACGTGGCTAAAGTGGTACAACCTCTGCAGAGTGTCTAAAAACTATCATGATAGTCATGCTCCCGGTTATGAGCAACCTGGACCCTCACATGATTAGAGAGAAACTTGGGATTTTGGATGGTTTGGTACTGGTTATGGTTGATAATATGGTTATGGCTGGTTATGGATTAAATTCTGGTATTGAATATGGTTAATGGTAATGGTGAAATCTGGTATAATGGTGATGGATATGGAAGAATGGATTGGTACTATGTTAATAATTATAGTTTATGATGGATATACTTCCCATGCATATAATATATTGCTTTTCAAATGTTTTGATGTACTTTTCAGCACTTAGCCTTTATTATATTTGCCATTTGTATCAGCTACATGTCATACTTTCCACACTTGCTAAGTACAACATGTACTCACCCTTACAGTTCCCTCACCAACAGTTGCAGGTCAGGATTGGGAGTATAACGATGATAATGCAGAGTCCTAGGCCGTGTCTGCCATCAGCTTTGCCTGTGATGTTGATTGGAGCTGCGCTTATGCTTATGTTGCTTAGCTGCTTAGTTGCTTATTAGATTATTTCCGCTACATTAGTTCAAACTTGTCATTAATTTTCATTAGAGCTTGTATTTGAGGATATTCTGAATTATGTAATAAATTTATTAATTAATCTTGTTCTGTGGTAATTTTTTGTATATCCTTTTGTGAATGCACTTGTGTATGTGTGTTGAACGTCCTGGGCACACATATGAATTCACTTGGTTCATTTTCAGAACCGGGTGTCACACACCGCGAGCGAGTGCCGGGAGATCAAGATATGCGTCGAACACTACCAAGAGCGGGCGCAGCAGCGCCCGGAAAACGCCCCCTTCCGCCAGCGAGAGGGCAAGCAAAAGGTCAACCCCAAAGTCGACGATGATGAGGAGATGGAGTACAAGAAGCAAGAGCGGGCCGTCAAAGTGGTCCACCAAGATAAGGACTCCAACGCCAACAGCGATCGTGAGCACCACAAGACACTCCACGTCATCTTCGGAGAGTCTTGGGATCCAACATCCTAGAACGCGGTCAAGACCCTCCGCCGTGCAGTGGCTTCAATATCCCCTGCCCCCACTCCGGCGTGACACCACCGGTGGAAGGAGACGCCGATCAGCATCGACTCCTCGGACTGCCCCAAGAACATAACCGGGGCAGGGGTTCTGCCTCTCCTGGTTGCCCCCACCATTGCCAACGTCAAGATCCACTACGTCTTGATAGATGGTGGGGTCAGCCTCAACCTCCTCACTCGTGCATCCTTTGAACAGCTGCAGATTTCGGTGTCCAAGCTCACCCCCTCGAGCCCATTCTCGGGGGTGGGACTAGAGAGCATCATCCCATACGTCAACCATCTCCGAGTGACCTTCGGGACACCCGACAACTACAGAACGGAGAGCATCCTCTTCGACGTCGCCGATGTCAGCCTCCTCTTCAACGCCATCATCGACAGGCCCGATACCGATTCATGGCCGTAGTCCACTATAGCTATCTCATCCTGAAGATGCCAACCCACTCCGGCGTCCTCAGGATCCGTGGAGACTGCACCACTCCGGTGTTAGCCTTGGAGCAGCTACAAGCCCTCTCAGTAGACCCGACACCCACCGCGGGCGGCGCTGGATGAAGTCAGCCTCCGCTGAGCTTACGTCAGCGCGGAGCACCCACTGCGCCCCGACTGTAGCCCTCCGGCGGCACCAACACCCCTGTCAAAGCTGCCGAGCTCAGTACCAGCACTGCTCAGACCACCCGCAAGACGGGCGGCAGGGGCAGGAAGTAGGGATGCTCGCTCATTGCCCCTCTAGTAGCTGTCGACAGCAAGGTTGCACCACAACCATCACAGCTGTCTTTGGAGCTTTGGGCACCCCTATTGTAAATATTAAGTTTAGTAAGATGGTGTAAAGGTTTCCATAGGACCTAGGAGCAACACTAAGGACAGTCGAGCACCGGGAGGATCAGGTCCAGAGTGTGCAGTCAGCTTAGCTTGGTTCCGAACCCTAAGCTTGTACACCCTGCCTCCCTCATCACACGGAAGCAAGTCGTTGCTCTCTTTTGTAAAAGCTTGTCTCCCAGTATGAACTCCCATAAAAAAGAATCACTATTTTACTTAATGATTTCTTAAAAACATTGTTCATTTAATTATGCATTAATTTTTTGAACATGCCATACTAGACTCGTTTATCGCATATTACCTTTATATGCATGGTTGTACGCCTTGTAACTCACCCATGCGGGAGTCATGCAGTCCTAATGCAAGTGGGTTCGCTTCCGGTTGCTCTCGTCATTAGGGTCCTGTGGCGCTAGAAGGCTTCCTAGGAAAGGCCTGTGCCGAGTAGGAGGTCCAAGGGGTGTAGACTGCTTAGCCTGGTCCCGTATCCTAAGCATGCACACCCTGCCTCCCAGCACTACAGCCAAGTACTGGAGCCAGAAAGCTCACACCCTGAGGACGGTGGGAGCCGGACCCCGCAGCACCAACTCACCGAGTTACCCAAGCCTCGTACGATAGTCCAGGACAGTAACGCATGACAAATCTAAGAGAGAGGAATAGATAAACCAGCGAGTAGAGTAGTACACCTTTTTTTCTATCGTATGTGTAGGAAATTTAGCTCTGGGACCTTGCAAGGGGTCTGCCGTCGACGTCCCAGCGCGTCAATGACAGCAACAAGCGCGGACAAATGAGTAAACTCCCCCGCCTCGCTTTTGTTGCTAACAGGGTTCTCTTGTGATAACCTGTAAACCAGGGGCCTGCCGTCGAAGTCTTCACAATGATGGTGGGAGACGCCAGAGCATCTAGCTCTGGCACATCCCAAGGGGCCTGTCGTCGACATCTTCACGACGACAGTAGACGATGACAGAGCATCCAGCTCCGGCCCCTCCCAAGGGGCCTGCCGTCGACGTCTCCACAATGATGGTGGACGACGTCGGAGCATCTAGCTCCCCCACCTCCCAAGGGGCCTGCCGTTGATGTCTTCACGACGATGGTAGGCGACGCCGGATCATCCAGCTCTGGCACCTCCCAAGGGGCCTGCCATCGACGTCTTCATGACGATGGTGGGCGACGCCGGAGCATCCAACTCTGGCACCTCCCAAGGGGCCTGTCGTCGACGTATCTACCAAGATCGCGGACGTCGTCGGAGCATCCAGCTCTGGCACCTCGCAAGGGGCTCGCCGTCGACGTCCCAGCGCGTCAACAATAGCAACAAGTGCAGACAAATGAGTAAACTCTCCTGCCTAGCTTTCGTTGCTAACAGGGTTCTCTTGTGATAACCTGTAAACCAGGGGCCTGCTGTCGACATCTCCACGATGATGGCGGACGATGCCGGAGCATCCATCTCAGACACCTCCCAAGGGGCCTGCCGTCGACGTCTTTATGACGATGGTCGGCGACGCCAGAGCATCCAGCTCCGGCACCTCCCAAGGGGCCTGCCATCGACGTCTTCACGAAGATGGTGGGTGACGCTGGAGCATCCAACTCCGACACCTCCCAAGGGGTCTACCGTCAATGTATATACGAAGATGGCGGACGTCGCCAAAGCATCCAACTCTGGCACCTCGCAAGGAGCCTGCCTTCAACGTCTCAGCATGTCAACGACAACAACAAGCGCGGACAAATGAGTAAACTCTCCTACCTCACTTTTGTTGCTAATGTGTGGACTGAAGTCCCGACATCTAAGGATCTCATTGGGTGGTGTCGTGCGATGCGACACCCAACAGTATACAAGAAAAGAACGAGAATAAAATACAATACCAAGTCTTTATTTATAAACACAGCGGAAGTTTTACAATACTAAGAGAAAAGAAAAGTGACCTATACATCATAGCTACGCTCTCGGCACTAGCTATGCAAAAGCAAAGTCATCAATGTCCTGGATGCTTCGCACTAGCAACCCTCACTCACCAAACTTACGGCGGTGTGCAGGGATCCCACTCGGTTGTAAACTCTGGAGGGGGTGCAGCCTCGTCGTCGAACCCGTCATCAGTCGTGTAATCTGCAAAAACTTGTTAACTACAAACGTGATCTTAAGGCTCAGCAAGACTAACCCGTCTCACTAGACATATGTAGGGTGAATACTAAGCATAGGTAAGGTAAAGCGGTAAAATACTCGCCTACGAGTGGATCCTTAGCTTTCAAGTTATTATCAGCAACTTACAAGTTTAATGAAAGTAACTTTAGTGATCATATTGGACAACAATCAAAGTTCCAAAACAATTATAATTCAATACATCGTATTCTCCTGACTTCATCAGTATTCAATACGTCACGACACAGTGAACAAGTGGTACTCTATTATCGCGAGGGACGGTGATTGCAATCAGGACACACCCGAACAACACGACACATTCGCACTTTCGGAAGCGCCAGCGAGTACTTACAACAGTACCTATATAACACTTCAGTATTAGTTGTACATGTCTACCTTTCACCCAACACTCGAATGCCCAACCGGTCGATCCGTTACGGGCAGGAGGTCCCTACGTGGAGCGTACTCTGACGTGCCCACCAGCTGATTTACACCTTGCTGCCCTCAACCCACGCCTATAAAATGGAACGGTATGCCTCGACAAACCAGTATAAGGCTATGTCAGTTTGCTGGAGCCCATTTCTCTAGTATGCCGCCGGTATAATTCAAGCTTGTCCAGCAGGACCACATACGGCGGGCCTTAATCGACACGGTCAGAGCTATGCAACGAAGACCCCATCTTGTCACTTCCTACTCATCTCCGACCGGTCTCCAATTCATATTAACAACTATTCTTTATATTTACCAGACCCAGTGTAGATGAGTGTCATCTTTCTATCTCGCGAGTAGATTTCAACTACTCGACTTCTATAGGTTTCCTGACAACATTAGCATGGCAGTTGCTACACGAGTATGTGAGCTATTCTAACCACTCCCTGGGTTATTTGGTTATGCAAGTGGATTTTAAGCACCTTAAATGTAATGCCCAAACATCTGAAGACGGAAGGTGAATGAAAACTGCAAAGACACTGTAATGAACTTAAATGCAAACCGGGGTGTGCCTGAATGCGAGTCCAGGTCTACGTTAGTCTCTGGCAGATGGACTTCCAAGGCCTCCGGCTCCTCCTCGACTTCAATTACTACAAGATATGCTTATACTATATATGAATAACTCCAAAAATAAATAATATGTTTAAGGTCACAAGCTAATATCCTGTGATCAATAAGATAATGATCTTAATTGGCTTTGGGACTTTTATGGTAGATACTATGGACTATAATGGAGACTCTGGCAAAGAACAGGAGATGATCAAGGAAGTTTGTTGTCTCTAAAATTCCTACAATAAAAGCCTTCTCTAAATTTTGGTTGTAATTTCGGAGGTCTATCATGGCTAACAGTGGTTGTACCTTGCAGAGGGGGTCTCACTGGTTCTAGGAAAATTTGTTTAACAATTTTCTAAGATTCCTACAGGGAGAAATAGATTTTACAATTTTGGGAGAAATCCTGAAATGCTTACTGTTCTTTTCTCAATTTTTCAGTTACATAGAGATTTGGAACACTGATCAACCCAGTAAATTAAGTCCAATGAACTTAAAATTTTTACTGGAGATCAAGTGGATCCTGGAGAGTGTCCTGACCAAAATTTGGAATTTTCCAATTAGCATAACAGGATAAATTAATTTCCCAAGAAGTTAGATCAAAGGAATTAATTATGAAAATTCTGGGAGTTTCATGTCCAACAAATTGCACCACTGTAAAGTTGGTATCACGATGAGTCTACCAGAATTTATTTGGAATGTTTTGAGCAATTATACTAGGAGTAATGAATTTTAGAATTTGATTGAATCCTGGAATTATTTTCCAATTGGAAAATTTGAATAAAGCAGCCGGCCCCACTTCATTTGAATGTACCAATCAGGGCTGGGCCGCACCGAGGGCCATGGAGTTAACCCGCGTAGCCGTATTAGATCCGAGCCACAGCCGATCCACGCGGGCAAGACCGTCGCTGACACGCGGGGCCCGCAGTCTTCATCTTCCTCCCGACCGGCAAGCTCGCCGGTTTGGCTTTCCCGGCCTCCTCTCCCCTTCCCTCTCTCCGCCTAACCGTTATTTGAGGCGCTGAGCACGACGGAGAGGTTGCCGAACACCGGCGATGTCCGGAACACCGTGCGCGATGGCGGCGGCGGAGCTAGGGTTTCGGTGATGGCCGGAATCGGTCGGGAATGGTGCGAGAAGCTTGGGGTAAGGCTAGAAACGTTCCTGGGAGCATGAGGATGGCGATTTGGAGGTGCAAACGGAGTGGAATAGTCAGCAACATGGTCTTCGATGGTGAACCGCGGCGCTTTTCAACGGCGGTGGGCAAAACTCGAAATATTCAGACCGTGGCTGATTATTCTCATCGGTACTTGATCTAGATGATGCGCCACGGCGTATAGAAGCTATCTCACAATTGGATTAAACTATAACCATGCATAGAAACAGAATCACATCGATGAACTAGCTCAAAGTGAAATCCTGAGCCGAGACAAAAATGAAGATTACTCGCGCGATAAAGGAGGAAAAGGTTTGTGGTTTTCACCGTGAGAACCGTGGTGTCCCGGCGATCTTTTCTTCTGTTGAAGTCGAGGCTTGCAACTGCCTAGTTCGTCGGCTTCATGGTGGACAGAAGTGATGTCCATGGCGGCTCAACGATGGCGACGGCAAAACTTCAAAATACGAGCAAAGTAATGAGCAACACGATGAGCCAAAGGGTGTGGATGGTAGAGAATAGTCTTGGCGTCATCTTTGCTGTTGGCATGAAAAAGAAAAGAGGCAAGAATGAGGCACTCACCGGGGAGGAAAGGAGGCGGCGGTGCTCTGCTTCGTGGGAGGGAAGAAAAGTGATCGACACGGCTGTCCTCGTCGATGGCGTGAAGAAGGTACCTGGGGGATAAGGAGCACGTCGGGGTGCTATCAAGATGGCAAGCAGCTCGCTGGCGATTGCATGGCATGCGGTGTCGAGCAGAGCGGCGACGGGATTTCAGCGTGCAGAGCACTCACGGTAATGGGTCACTAGCCAGTGGGTCCCACATCCCCTTCCAAGTCAGTCCTCTCTGGAACTTTAATTCTTCCACCTAAACATGTCCAAAAATGCTAGATTTTTGTGGAGAGGCCAATTCAAACATGGAGATTCAGATTCCGAAATTGGATTTCAAATTTGGACAGGTTTCATGTGAAATTCAAATTCAAATTTGAATTTGACTAGAATTCAATGTACCCATTGAATTAAATAGAATTAGTGCTCCAAATATTATAAAAATTTGCAGGGGTGCTATTTGGATATTATGAGGCCATGGAAAAAATGTATAGCCTCATATTTGAATATTTTGACAGGGCATAAATGTACAATAGCTATATTCAAGTTTTGAAATAATTTGAATATATTTAATACTGCATATTGTTTTGCCCTAGCAAATTTCCATTCAATAAATTCCAAAATTTGCAGAAAGGTCACTTGAATTATCCTAGGGTCATTGATGAAGTCCATCCCCTATGTTAATAAAATTTAAGTATGAGTGAAAGAAAGATTTTTTATGAGATCAAGTTCATGTGCACAACCATAATTGATCTCCACTATGGTTGATAACAAACTGCTAGCTGAACATTTTATTTAAGGAAAAACTAAGATTTTACATTCCTCCACCCTTAAAAGAATCTCGTCCCAAGATTACAATAGGAAGGATAAAAGAAAAAGATCTAATGAACATATGCCACTAACAAGTCTGGATAGTTCGTTCTAAGGTATTCCTCGCTTTACCACGTTGCTTCTTCAGCGGTGTGGTTGCCCCACAAGACCTTGTAGAAATGCAAGGTGCGGTTTCTTGTGGTGCGAGTCTTCTCATCGATTATCTGAGTTGGATGATCAGAGTAAGTAAGATCTAGTTGGAGAGCTTCCAAATCCTCTATACGGACGTCAGCTGGAGCCTTGAGACATTTCCGCAACTGCGAAATGTGAAACACATTGTGGACCCCTAAAAGCAACGCTGGTAGCTCTAACCGATAGGCTACAGATCCGCATCGTTCAATTACTGCAAACAGCCCAATGAAGCATGGAGCTAGCTTCCCTTTTACTCTGAAGCGATAAATCCCTTTCATTGGGGATATACGAAGATAAACGTGATCCCTAACATCAAAGTGAAGAGGTCGACACCGTTTGTCCGCTAGATTTTCTGATGAGACCGAGCAGCCTTGAGGTTGGCTTGAATAGCTCGTACTCGTTCTTCGGCTTCATTCACCAAGTTGATACCATATATCAATCGTTCACCGGATTCACACCAGTTCAAAGGTGTGCGACACTTACAGCCATAAAGAGCTTCATATGGTGCCATTTGGATGCTAGCCTAATAACCATTGTTGTATGAAAACTCCACCAATAGTAGATGATCATCCCAATTCTTACCATGGTGGATGACACAGGCGCGGAGCATATCCTCTAGCACTTGGTTTACTCGCTCCGTTTGACCATCAGTCTGAGGATGGTAAACTAAGCTCTGAATCAACTTGGTACCCAGAGATGCGTGGAGCTGCTCCCAAAATCGAGCAACGAATAAGGTTCCTTGATCTAATATGATAGTGCAGGATACTCCGTGTAGGCGCAGGATCCTGGCAATATACAACTCTGCATATTGCCGTGCCACATAATTGACATTGACTGGAATAAAGTGAGCCGACTTGGTGAGTTGGTCGACTATCACCCAAATTGAGTTATGCTTGTGAAAGGTGAGAGGTAATCCAACATTGAAATCCATGTTGATGTCCTCCCATTTACAGGCTGGTATGCTTAAAGGTTGAAGCTGACCGGCTATCTTCAAATGGTCGGCTTTCACTCGTCGACACGTATCACACTCGGATACGTACTTCACTATCTCCCTCTTCATCCGAGTCCACCAGAATTTCTTCTTTAAGTTTTGGTACATTTTGTTACTTCTCGGATGAATATAATACTTGGACAAATGAGCTTCGTCCAATATCTTCTTTCGAAGGTCCACATTGAGGGGAACCATGATGCGGTCTTTGAACCATATGGTACCATCATCGTCACATCGGAAACACTTCATCTCCCCCTTCTTCATTCTTCGGCGTATGTGCGACATGCCCTTGTTCCCTCTGAGCCTCTACAATATCTTCCCTTATGGTAGGAATGAGAGCTAGATTGTAGAGCGCTCATATGGAACCAAGTAGAGACTCGACTCTCCTTCTTCCATCGAGGTGATGGAAAGATTATTGACATGGGACTTGCGACTCAACGCATTTGCAACTACATTCGCTTTGCCAGGATGGTAGTGGATCTCAATCTCATAGTCTTTGATCAATTCCAACCATCTTCGCTGTCGCATATTCAAGTCCTTCTGGGTGAAGATGTATTTCAAGCTTTTGTGATCGATGTAGAGATGCACTAGGTTGCCAAACAAATAGTGTCTCCACATCTTCAATGCAAGTACCACGGCAGCGAGCTCAAGATCATGAGTCGGATAATGCTGCTCATGGTTCCGAAGCTGCCGTGATCCATAAGCAATCACCCTTCTATATTGCATCAATACACAACCCAAACCAGTCCCAGATGCATCACAATAAACATCAAATGACTTGGTTGTGTCTGGTTGGGCTAATACCGGTGCTGTTGTGAGGTGTTTCACTAATGCTTGATAACCTTCCACACATTCCTTTGTCCAAACATACTTCTTCCCTTTCTTCAGAAGTTCTTGCATGGGTTTAGCTATCTTGGAGAAACTTGGAATAAACCTCCGATAATATCCTGCTAAACCTAGGAAGCTTCGACTTCATGTACAGACTTTGGAGACTCCCATTTGAGTACTTGCTTAATCTTGCTTAGATCAACTGCAATCCCCTCAGCAGAGATGATGTGCCCTAGAAATGGCACTTGGCTGATCCAGAACTCACATTTGCTGAACTTAGCATACAACTTGTGGTCTCGCAATCGTTGAAGCACGACGCATAAGTGTTGAGCATGTTCTTCTTCGGATTTCGAATACACAAGGATGTCGTCGATGAAGACCAAGACAAACTTGTCCAATTCCGGCATGAACACCGAATTCATGAGATACATGAAATGAGCCAGTGCATTGGTCAATCATAAGGACATGACAAGGTACTCATACAATCCGTACCTCATCGAGAATGTCATCTTAGGTATATCCTCTGGTTGAATCCTGATCCGATGATACCTAGAACGAAGATACATCTTCGAGAATACCTTAGCACCCACCAATTGATCGAACAGAATATTGATGCGTGGTAGTGGATACTTATTCTTGATTGTGACAACATTGAGTGGACGATAGTCCACACATAGTCTCAATGTCTTATCCTTCTTCTCCACGAACAATGCAGAATAGCCCCAAGCTGATGAACTTGGACGAATGAAACCATTGTCCATAAGTTCCTTCACCCGCTCCTTCAGTTCTGCAAGTTCCTTAGGTGCCATCTTATATGGCTTCCTCGAGATCGGCACTGTTCTCGTTACAAGTTCAATCTTAAACTCGACATCTCTTTCTGGTGGCAAACCAGGAAGATCCTCGGGGAAATACTTCTGGATACTCACATACCACTAGAATATCCTCAAGTTTAATGTCCTCAGTGTTGTAAGTAGTTGGAGTCACTCGGATAATACTCTCAAGAATGAGAGCTTGGGGAGGGTGGAGTGGAGAATTAAGATATATCCTCCGAGGAACGATGTCAAGAATAGCACTATTATATTGCAACCATGCCATTCCTAAATTGACATCTAACTTCTGATGCTCCAGTATAATGAGAGAGGTAGGGTATATGTTCCCACCCAGATTAAGAGGTATCCTATGGACTATCTTATCTGCTACTACTTTCCCACCCGGAGAACAAATCACATATGGGGTTTTCGTGGGAATGATAGGCAACTGATATTGAATGACATAAGACTTGCTAATAAAGTTGTGGGAAGCACCTGAGTCAAAGAGGATGACTACAGGATGACCAAAGAGAGAGAACGTACCTGTGAGTACGGTGCGCCTTCCAGGACGTCCTCGATGGTGAGGTGGTGGACGTTGCCAGTTCTGGTGGCTGGCTTCTTGGGTTGGTTGCGGTGCTGGTTTGCCCTTGTGGTACGATGACTGTCCCCCATCCTACCTGTCCTGTGGGCAGTCCTTGGCGAAGTGCCCCGTACGACCACACGTGAAACACGTCTACGGGGTCTGACCAGCACGGAAGGAAGGACGGAATCCCGGTGCACGCGATGGAGGTGGAGGTGCATGCGAAATCATCCCCTGCTGCTGCTGCAGATGAAAGTCGGTGTTGTTGAACTGGCGACCACAAAATATCGGTGGTCACGATGGTGGCTGCCACCTCTGGCCGGATGGTGATGGATACACCATTCAGTACTTCTGAGGAGCACCACCTCCACTGCCCTGCGGAGCACTCCTCTTCTTGTCAGAGGACATCTCCCTAGTAGGGTCCTCCTGTACAATCACGGCATTGACAATGTCGTTGAAGCTATCGCGATTGAACAAGGCAAGCTCGTCCTTCATCTTGAGGTTCAAACCCTGGTAGAAGCACTCACGCTTCCTATCTTCAGTACTCACTTGGTCCTGGGCATACTGGGTCGAGTGGTTGAAGGTCTTGGAGTACTCGTAAGCACTCCTTCCTCCTTGCTTTAGCTCCAAGAACTCTTGAAGCTTCCTCCTCATGATCCCGGGAGGTAAATGATAGGCACGAAACGCCTCTTGGAACTCCTCCCAGCTCACGACATAGTCTGCTGGTCGTGCGGCGAGATAACTCGCCCACCACGCAACAGCAGATCCCTACAACTGTTGTGCCGCGAACATGGTCTTCTACTGTTCGGTTATTTGCAGCAAACCAAATTTCCTTCTATGGAGCGGAGCCAGTTGTCTGCCTCCAACGGTTCGTCATCCTCCATGAAGACCGGCGGGTGCGTTGACGTGAATTCTGAGTATGAACTTGGATAGGGCTGCCGTGGACCCGCATCTGGTCGCCCTCCTTGACAGGACGAATGTTGAACCAAGGTCCGCAACAACTCAGTTTTCTCGTTGCGCGAGCTGAGCATTGCGGTGAGAACCTCCGCGAGACTCCTCGGAAGTGCAGGAGGTGGTGGTGGTGGAACTTGTTGCTGCGGTGTCGCAGCTTGCTCTCGGGTCGGAGATTCGTCCTCACGACCACGGCTCGAGCCTCCCATCTCGGGCGTCGAACGCGTACACACCATTCTGCATCCATATGATTTAAAAATCAGCAACAATGTTTGTTTTTCCTTCATCCATTTCATGTTACAGTAGTGCAAATATTGGCAAGAAAATAAGTGCATAACATTCACATATGTTGATAAAGTACAAACTTTATACAAGATATATTATCTCATGACCAAGTTTACAGTAGTGAACCCCAAAATGACGAACTCCCACTACGGAAGTGCAACCCTACTATGCTTGGTCTCCATGAGACGTCATACACACTTTGTCATCTTATACACACCCACTACTATTTTTAATATGACATAAACATGGCTACAAAATAAACACAAGCCACTACTAACTATACGTGGCCCCATGATGGCAGGAGTGTTGCCCCATCCTACTCCGATATGTCCTCTTCGGCGTACTCGAGTATCTCGGGATCTTCTTCGTCCTCGTCCTGAGGATTTGGTGCCACAGGTGCGGGTGCTGGAGCAGGAGCTGCTGCCTCACCCGTCATCGATGATGTCGCGACAACTAATGATTGCACATCAGCCTGTAGAAGAAACATCTTAAAGGCTTCCAGTTCCTTCTGTGCATTCTCGCATCTGGCTTTCCAATCCTGAGTCTCCTCCCTGAATTGATCCTGTTCTTGAGTCACCGTACTCAACTGATCATCCAGCTGTTGCACCTCAAGTTGACTCACCTCCAACGCGCTTTCTGCGCAGTGCATTTTCTGGCGAGCTTCCGATAGCTCTTGAACAACTAGGTGCCACTGATTCAATTTAACGTTTAGACGTCGATTGAGAGGAGCAATCAGGGCTCTAAGTGAGTCATTGGACCACTCAAAGTGATCTCCTCGAATCATAGCTTGCTTCAGATCACCCATCAACCCTTCAATGCTAGCATGTTGTGTAATGCTCACTTGACACGATGATGCTGCATATAACGCCAAGGTTATCGAGGGTGCCTCTTCGTGAATGCCATAAGCTGCACCCATTCGACTCGCCCACTCATCACCAGCTCTACTATCGACTGGAAAGAGTGTGAATGGGGTGCCCACAATATTACGACAATGAAGCTTGCAAAACCTCGCAATAGCAACACTCGCGGCAAAACACCACGTGTCTTCCAATTGAGTCCATTTCACCTGGATGGAGAAAGGAGCCCATCCAATATATGGCGGACCAGCGGGCACATCGACATAGATGGTGCATCTTGTCACACCTCCGTCATCGAATTCCCTGCCCCAATAGCTCGGTATTTTGCGATACCCGAACTGTTGAAGCGGCGCTATCAACAACTCCGGAAAACCTCTTCGAAGAGCACACGTCGCGAACACCCATCCGTTCGGTAAGTGTACCGTCAAATCCGCCATCCGTGGAAAGGATACTTGAATGCCAAATATACAACTTCCATATACAATGTATGTAAATAATACACAGATGATGAACTTGAACAATGAAAAGGTTTCCAACTTCCAATAGTTCAAGAAAAATTTAAAGCTGGAGTAGTAATCACAGTCTGTTCCAGCTGACCTTCTTGTATAAATTCAAAATTTTCAGACAGTAAATGTCAAAACCAGATGTTGGGTTGAATACAAAAGTTATAGTACACTTTACAAACTTTCCATATTGTACTCATACAGCTCCAGGTGAGCTAGGAAGTAGAATCTATACAGGTTTAAAGTTGACCCAAGTTTTCTGGAAATTTTGACAGAACCTGCCATGTACATGTGGTTATTTCCACAATTTATACAGGTATATCATAACAATATATTGAGGTAATGAAAAAATAAATGTTGTATAAAATCAAGTTAAAAATCCATAAGTAGAAGAGTTCAGCCTTGAAAATTTTGTTATACAGGTATAGCGCACAAATTCGAAACTATGCGCAAACAAGTTCAAGTTCTGGTCTGCCAGAACCAAGTTTGCGAAAATAGGAATTAAACACAGTTCCAAAAATATTCAGGTCAGGAGTTCAATATAAAGTTGATAAAGGATTTACTAAGCTTTCCAGAAATGTACATATGTGACCATGTCACTATTCTGGATCAAAAGCTATAACTATCCAAACTTAACAGATGAACTGACTGGTTTCCACCAGCAGTCCTGCAGTTCACTGTTTTGAACTCAAAATTTGATTTGACTCAGGAAAAACTTTGAATAACAAACCTGTAGGTATCCTTCTACACTTTCCAGATATGTATCACAATAAGGCAGAAGATTTTTCTACAGTGAGTTATGAAAAAAATACAGAGACTGGTACAATGGTATGGACATCTGGAGCAGTTTAAATATACTCCAAATTTTAACAGATTATCAAGCTTTTCTGCCTTGATGGTCAACAGAAAAGTTGTAGAGGTTTTTAAGAGCTTTCCATTCATATAGCATACCCCCGTGTTAAATGACAACTAACCAAGATCATAATCCAGCGAAGTTGAGCAAACTTCTGCCAGAAATTAAGAATCTTGGTTCTAACCCTTTGTTGAGTCGAAACCCATTTCACGGAGTCCAAGCCTACCAGCATCAGATAGTCGGATTTTACAAAATGTAATGCAGCCATTCTGTCGTGGGGATGGTCAAGTATCAAATTTTATACTGACGGTACTACGTGCCTCACCAAAGAAAATTCTAACCGTTATATCCAGATACGCCTAAAGGTGGTCCTATTATCGTTCACTCGCAAACGGTTTCTACACGGTCCGCTACTGTAGTTAGTGTACCTGTAGAAGACAAACAATGCCCTGTCACACCTGCACACCACAAGGGCGGTTTGGGGAAACACAACAGGCAGTCACAATACACAGATATATATTTGAAAGTAAATGCACACCTGCACACCACAAGGGCGGTTCGGGCTCCCACTAATTTTGTGTCACGCTAGGGTATTGCGTGTCATATGTTCTCAGAAACATGGAAAATTTTAGAGACTCATATTGACTTTCCGTGCTAAGCCACGTAAACAATCACATAACACATCTCGTATGCTGAGCTTTCCGAGATTGATTCACTCTCAGTGTCATACCTTACCTCTTACCTGACATTAAAGCATCGTTACAGAAATAATAACACATAAGTTAGTTTACCACCTTTATATCTTATACTAATAATACTCCTTGTATGGGAATATAGCTAATTTCTCACTCATATAATCCTAAGTTTTTGAAAATATGCTTTTTTCAAGCACACTGTTCCTAATGATGCTCTGATACCATGCTGTGGGGACCAGAGTCCTGACATTCAAGGATCTCATTGGGTGGTGTCGTGCGATGCGACACCCAAGAATATACAAGAAAAGGACGAGAATAAAGTACAATACCAAGTCTTTATTTATAAACACAGCGGAAGTTTTACAATACTAAGCGAAAATGAAAGTGACCTATACATCATAGCTACGCTCTCGGCACTAGCTATGCAAAAGCAAAGTCATCCATGTCTTGGATGCTTCGCACTAGCAACCCTCACTCGCCAAACTTACGGCGGCATGCAGGACTCCCACTCAGCTGTAAACCCTGGAGGGGGTGCAGCCTCGTCGTCGAACCCGTCATCAGTCGTGTAATATGCAAAAACTTGTTAACTGCAAATGTGAGCTTAAGGCTCAGCAAGACTAACCCGTCTCACTAGACATATGCAGGGTGAATACTAAGCATAGGTAAGGTAAAGCAGTAAAAGACTCGCCTATGAGTGGATCCTTAGCTTTCAAGTTATTATCAACAGCTCACAAGTTTAAATAAAGTAACTTTAGTGATCATATTGGACAACAATCAAAGTTCCAAAAAAAATTATAATTCAATACATCATATTCTCCTGACTTTCTCGGTATTTACTACGTCACGACACAGTGAACAAGTGGTACTCTATTACCGCGAGGGACAGTGATTGCAATCAGGACACACCCGGACAACACGACACATACGCACTTTCAGAAGCGCCAGCGAGTACTTACAACAGTACCTACATAACACTTCAGTACTAGTCGTATATGGCCACCTTTCACCCAACACTCGAATGCCAAACCGATCGATCTGTCACAGGCAGGAGGTCCCTGCATGGGGCGTACTCTGACGTGCCCACCAGCTGATTTACACCTTGTTGCCCTCAACCCACGCCTATAAAACGGAACGGTATGCCTCGACAAACCAGTATCAAGCTACGTCAGTTTGCTGGAGCCCATTTCTCTAGTATGTCGCCGGTACAATTCAAGCTTGTCCAGCAGGGCCGCGTACAATGCGGGCCTTAATCGGCACAGTCAGGAGCTATGCAACCAAGATCCCGTCTTGTTGCTTCCTACTCATCCCTGACCGACCTCTAGTTCATATTAACAGCTATTCTTTATATTTACCAGACCCAGTGTAGATGAGTGTCATCTTTCTATCTCGCGAGTAGATTCTAACTACTCGACTTCTACCGGTTTCCTGACAACATTAGCATGGCAGTTGCTACACAAGTCTGTGAGCTATTCTAACCACTCCCTGTGTTATTTGGTCATGCAAGTGGATGTCAAACACCTTAAACGTAATGCACAAACATCTGAAGATGTAAGGTGAATGAAAACTGCAAATAAACTGTAAGGAACTTAAATGCAAACCGGGGCTTGCTTGAATGCGAGTCTGGGTCTACGTTAGTCTCCGATAAGTGGACTTCCAAGGCCTCCGGCTCCTCCTCGACTTCAGTTACTACACGATATGCATATACTATATATGAATGACTTTGAAAATAAATATTATGTTTAAGGTCACAAGCTAATATCCCGTGATCAATAAGATAATGATCTTAATTGGCTTTGGTACTTTTATGGTAGATACTAGGGACTATAATGGAGAATCTTGCAAATAACAGGATATGATCAAGGAATTTTGTTGTCTCTAAAATTCATACAAGTAAAAGCCTTCTCTGAATTTTGGTTGTAATTCTGGAGGTCTATCATGGCTACCAGTGGTTTTACCATGCAGAGGGGGTCTCACTGGTTCTAGGAAATTTTTTTTCACAATTTTCTAAGCTTCCTACAGGGACAAATTGATTTTACAAGTTTGGGAGAAATTCTGAAATGCTTACTGTTCTTTTCTCAATTTTTTCAATTACATAGAGATTTAAAACACTGATAAACCCAGTAAATGAAGTCCAATGAACTTGAAATTTTTACTGTAGATCAAGTGGATTATGAAGAGTATCCTTACCGAAATTGGGAATTTTCCAATTAGCAGAACAGGAGTAATTAATTTCCCAAGCAGTTAGCTCAAAGAAATTAATTATGAAAATTCTAGGAATTTCATGTCCAACAAATTGCACCACTGTAAATATGGTATCAAGATGAGTCTACCAGAATTTATGTGGAAAATTTTTAGAAATTATACTAGGAGTAATGAATTTTATAAGTTTGATTGAATCCTGAAATTATTTTCCAATTGGAAAATTTAAATAAAGCAGCTGACCCCACTTCATTTGAATGGACCAATCAGGGCTGGGACACACCGAGGGTCACGGAGTTAACCCGTGTAGCCGTATTAGATACAAGCCACAGCCGATCCGCGCGGGCAAGACTGTCGCTGAAACGCGGGGCCCACGGTCTTCGTCTTCCTCCCGATGCGCGACATGGCCGCGGCGGTGCTGCACCGGCGAGCTCGCCGGTTTGGCTTGCCCGACCTCCTCTCTCCTTTGCACTTGCCGCGAAACCATTATTTGAGGCACTGAGCACGACAGATAGGTCACCGAACGCAGGCGATGTCCGGAACACCGTGCGCGACGGCGGTGGTAGAGCTAGGGTTTCGGTGATGGCCGGAATCGCTCGGGAATGGTGCGAGAAGCTCGGGGAAAGGCTAGAAACGTTCCTGGGAGCATGAGGATGATGATTTGGAGGTGCAAACGGAGTGGAATAGTCGGCAACGTGGTCTTCGATGGTGAACCGCGGTGCTTTTCAACTGCGGTGGGGAAAACTCGAAATATTCAGACCGTGGCCGATTATTCTCATCGGCACTTGATCTAGATGATGCGCCACGACGTATAGAAGCTATCTCACAATACAACACATAGAAACAGAATCGCACCGATGAACTAGCTCAAAGTGAAATCCTGAGCCGAGACAAAAATGAAGATTACTCGCGCGATAAAGGAGGAAAAAGTTTGCGGTTTTCACCGTGAGAACCGTGGTGTCCCGGCGATCGTTTCTTCTGTTGAAGTCGAGGCTTGCAACTACCTAGTTCATCGGCTTCACGGTGGACAGAGGTGATGTACACGGCGGCTCAACGATGGTGATGGCGGGACTTCAAATTACGGGCAAAGTAATGAGCAACACGATGAGCCAAAGGGTGTGGATGGTAGAGAATAGTCTTGGCGTCATCTTTGCTGTTGGCGTCAAAGGGAAAAGAGGCAAGAACGAGGCGCTCACCGAGGAGGAAAGGAGGCGGTGGTGCTCTGCTTCGCGGGGGGGGGGGGGGGGGGGGGGAAGAAAAGTGATCGGCACGGCTGGGACCAGGGGGGATAAGGAGCGCACCAGGGTGCTATCAAGCTGGCAAGCAGCTCTCTGGCGATTGCATGGCGTGCGGTGTCAAGCGGAGCGGCGATGGGATTTCGGCGTGCAGAGCACTCACGGTAATGGGTCACTGGCCAGTGGGTCCCACATCCCCTTCCAAGTCAATCCTCTCTGGAACTTTAATTCTTTCACCTAAACATGTCCCAAAATGCTAGATTTTTGTGGAGAGGCCAATTCAAACATGGAGATTCAGATTCTGAAATTGGATTTCAAATTTGGACAGGTTTCATGTGAAATTAAAATTCAAATTTGAATTTGACTAGAATTCATTGTACCCATTGAATTGAATTAGTGCTCCAAATATTGTGAAAATTTGCAGGGGTGCTATTTGGAATATTATGAGGCCATGGAAAACTGTATAGCCTCAGATTTGAATATTTTGACAGGGCCTAAATATACAGTAGCTATATTCAAGTTTTGAAATAATTTGAATATATTTAATATTGCATATTGTTTTTCCCTATCAAATTTCCATTCAATAAATTCCAAAATTTGCAGAAAGGTCACTTGAATTATCCTAGGGTCATTGGTGAAGTCCATCCCCTATGTTAATAAAATTTAAGTATGAGTGAAAGAAAGATTTTTTTATGAGACCAAGTTCATGTGCACAACCATAATTGATCTCCACTATGGTTGATAAAAAACTGGTAACTAAACTTTTTTATTTAAGGAAAAATTGGGATTTTACAGCTAACAGGGTTCTCTTGTGATAACCTGTAAACCAGGGGCCTGCCGTCGACGTCTCCACGACCATGGCAAACGATGTCGGAGCATCCAACTCCAACACCCCCCAAGGGGCCTACCGTCGACATCTTCACGACAATTGTGGACGACGCCGGAGCATCCAGCTCTGGCAACTCCCAAGGGGCCTGCCGTCGACGTCTTCACGACGATGGTGGGTGACGCCAGAGCATCCATCTCCGGCACCTCCCAAGGGGCCTGCCGTCGATGTCCCAGCACGTCAACGACAGCAACAAGCGCAGACAAATGAGTAAACTCTCCTGCCTCACTTTTGTTGCTAACAGAGTTATCTTGTTATAGCATATACACCAAGGACCTGCCCTCGACGTCTCCATGACGATGGCGGACGATGCTGGATCATCCAACTTTGGCACCTCCCAAGGGGCCTACCGTCGATGTCTCCACGATGATGGTGGGCGACGCCAGAGCATCCAGCTCTGGCACCTCCCAAGGGGCTTGCCGTCGATGTATCTACGAAGATGGCAGATGACGCTAGAGCATACATCTCTGGCACCTCCCAAGGGGCCTGTCGTCGATGTCCCAGCACGTCAACAACAGCAACAAGCACAGACAAATGAGTAACCTCTCCTGCCTCGCTTTTCTTGCTAATAAGATTCTCCTGTGATAGCCTGTAAACCAGGAGCCTGCCGTCGACGACTCTATGAAGATGGCGGACGATGCCGGAGCATCCAGCTTTGGGACCTCCCAAGGGGCCTGATGTCGATGTCTCCACGACAATGGAGGACAAAGCCGGAGCATCCAGCTCTGGCACCTCCCAAGGGGCCTGCTGTCGACGTATCCACGACAGTGGTGGGCGATGCCAGAGCATCGAGCTCTGGCACCTGGTGGTGCTCCAACACTCCAACTCCCCTGATCGACTGGGGGCACATCAAAGACATCCTGCAATCAAATGGTAGATGTGCCCAACCAACTAACCACATCTACCAAGGGGCCTCTAAGGGGGTTCCACAGGAAGAAAGTCAACAGACAACACCTCAACCATATCAATTGTGCAAACCGTTGGTCCTCAAAAGCTAACGGGCTCGGCAAAGGTTCTGCAAGCCCTTACGCAACCAAGGACTCAAATCAACAATTGAGAAGCACAAAAACAAGCCAAGAAGAAAAACACAAATTCAAATTCATTAAGTAATTTTTATAAGGGGGAGAGCCCCAGATACAAAGATGAGCTACCAACCTCAGCCCCGGCTGTATTGCGCTACAACATGTTTGGCGGCATCCTTAACCTCCACCGCAGTTGTCGCCTCGCACTCCTCGACAGGGTCAAAAACTGGCTCCAGTGGCAGATCGAGATACCGGCTCCGGTAGCACACAAAGACATGGGATGCCACCATCTCCGCCGCCGCCCTACCCTCGGCTTCCAGACGCTGAGCCAGCTGACGTTCCCACAGATCGAGCTCCCGGGCACGACGCTCTGCTGTGTGCTCCTGGGCTTGGACGTCAAGATCATGCAGGAGGAGTGTCTGACGCTCAGCTAAGTGTTGTGCCCAATCCATTCACCAAGTCGCTCTCCCGGAGCTCAAGGTCTTCGAGGCGGGACTGCAGCCTATCTCGATCGGCCTCAACTCGGGCCATCATCACCTGAGCCGCCACCTTTTGTTCGCCGACAACAGCCTCCCTCTTGGCAACAGCGGCTTCATGGTGACTCAGGGCCTCTCGACCTTCTTGAAGGGTGCGCAGGCGGGCGTCAGCCGTGTTGTTGGCTACCTTGGTGTCGGCCAGAATCTTCTAGGACAGGGCGTCTGTGGCCTTCACCAAGCTGTGCCTCAGCTCTAGCTCCTTGCTCTCCTTCTGGTACTTTGTCTTCGCCTCGGCGATCTTGGACCTCAGGAGGTCCTCCCAGCCTTAGAGGCGCTCGCCCTCGGCACGCAGCTTCTCCCACTCCGTGGCGAGAGCCTCCTGCGCCCGGCGGAGGTTGGATTGCACCGGAAGGATGCTGGACTGCGTCAAGTCCATGATGTCGAAGAGGCGCTCGGGCTGCATCGAAGTTAGATAAGGTCGCCCGGCGATCATCTCGGTAACCTCTTCCTCCCGTAGCGGTGAACGCGAGACCACCAGTACCGGGGATCTTTCCCCCGGAGGCTGAGCAGGAGTTGCGGTGCCACCCAAAGCAGCAACACCATCATCGCTCAAGGAGCCGCCTGCCGGAGCAGTAGTAGTGGAGGCCAAGCCTTCAGCCCCCTGACTCGACTCCGACATTGCCTCTGGCGCGACGGCTGAAGGTGCCTCTGGCGAGACGGTCAGAGGTGCCTCCAGCACGACGGCCGGAGGCGCCTCTGGCGCGACGGCTGGAGGTGCCTCTAGCGTGACAGCTGGAGACACAACAGGAGATGATTCACTACCCACGCTGAGCACAGATGCCAAAGCAGCGCTCCCCTTAACAAGCTTGGCGGGTTGCCCCGCCGACGTAGCCATAGCCTCGTCGGCCGCCTTCAAAGCGCTCTGGGGCATTACCCCTGACGGTAAGGGCGTCACAACAGCTGACGTAGCCCTGCAAATCAAGATCAAGGACTGACCAATCAACAAAGGCAGGCAAAATAACAAAGGAAGCATTGGTAAGAATGCCTTAACGACGTCCCCGAAAGCTCCAGCGGGCCTCCACCTTCGGCGACCCAGAAGCGGGCCTCCACCTTCGGCGACCCAGAAGCTGCAGGTTCTGACGACAACATGGCAGACGAGGTTGGCCCGGCTGAACCTCCACCGAAACCACCAGCAGCGCCGCCACCCTGTGCCGGAGTGTCTCCACCAACTCCAAAGAAGTCACTCCTGGAGCCTCCTCCCAAGCAGCCGACGACATCGGCCCGAGGCCTTTTTGCCTCAGGCTCCATAGGCATGACGCTCCTGGAGCCTCCTGTGCACTACAGGAATATCGAAGAGTTACATCGGCCAGTTTAAGTTACGTCGGCTGGCTGACGTAAGTTAAATAACTTACGTCGGCACCATGGAACCGACATAAGTTAACCTACGTCGGCTGCCGACGTAAGTAATGAGACCGACAAATTTTAACACTAACTTACGTCGGCTAGAGCAACAGGCCGACGTAAATAAAAGAGCCGACATAACTTAGTGTTAACTTACGTCGGCCAATAGGGTGGCCGTCGTAAGTTATGTCCACCGACGTAAGTTGAGTATTTAGCCGACGTAAGTTATGTATTTTAACCTAGCCTGCGTGCCCTTCTCTTTTCTTCCTTACCGGCCACTTTCTCTTCTCTTCCCCGCCGCTTGCGCACGACGCCCCCACCGCGCCCCGGCCCCGCCGCCGCCGCCCCCGCTCCCGCTCCCGCTCCCGCCGACCCGCGGCGCCCACACCGCCGCCGGCCTCACCGCGCCCCGGCCCCACCGCCCCCGCTCCCGCTCCCGCTCCCGCCGACCTGAGGCACCCACACCGCCGCCGGCCTCGCCGCGCCCCGGCCCCGCCGCCCCCGCTCCCGCTCCGGCTGACCCGCGGTGCCCACACTGCCGCCGGCCTCGCCGCGCCCCCGTCTCCCCCGGCCCCCTGCGCCGCCCCCGGCCCTCACCGCCCTCGGCCTCCCCCGGCCCCGCCGCGCCGCCCTGCCTTCGGCCCACCTCCCCCGGACCTCACCGCTGCCCCCAGACCTCGCCGCCGCCGGCCCCGCCCCTGCGCCCCCACCGCCGGCTCATCCGCCGATCCTCGTTGCAAGTATTTCCTCGCCTCTCCCCTTGCTCTCATTGTTTTGAATTATTGCACATGCATTTGCTTGAAATTTTGCCTGAATTGTGGATTGCACATGCATTTGCAAGTGTTTACTCTTAATAGAAAATTGTGAATTGCTATGCTTATGTTAGAAATTGATGAATTTCTATGCTTATGTTAGAAATTGATTAGAAATTATATAGATACACAAATAATGTTTACTATGCTTATGTTAGAATTAAATCGATAAATTGATGAATTACAATTGATGATTTTTTATGCTTATTTGTTATGCTTAGAATTATGGTTAGAATTGAATTGCTTATGTTTAGGTTTAATTTAATTGAAATCAATTGCTTATGTTAGAATTGAGTTGATAAATTGATTAATTACAATGGATAATTGTTATGTTTAGGTTTATTTGAATTGCTTAGTTTTTTGAATTATGGTTACAATTTTAATTTTGATTGCTTGAGTGTTTAAGAACTATATATACAAAAATGGGCTTCGGACCGGCTTGACAAGGCCCGACAAGGCCCATTTAGTGGTAAGATAAAGTATGCGTGTAGACGGGCACGAAGGCGAACGACGACGGTGAGGATGGCAAGCACCTGCGCGTGGATGGCGTACCCCGACGAAGTGGTTTCATCTCCAATCTATTTACAGCAGCTAACCCTAAAGCCGTCATGGAATTGTCATCTAAGACCAACTTTCCTCTCAGTCTTTCTCTAGTTCTCTCCTCTCTCTTAAATGACCTCAAAATGAAAATGAGCAACGTAACCTATAGCAATGTGTTACCCGTTTCGGATCGGCACGTCTCACATGCCATTGGCATGTGAGACGTGCAGGTTTGGAATTGTCCCTTTTTGGACAGCCTCGGAGTGACCGAGGGGGCGTGGCTTGTGACGAGACGCGGGTCCGGATTTGGACGATATTTCGGTGGCGTAACCCTGTTGTTCTCTGCTTCACCATTTTTGGGCGTGCAGTGGAGAACAGCGGGGTTATGCTGCCGAAATTTCGTTCGAATCCGGATCACGCGTCTCGTCATGAGCACGCTCCGCTCGGTCACTCTTGGGTGGGTTTAAGATCTATCTGCCTAGGTTGTAGGGCCGTGACACATAACATAACAATACATTAACGACAATTTATTTCACGTTAAACTGCAGAGTCAAACATGGGCGAAGACCGTAGTTGGATGTACACTGGTTGGAAGAGCAGAACTGGTGGTCACTCAGATGAGTGGTACGCCAAGACAGAAGCTTTTGTGGAACGAGCTTTTTCGTTGTCAAATAGCGATAAGGCGCGGTGCCCATGTACGAAATGCCGAAACGGAACGTTTTTGGACAAAGTGGAACTTACGTTGCACTTGTGTCGAAACGGTTACGTGTCACATTATGAGTTGTGGAACTTCCACGGCGAGACAGCTTCTCAAGCTGTACAAGAAGTGGAAGCTGACAATGATGATGCTCAAGAGGTTGATATGATGGATGAGATGCTGGAAGCTATACGACCAGAGCTTACAGAAGATACTCAAACAGCAGAGGTTAAAGAGTTCTTCAAACGTCTCAAAGATTCAGAAGAGGCTCTGCATGAACACACTAAAATGTCAATCCTCAATTTTGTGACTAGACTTATGGCAATTAAGTCTAAGTTCTTCTTTTCTAACAATTGTTACAACATGCTCATCGATTTGTTCAAAGATGCTCTTCCACAACCCAACAAAGTGCCTAAGGATATGTACAACTCGAAGAAAATTCTTTCTGGTCTCGGGATGAAGCACGAAAAGATTGATGTGTGTCTGGACAACTGCATGCTTTTCTGGAGAGAGCATGCCAATGAGAACAAATGTTTGAAATGTGGTCAACCGAGGTTTGTCGAAGTTGTTAATAACGATGGTAATACAGTGACGATGGAAGTCACACGTAAGCAGCTTCGTTACTTACCTGTGACACCGAGGTTGAAGCGGGTGTTCCTTTAAAAAAAACGGCCAGACACATGAGATGGCACAGAGAAGGTGAGCGTGAGAACAATGGAGTCATGACGCACCCGTCCGATGGTGAGGCATGGAAGGCTCTGGACCGGTTCGACCCAGAATTCGCTCGTGAAGCGAGAAATGTTCGCATCGGGTTGGCGACAGATGGGTTCACACCATTCAGCACAAACGCCGCACCATACTCCTGTTGGCCCGTCTTTGTCATTCCGTACAATCTTCCGCCGACCTTTTGCATGAAGAATGAGTTTATGTTTCTTAGCCTCATTGTACCTGGGCCAGATCATCCTGGGTCACGTCTCAACGTGATGTTGAAACCGTTGATCGAAGAGTTGAAAATGTTGTGGACAGGAGTCGAAGCGTACGACTGTTACAAGAAACAGAAATTCAACCTCCGAGTTGCTTATTTGTGGTCCGTTCATGATTTTCCGGCATACGGCATGTTTTCTGGATGGAGCACTCATGGTCGGTTGAAGTGTCCGATATGTGCCTCGAACACCGATTGCTTTCGACTTACCCATGGAGGCAAGATATCTTACTTCGGTTGTCATAGATGTTGGCTACCTCCGAATCACTTGTTTAGACAACAGAGGAATGTCTTCAGAAAGAACACCGTTGTCACTAAAGGACCACCGAAACGTCTTGACGGGTCAGAAATATCTGATATGTTGGACAAATTGGTGCCAGATGAAGGTCGTCCTGGATATTTCGGAGGTTACGGAGACAAACACAATTGGACTCACATATGTGGACTTTGGGAGTTACCGTATGTGAAGTCGTTGATTCTAAGGCACAACATTGATGTTATGCATCAAGAGCGTAACATGGCCGAATGTATCATAAGCACATGCATGGACATGACGGGCAAAACAAAAGACAATTTAAAGGCTCGAAAGGATCTTGCCGAGCTTTGTAACCGTCAAACTCTTGAGCTCTCCGAAAATGGTGGTAAACCACGCGCTCCTTTCTGTCTTCGACCTAAAGAGAAAAAAGAAGTTCTCGAATGGTTGCAAAGGTTGAAATTCCCAGATGGTTACGCAGCTAGTCTGAGACGAGCCGTGAATGTGAAAACGGGAAAGCTCATTGGGTTGAAGAGTCATGATTATCACATAATCATGGAAAGACTTCTGCCTGTTATGTTTCGAGGCTATTTTGACGATGCAGTGTGGAAGGTGTTAGCCGAGCTTAGCCACTTCTGTGCTAAAGAAATCACGCCAGAGATGATGACTAAATTGGAAAAGGAGGTTCCGGTACTTTTGTGTAAGATGGAAAAAATTTTTCCTCCGGGATTTTTCAATCCAATGCAACATATCTTAATTCATCTTCCATTTGAAGCGAAAGTGGGCGGTCCCGTGCAATATAGGTGGATGTATCATATTGAAAGATCACTTAGATATCTAAAACCAATGGTTGGTAACAGGGCAAGGGTTGAAGGTTGCATCGCCGAAGCTTTTACTCTTAAGGAAGTAGGATACTTCTCAAGTGTTTACTTTGCAGAGGAAAACAATGTTAATACTTCGGTAATGCGATACAATATAGATGAGCAACCTCCTTGTAGCGATCTCTCCATTTTTGCAACAAGAGGCACTACTGTTGGTAGTTACACTTCGTATGATGTTAGCGAAAAAGAAAGGCGTGCTGCATTCTTCTACATGTACGCTAATATGGAAGAAATGAATGAATATTTCAAGTAAGTGTTTCTCCTACACTTATGCTTTTCACCATCTTTTCCGACACATGTATTCTAAAAGGTTCTCTTTGTCGTGTAGTATGTTCGACAAGCAAAATTGGAGACATAGACATCAACCCACGAGCAAGCAAATAGAACATATTCGACGGGAAGGAATAAACGGGGGATCTAATTTTCTCTCCTGGTTTCGAGATCATGTAACGTTTTCTCGATAACTAATCAATGTTAACAATGTTTTCTTATAACTTAAGAATGCTTACGTTTTCTAATAATTCCATATCTTGGACAGTGCCAAAAAGATGCCAACGTCCATGAAGATTTGCGACAACTATCCCGTGGAGTGGTTAATGTTAGAAGCTATGGTCGATATGACGTCAACGGCTATCGATTCCGTACAACTCAATTTGAATCTCTTCGTCCTCTCGCGGCAACATGTAATACCGGAGTTGTGATGAGGGCAATCGATTCGCAAGATCATGAAACGCAGTACTACGGGATTATTAAAAAAATCCTTGAATTCACTTTTGTCGCAAACAAGCCAATTTGAGCGGTATTCTTTGACTGCGAATGGTTTGATTCCATTCGTGGAATTCGAGTAAACGAATTTGGCATGGTCGAAGTAAAACACAAGGAACGGTTGAAAGGATTCGATTCATTAGTTCTTGCACACCAAGTAGAGCAAGTGTACTATCTACCTTATCCATGCAATAAATTCAAAGCTTGGTGGGTGGTACATAAGGTGAATCCTCATGAGCGGTTATACGCTCCAGGAGATGATGATTATCACGATGAAGCTGAGGTTGATTGTGTCTACCAAGAGGAAGAGTTGCCAGACTCCTTCTCAGTCGAGCCCGGTGTAGGACTCGATAACTTAGTTGGAGACGCTCAAGATATCGAGGCTGGCACGGAAGCGGAAACAGAATCAGAATCAGAATCTGAAGATATCGATGACATAGTCGAACCTGCTGATTTGCGCAAACGAAAACGATATGCGCAACAAGAAGATCGATGGGCTGGTTTAAGGAGTAGGGTGCATGATCGTGATGTTGATGAATTTTGAAGTAACGTTTTATTCACTAATTTAACATTAATTTTGTATATTATCTTTGTATATTAATCATTTATTCCTTGCAATAGGATGTCGTCAAAGGGGAAGGGGAAGGGGAAGCCAGTGAGAGGGTTTGAGCCGCCAGCAGACCCTTGCTCAGGGAGCTCGTTCCGTTCTAGTCGACGTGAGCTCTTTCTGGCACACGCTCCACCCTCAGCTGTCGTGTGCTTTCAGCAGACAGAGGTAAACTTTAGTTACTATAAAGTTATTTTTGAAATTGCAATTGTTATTAATTATTAATAAAGTCATTCCTTTTGTGCAGTCTGACTCAGAGACTTCTGAGTCTGAGTCAGAGTCTGAGGCTAGGGGGCCGCTACAGGAGCCCGACTCAGAGGCTAGGGGGCCCTCTAGCGCTAGCCTCCCTTCGGAGCCGGCTAGCGCTAGCCTCCCTGGGCAGCCCTCTACCACTAGCCTTCCTGGAGGCTCCGGGGGGTCCGCAGAGCCTTCAGGGTCACAGGACGCGGCAGCGTCGCAGCAGAGGCGACGGACGAGGAGGACCCACTTTGCGGCTCTTCCTCCGGTTACTACTCAGCGGACCACGATCCGTCCCGTTGGAGACAGGTATAAAAACTGTATATAGTATACTAAATATTAGATGTTGTTTTTCTTTACTTAATGATTTAATATATTTTGTAGATGTTGGTACGACTTCTCGTTCACGGGGGCCGAGAAGCACCACAGGCAGGTTAACAGTGTCCTCGGTGCTATCGTCAAGTTGCACTACCCCGGTGTAATTGACGGTTTTCCTGCCCTGTCGTGGGATGACTACGCTCGGGTCTCTCACCCGGTGCACGGCACGGTTCAGGGAGCCGTGTGGCATGATTTTATGGTAAGTTTAACTGTTTCATTTTTTCAACTCCTTTGAATTCTTAATTGCATATCACTTAAATATTTGTTTGCTTAAAGTTGAGGTACCAAGTAGAGGAGCCGGGCATGGAGGACCACGCGAGACGCGTGTTCCATTACAACGCTCGGAAGCTCACGACGGCGGCGTTGTCATACGCCCGGATTCAGGCCGTCAACGCTTACTACAAGCGGAACCCCCGGGAGCAGGAGCAGGAGCAGCAAAGGGGTGTCTTTAGGAAGGACTCGGACTCCTACTTGACAGAGGAGCAGTACGCGGAGGTAAGTTTTTAATATTGTTAAATATTTACAATATCTACGTATGTTAACCGCGTTGATGAAAATGAAATATGTGCAGGTTAGTATTTCCTGGTTACAGGGTAACATCGAGGCGTACTTAGCTCTCTGTCGGTACTGGGCTAGCGACGCTTTTATCAACAAGTCCACGAAGGCTAGACAGTGCCGCATGGGGTCCGAGGGCAAGCACAACTATGGCGGTGACGGCTACTTGCGTTTGGCTAAACGCATGGTAAGTACCTTTTTATTTTATTTATGTGTTCTTAATATATTATTTATCTCACTAACACGGATGTACAGGAGCGAGAGCTGGGTCATGAGCCGACCCCGACCCAGGTTTGGAAGAGAGGTCACAAGGGAAGTGACCCTTCTCAGCCAGGGCAGTGTAGTCAGGTCGCAGCCGACCGACTGGTAAGTTTTCGAAATTCATCAATTTCATTATAACTAATACTATTATTGACATACTTACAAGATTTATTTGTTTTGTAGACAAAGTACGCGCAGGAGGTCGCGAAGATACACGGTGCGGATTACGATTGGGAAAGCGCGCCGATCGACCCCCAAGCCGCGTACGCAAGCGGAGGCGGGAAGGCCCACGGACGGTGAGTTCTTCGTGTGTTTCATTTCTTTTTCAATTAATCTTCTTCTACTTAGTGTTTTCATTCTTTTGCAGGTTTGCCATTTTCGATGGAGTTGTCGACTCGAGGTCGACGCGACCTTTGAGAGGCGCTTCATCGTTGCAGGCTTCGACCGCTGGGACCAGTGGTCGTCTCTCGCAGACGCAGCTGGAGCTCCAGGCCATGAGGGAGTCGCTGACGCAAACTCAGGCAGAGCTGGAGCGGACAAGAGCGGAGGCAAGGGAGGAGCAGCAGAGGACGGCCTTAATGATGGCCCAGATGCAAGCAACGGTGGCGGTAAGTAATTTAAAGTACCATAGTTAAATTTCACAACACTTAATAACATATATCTGCTAATATCTTGCAATGGCAGGCTCTTGCTCGACAAAGCGGTCAGGACATCCAGATTCCTACGCTTCCGCCGCAGCAGACACCGGAGCAGGTAATATTGTCTATACCTAGGAGTTTGATTCCCTTTTCATTATGTTAAAAAGTTATTTGCATCACATTTAATCCTAATTATGATTCTTTTGCAGGGTTCCAGAACGTGTCGAGATCCCGGAGGCAGTGGAGGGGGTAGCGTGTAGACACTGGAGCAGGTGAGAAACTCTCTTTAAGTGTATCTAATCAAGCTTTAGTAGTTTTTGACCATGATAGAAATGATTAGTATATAGTGAATAAGTTGTTAGTGCTTCCATTTAACAAAAGAGCTAGTGATTATCACTGATGTTACCTTCTTATGTCGAAACTGATGTTCATTGAGTTAACAAAGGGCTAGTGCTTCCATTTAACTAGTGATATAGTACATTACTTCATTTGAAACTACATCATGCTTCCTTCTTTTGTCACTGATGTTCTTGGCCTCTTATGTTATCACTTAGTTGACATTGATACTTACTAGTGATTATGTTTGTTTTGCAGGGATCCGGAACGCGCCGGGAAGATCCTGGAGGTAATGGAGGGGCTAGCGTGTAGCCCGGTGTAATTTATTTGGAAAATTGTGGTGTTTGTTGATGTTTTGAACCATGGGCGAACTTATATTGACTGTTCTGTGACTGTATATATCTGTATATATCTGTATATATTTTTTGACTGTTCTGTGACTCGCCATCGAGCGAGGTAGACAGTTTCTGTTTTTAAAAAAATTTCGAAAACTTAACTTACGTCGGCTATGAGCATGCCGACGTAAGTTTGCCCAGGTTAACTTACGTCGGTATGGCCAGACCGACGTAAGTTAAACCACTTAACTTACGTCGGTTTGCCCTGGCCGACGTAAGTTACAGCACTTAACTTACGTCGGCCTGCCCAAGCCGACGTAAGTCATCCGGCCCAGCCCAAGGCCCATCTCGAGGGTGAACTTACGTCGGCTCCTGCAGGCTCCTGCAGACCGACGTAATTAAGGTGACTTACGTCGGTGGCTGACGTAAGTTACCTTAATTACGTCCAAAACCCTACGTCGGCTGAAAGCCGACGTAATTAAGCAAAAACCGACGTAATTAAGTTAATTACGTCGGTTTAAGCCTAACTTATGTCGGCTTTGGCCGACGTAAGTGACCGGTATTCCTGTAGTGGTGGTACCTAGGACTGCGCTGATGGTGGGGATGCTGGACGATGTGCTAACCACTTACTTCTACAGAGCCACCGCTTGACGGACCAAGCCTCCCCCCGAAGAACCGCCAATGTCCAAACCTGAAGAGGGGCGCACCGGGGGACGCTGTCTTGGAGCAAAGGCCACCTGCGGCGGCGCCCTTGGTGGCGACTGAGGGCATTTCTCCTTCATGACCTCGACCACTGGGGCCGTCCCCTTGCCTGTGCTGGGGACCGGTGCCTTCCCCTTACCTGTGCTAGGGACCGACACCTTGCCTTTCCCCCCGACAGAGGGTGCCTCCTCCGCCATGGAAGCTTCAGAGCCTGAAGAAGGTGCGGACTCCTGCAAAGAGGCGACGATGGCCAAGCCCTGACTCTCATCACCAATCTGCTGCAGCGCAAGAGTGATCGCGTCCAGGTTGGGCATCTCCTTCAGAACCTTCATCCGGTGGTCCCGATCCGTGCAAAGCAATGGACAAGCCCGCGGGAGGTTGATGACGTCTGGCGATAGCGGGTCGTCGCACGCCTTGGACATTACGTGAAACACCTCTTGCTGGGTTGGCTCCATGTCGTGACCCCTCAGCAACCTAGTGCCATGTTGGAGCTTGAAGTAGAGCCAAGTAGGGTGGCAGTGGTACTAGAGAGGGGCCATACGGTGATGAACGAAGTTCGCCATCACCGCCAACTCCGACAGGTCGTGGTACACCAGGAACCAGATCCTCTCCATCACCGAATTGTACGCCGCCTCCAGCTCCGTGCATTCCTCCCAGGCCGCCTTCCTAACCGTCAACCAGCCATTAGGAAGGACCATGCGATCGTGGGCGTCAGTGCGTACGATCACCCAGTCGCTCCTCCAGCCAGGCCACTTCGCCGAAGAGAGCGGAGTAATGTACTTGGAGGGGTTGTGCGCCCTACGCTGGAAGTAGTAGGCGTCGAGGAATTTTGCCTTGTTCTTCTTCCCGATCCGTCTCAACACAAAGAACTGCCAGAACACCAGAAAGGATTGAAGATACACGGCTTCCCCAGACGCATGGCGCGGCGCACACCTAATGTCAGGTACCGCTACGACCAATCGCGTCACAGTGAAGACGTCGCAAGCCTATCCCACTCCGCCAAGTGGGTAGCTTACGGCGACAGAGACAGTTGGACGGGACGTCCCCTGCCAATGTTAGCAACGGCGCATGGGCTACTGACGACTCAGGCGGCAAGACGGCAAGTCTTCAAGTCCACGGTCAGAGCAAGCTTACGCGAGAAGCCTTAGATCTTTAGGATAATATCGCTCCGGGACCACATGTCAGACCCAAGGACCCCACTTGTAAGGCGTCTGGCCTTGTCTATAAAAGGCCCGGACCGCCACCGTTACAAAGGACAAAACACCACACACGCATACACACATACTAGCAATACCACCCACCGTGGAGTAGGGTGTTATGCTCCTTGCGGCCCGAACCACGTAAAAACCACCGTGTCATACTCTCTTCCGCTAGAACACTTGATTGAGACCTAAGCCCCGCGGAGAAAAGAACCTCCGCGAGCTGCTCCTTAGCAGATCCGAGGGAAGTGTCGCATTAACACTTCGACATATACCATTTGTACTAATTTTCTAATTCATGTCATTTTTAGTATATTTACATTCTTTATTAAAAAATATGTATTTATTTTTCAATAATCTGACTAGCCCCGATCCTTAACACTATTGATTTGGTAATACCAATTATTACATAGACAGCTAGAGTCAGTGGTGTGTTTTGCAGTGAGCTAAAGATGGAGTTTCAATTTCTTTTTTATTTTAAGACACTTTAATATTGAAAACTATTTCAGATGCGGTTGCTAGAATATTGTGCTAATAACAGGACTCTGAAGATGTTGAAAAAAATTGCTAACATGTTTAGCAGATATATATATTTTCATATAAATGTGTTGATTATGCAATATATTGCATATGTTCATGGGTAATTTCTCCATTCTTTATTTTTTATTTTTGTTGTGATGTGGGTGACTTGGTGGGAAATGATTTTAGTATTGCATTTGAGTTTGAATTATCATGACATTAACCAGACTTTCAATTCCATTTAGTTTTATCTGCTAAAATCGTAATGCAGATTTGAGTATTTAAACTATGTATTTTGTGTGATCTTTGTAGGGTTCTATTCTATAGCTTCTTTGTGCCCAGTTTGGTGTAATGTTTTACAAGACACAAACCATGATCCTGTTGTATTACAATTATATGATTTTTAACTAAAAACGTTTATCACCCTGCATGTTAGCACATTATTTTGTTCTGCAAATTTCATGGTTGCTTTTGATTTTAACATTTCAGTTTTAATTGCATTGTTTACTCATTGTTTTAGATGAAACATATCATTTATCGATTTTATGCTACTTCTTGTGAGAGGAAGTTATGTTAGACTAGATCAACATAATTTAATATTTGCATTATGAAAATACATAATGCACTTATTCAATTTAGAAATAAAGATTGAACCAAAACATAATATTATTTCGTAGTATTTGATTTTTTTTCTCATAATTCAACAACTACATAGATATCTTTGACTTGCAAGACTATTTAAAGAGGGTAGCTGCGTTGATGTCTTATGCACTAGCACTAGAGAGTGAGGTTTCTATACACATTCTATGTGGATTTTTAACTTCGTATTATATGGATGACAAGAGTGAAGATATTTTTGTAGGGTGGAAACTAGAGTCCGGTCCTGAAGTGGGCTGAGCCGATCTAAGACATGTCATTCATCCGGCTTAAGGGTCTGTGCGGCCCAAATACTTGTGGCAGCTGGCGCCCCCGCGCACTAGACGCCTAGACGGGACTCCGAACGATTACCACCCAACACACAAACAAAGTCGGAAACTAGGGATGTGTTTGGTTGGGAGTCAAAGTGGGATGGGATGGATCCACCCCAGTTTTTAGGGATGGGATGGTCCCGTTTTCTGTTTGTCTAGAGGGATGGGACAATTTCTATTTCTTGTTTGTTTTGTGGGATGGTGTGGAACGGAATGGTTCCGTCTCTTGTTTGAATGAAAGGATGAGACAGAGACATGTGAGTATGAGTACTTCTGGAAGGCCGCGCGCCTGTCTCCACAGAGGTGGGACGGATCCGTCCCCATGTTTTCGGTGGGATGGTTTCATCCCGCATCTGGGTGGAATATTCTCTTTTGAGGGATGACTCCATCCCATATGTCTCCAAACCAAACAACAGAAAAGTGGGATCGTCCCATCCCGTCCTGCTATATCCCTCGAACCAAACACACCCTAGGATCCCGCCGCGTAACGTGGATCTCAAAGGCTGCCATGGCATGCCAGAATGCCAACGCCAGGCCAAAATAAAAGAGAAGCCCAAATATCCACTAGGTACGCTGCCGGACATTCAAGCCCAGACGTATGGGCTTAGAAGCGACGCGGTCCGGCGGCCGGCGCCTCGCCTCTAACCTTTTACTGCTGCGTCTCGTTTAACCCAGTCCTGTACAATGACAAATACTGTACTACTTAGTGGATATAGATTACTGTATTAAGCAACGAGTTGCAACATGGCCAGCAGTATATTGTATGGACTGATGCAATTAACCATGGTCATTTTACCTGACATAATCAGACTGCATGACACTTGCGTTTCTTCTAATTGGTAACTCGCAAGGGACTGGGTACAGCCACAGCACGTGCTAGGGACTGATTAGAGTTGAAGAATGGCAAGAGAAAAAAAACCAATACTGCGATATTCAATTGCTGTCTTGCTGATCGAGCGCGTAGAAGTTTGAGGCCTCAGCCATCCGCTACTCGGGAAAGTCAATATCGTCTTCAAATGCAACTTGGAAATAAGATATTTCCAAGCGGGATGGTCAACGCATGGAGAGAGATGCATAAGTAAGCTAGTGGACTGGCCACCACAATACTACAAAAAGCATTTTTACAGATACTTCAATTTTTCAAAAACGGACGGTCCGTAAAAAAGTACGACTATGATGATGAATGATACAATAACCGTTTATGATGATAGAATATCACAGGCAGATTTTAAAAAACAACCGCCTATGTAAATACATGATTTTCTCAGACGCCTATTAAGTAAGAATCGTCTGTACTCTAGCAAACTTCACAGACGGTTCTTAATTAACCACCGCCTAGGTAAATATATGATTTTTACGGGCGGTTATTGTTTAAGAACCGTATGTACTAGTTCAATCATCACAAATGATTTTTGTTGAAGAACCGTCTGGGGAAAGTCATTGTTTTCACAGGTTGCTTGTTAGTTAAGAACCGTCTGTGATGCTGATAAACTCTTGTCAAGCTAATCCAAACACAACAAACTATTGTAGATATAAGTAACACTCGTGACTCATCATTTGGATTGTTAAAAGCCTCAATTGAAGCATGATGATCCTTGGAAGGATTTTCCCATCCATTTGAAAGATTTATTTCCCTCCTATCCATTTGAAAACTTAGGAAGATGCTCCTTTCTCAGTTTTAATACCTAAATATATTGACTAAAAATCAGTATCTACTCTCTTAGTGCTTCACATAAGCGAGGAAGCGAACAACTTCAATCATAAATCTTGTTTTTACCCTTTCATAGGGATTTGACCTTAATCTTTTAAGCATAGATTTATCAATAAGTAAAACTTCCTTATCACACATGTTAATGACAGTTATAAGCGAAGGATATGCCAAAGCTAATGAAAACTGAATCGGACTGAAGATAAAGAGATCCTGCATATGAGTGGCAATGTACAGATTAGACAGCGTGAAGCTATGATTGCAACCTTTAACAATATGAAAAGTGATGTTAAGGTTATGCTTGCATCAACCAAGGCATGTTGTGAGGGTATAACACTTGTTGGGGCAAGCATAACCGTGATGCTCCAACAAGTGTTATGCCCTCATAACATGCCTTGGTTGATGCAAGCATAACCTTGGCATCACTGTTCATGTTGTTGAAGGCTGCCATCATAGCTTCATGTTGTCTAATCTGGACATTGTCACTCATATGCAACATCTCTTTGTCTTCAGTCTCGTTAAGATTTTGTTATCTTCGACACACCCTTCACTTGTAACTGCCATTAACATGTCTGATGAGAAATCTTCACTTATTGATAAATCTATCCTTGAAATATTAGGGTCAAATTCCTATGAAAAGGGTAAAAACAAGATTTGTGATTGAAGTTGTTTGCTTCGTTGCTTGTGTGAAGCATTAAGAGAGACATTACTGATTTGTAGTCAATATATTCAACTATTAGAACTGATAAAGTAGCATTTTCGTAAGTTTTAAAATTGAGAGAAGAGAAAGAAATCTTTTAGGGCTTGTTTGGGTGTACTCAATCTATTAGATTGAAGTGGATTGGAGTGAAGAATGAACTAATTTTCTCCTCAATCCACTTCATCTACTTATATTGAAGTGGATCTACTCCTATCCAAACAAGTCCTCAAATGGATGGGAAGTATCGTCAGACTTCAACTGAAGCTTTTAACAATCCAAATGATGAGTCCCAGATGTTACTTGAATCTACAAGAGCTTGCTGTGAAGGGATTAGCTTGACAGGAGCTTCAATAGTTGTGCTTCTAGATGTTGTTTGGAACCAAGCTGTTGGAAGGCAAGCCTGATCATCATAGGTCAGAAAAAATTTATATACACATACAATTTGATAACTTATGGAACAGGTGAAGGTGATAAATGTGATAGTCAACAAGCTGAAAAGGGTCACTTCTCCAAATTATTCTTCTCTACAGAAATTGAATTTAATAATGTTCGAAACATGTTATCTAAAGCTAAAATAGAACATTGTTCTAAGTTGATTTCAAAGGATACAAATATATACAATATATATCATACATTTTTTCTAGCATTGACATCTACTCGCATATAGGGTTTCAAATCCTTTTTAATGCTTCTCTCTACGCGCTTGATGTTTTCCAGTTCGGTGAAAAGGTACATCTCTTCATATTGATTATATTTCTCTTTATTATCTCCCACATTCTCAATCCCAACAATATTTTTCTTTCTAGAAACAATTACGTGCATCTTCTCAGTTTCTGGATCTTGTACATAAAAAACTTGTGCAACACGATCGGCGAGAACCCACAAGTCATCTTTATAGCCCACTTTATTCAAGTCTATTAGTGTCAGCCCGTAATTCTCTACTTTCACGCCATCAGGATGTTTGACCCAATGGCACTTAAATAAGGGCATTACCATTCTTTCGCCATAATCGAGTTTCCATATTTCCTCTATGAACCCGAAGTATGTGGTCTTTTGCCCTTGTGAATCATAAGCCTCAATACGAACACCACTATTTTGTGCAACACTCTTACCATCTTTTTCTTTAGTGTAAAATGTGTAACCATTGATGTCATATGCTTGCTATGATGTCACCAAAGCTGATGGGTCAGAAGCTAACTTCTTCATTGTTGCCTCTTCTATAGAGTTTCTGTATGGTATATTTTTGTCCATTAACCATTCAGTGAAACATCTTTTGTGCTCTTTCATGATCCAGTCCTCTGTGCGGTCTTGGTTTTTTTCGCGAAGCTCAATTTGGTATTTCTCGATGTACGACTCAACTATTGCGAGCTGTTGTAGTACACGAAAATGTGCACAGTGTACATTCTTGTAATCTTGAACAATAAAAGTTTTCTTACTCACTTTGCCTCTCCCACGTAGTCTACCCTCATATACTGGTATAGGCACACCTATCGGTTTTCCATCTTTGATGTAATCAGCGCAACCCTCAATCACTTCTTTAGTGGTGTATCCTTCCATAATTAAACCCTCTGGGTGAGCACAGTTCTGCATATAACCTTTTAATACTCCTAAATATCTCTCCAACGAAAACATATGGTATAAATATAGTGGCCCCAATGCTTTTATCTGATCAATAAGATGTATGATTAGGTGTACCTGCATATCAAAAAAGGATGGTGGGAAACACATCTTAAACTTGCACATAGTCTCGACGATGTATGTTTTCAAATAGTCTAAATCTTTATGTGCTATCACCTTTTGCGATACTGCATTAAAGAAGTAACACAAATGTGTGATGACAACTTTTATATGCTCAGGTTTGATGACTCTTATTGCAATGGCAATGAACAATGTCATTATCATGTGACAGTCCTGAGAATTATAGCCGAATAAAGACAAGTCTTACATCGAGTCTAGTTTGCGGATATTAGATGAGAAACTCGTGGGCACTTTGATCCCACGCAAGCATTCGCAAATTGCTTTTTTCTCTTCTAGTGTCAAGTTGTAGCTGGCTCGGGGAAGGTAATGCTTCCCGTTCGTCTTTTCTACTGGATGAAGCTCTGGTCTCATATCAATATTTACTAGGTCCATACGTGAATTTATTCCGTCCTTTATTTTCCTCGGCATGTCTAGCAAGGTCCCAATGATGCTATCAAATACATTCTTTGTAATGTGCATCAAATCAATACTATGGCAAAATTCCAGATTCTTTCAATACGGAAAATACTTGAAAAAAATTGATTGTTTCTTGAAAGCCATGTCAGTTGTATCACCCGAAGATGTACTTTTCTTTCTCTTTGTTCCTTTACATTTTTTGCCCTTACCGAAAGCAATATGAATGTTCTTGACCATTTCAAACATGAGTTTTTCACTTTAAGGTTTTGGTGCAGTATCTTTTTCGATTTTGTAATCAAATTGTTCTTTCATCTTCCTATACTTGTGTTGATCAGTCAAGAACCACCGGTGTCTCATGTACACCATGTTTCAGGATGAAGTGAGGTATAGAAATCCAGTTCTATCCACACACCTTACACAACCTTTCTTCCCTTTCATTTGTCCCGATGACATAAAAAGTTCGGGATAATCCTGCTTGGTAATGAATATCATTGCTCTTAGCGTGAAATACTCCCGCTTGTACTCATCCCATGTACGTACCCCTTCATTCCACAATTTCGCCACATCTTCCATTAAAGGTTCCAAGAACACACCAATTTCGATATCGGGTTGTTTTGGACCTTGGATAAGAACAGATAACAAGGTATATTTCCTTTTGTGATACAACCACGTCGGTAGGTTGTACATCGTTAAGACCACAAGCCATGTGCTGTGTATGCTCCTTTTTTTCACCAAACGGATTCATTCCGTCTGTACCAAAGGCAAACCTTACATTTCTGATTTTCTTTGCAAATTCTGGATATTGAATATCAAAATTTTTCCACTGCGGCATCACCAGGGTGTCGAATATGTTTTTCATTCTTCTTGCGCTGCTCGGAATGCCAACGCATAAGTTCAGTCTCCGTAGGGTTTGAGAACAAACGCTTCAAGTGATCAATTACTGGAAGGTACCACATTACCAAGGTAGGAATTTTTCTCTTAATTCTTCTCGTCTGCCTCGCCAGAAGTATCGTCATCGTCACCTTCAGGACCAATAATAAACTTCTTATTCTTCTAAGACTTTTTCATGTTGGTAACTTACTGATGATTGTAGTCCTTCTTATATCTACTAACACTACAGATGGGGCATCTAGTTGCGAGCTCATGCTCTTTGCGATACAGAATACAATGGTTCACACAAGCATGTATTTTTGTCACACCTAGTGCCATCGGGCAAAGAAGTTTCTTCGCTTTATAAGTGCTTCTGGGTAGTTTATTTGGATTTGGAAGAATTTCTGCTATAAGATTCAAAAGATCAGAGAAACTACAATCAGACTATCCGTGTGTGGCTTTCAACTTTAGTAGTTCTAGTACTGCACACAATGTAGTAAACTATTTATCACAATTGTTTGATTCATCATATAAAAGCTCCGTCGCCGCATTCTGAAAGTCTCCATTTTACTCAAACCTTTACTTGGTCCCCATAGAAGTCAATACATATGGTTCAATGTGACGCAACATCTCCTCACAATCGAACTCATTATCATCATCACCATTTTGATTGTCACAACCATCATCGATATGAACATTATCGCTATCTGAATCTCTCTCATCATCTTTATCCACTTCATGTGTATCTAACTCACCATGCTCTATCCATATTGTGTAGTTTTTTTAAACCTCTTTTCACAAAATGAGATTGGATTACTATAGTATCTATCCAAGCGATCTTATTTTCGCAGTCGATACAGGGACATAATATGTTATCTATCTTTTGCAACTTCGCATGTCTCTTGGATGCTTCAATAAAATTTGCAACATTATGAATGTATATAGGATCGGTTCTTGGCATGTTATACATCCACGCTCGATGGTCCATGCTTTAATAACATATTTTTTGTAACATTTACAAAATTTGGCCACATATATTCCCTAAAGGTCTTCTATAAAATGAATTTACAGAGACATAACAAGTCTGTATCATATGAGTGAATACTTGTATCATGTAGGTATATTCATAAGGGTTCCAAGAAAATTTATTTCATAATTTTCTCAGCTTCCTAGTGGCCATAATGGATTTTTGAAGTTAGGCTTATTCATTGAAACATTTCATCGAACACGTGATGTGCTTGTTTTCATGTTCAACCTTTAATGCTTCAAATCTACTTCTTTGTAAAAGCCCTAAATTCAAATTACAAAGATTATATAGGAGGAATTAAATTGGTATGGGACAAAAATCAAATTGGAATCTGAAAAATTCAAACCAATTTAAACCTCAATTGAGGGAATTTAAAAATTCAAATTTAGCTCATGTTCAAACTTTGCCAAAATAAAAAATCTGAGCTAACCATTAAATCCCAAATATTCCAAATAGACTCTCTGCAAACATTCAAAATTTTTGAAGCTCATTTGCTATTTAATTCAGTGACTCCATTGAATTCTATTCAAATTCAAATTTGAACTTGAATTGTATCTGAAATTTATCCAAATTTGAAATCCAATTTCAGAATAATAATCTCTATATTTAAATTAGACTCTCCACAAAAATCTAGGATTTTTGGATCAAGATTGGTGGGAGAATTTAAGGAGCAGAGGAGATAGGCTTAAGGGGGACAGTGGGACCCACTGGTCAGTGGGACTTCTACGGTAGTGCTCTGCACGCCGTTTTTCTGGCACTGCCCCGCTCCACACCGCAAGGCATGCACCATGCCAGCGAGCTACTTGCCTGCCTGCATCATGGTGTGACCCCTACACCTCTCCCTCTCTAGCTCTACTCCGTCGACCGAGTGGAAAAGCAGTGGCGTCCTCCTCTGTCTTTCTCTGCCGAGCTCTCCCCGTTGCCCTTGTTGCCTCCCGGTATAGCTCCGCTTCCAGCCCGAGTTGGCGCCTGGGTGCAACAGCAAAAAGGTGTGTCAAGATTCCCTCCAGCCTCTGGTACCATCGGTTCCCTCTTCCCTTATGTTTTGCCTTGGTATTTTTAAGTTTCCCCGGAGCTTGCGGGTGAAGCCGCCGGGAAACCTTCTGCTCCACGAGGACAGATCGCCACAAGCAAGTTCTCGTCTCCTTCCTTGAAGCAATAAGGCGTGCAAAGGTACATAGATGCTTCTGGTGAAGTTTCAACCCCTATCGTGTCTCCTAGCCTCTGTATCTTGAGTTTCACCGTGACTAGTTCATACCGAGGTCACTAGATCGTCGGTTTAATTCTGTTTCTATGTGCAACGATTCTTCAATCCAATTAAGGATTACCTTCTATATCTCCAGGCACAGCATCTCACCAAAAATGAAAGTAAATCATCAAGAGACAAAGTCGAATTTTGAGTTTTCGTGACTGCCATGGAAAATCTCGTCGGTCCACCGTCGAAGTCGACTTTGCTGGCGATTCCATCTCTTTTTCTCCCCATGGTCACCTTCCTCATGCTCCCAGGAACATTCCTAGCCTTTCCCAGAGTTTCTTGCACCATTCCTGAGCAATTCCGGCCATCGCTGAAACCCTAGCTCTGCCGCTGTCGCGCGCGGTGTTCCGGGCATCGCCGGCGCAGCGCCGCCGCGGCCGAGCGGCGCGTCGCGAGGTTGAAGAAGCCTCACAAGCCCCGCATGTCAGCGACTAAATCAAAGGGCAGGATCAGTTGTGGCTGTTTGATCCGGTGCGGCTGTGCGGTTAAATCCGTAGCCCTCGGTGTGGCCCAGATGCGCCCATTTAAACGAAGTGGGGCCTGCTGAATTATTTGAACTTTCCCATTGGAAATTAATTCCAGAATTTGAGCCAACTTCAAAAATCGATTTCTCCTAGCATATTTGCTCAAATAATTCCCAATAAATTCTGGTAGACTTCTCTTGATCCAAACTTTGCAGTGGTGCAATTTGTTGGACATGAAAGTCCTAGTATTTGCATAGTTAATTCCTTTGATCTAACTGCTTGGGAAATTAATTACTCCTGTTCTGTTAATTGGAAAATTCCCAATTTGGTCAGAACACTCTTAAAAATACACTCGGTCTCTAGTAAAAATTACAAGTTCATTGGACTTCATTTACTGGACCAAACAATGTTCAAATCACCTATGTCAATTGAAAAATGGAAAATGCCCAGAAACCTTTTCAACATTTTCCCCAAACTTGTAAAATCATTTTCTCTCTGTAGAAAGATCAGAAAAATGCGAAACAAATTTTTCCAGAACCAGTGAGACCCCCCCTCTACCAGGATCATCCACTGTTAACCATGACAAAGCTCCAAAATTAAAACCAAAATTCAGAGAAGCCTTTTATTTGTTGGAATTTTAGAGACAACAAGCTTCCTTGAACATCTCCAATTTTGGTACAGATCTTCATCATAGAATATAGTGTCCACTGTAAAAATCCGAAAGCCAATTAAAATAATTTACATACATGATCAGTATTTATAAGATCTTTTCTATATTTCTATATCACTCATGTACTTTATATATTGTATATCATATAGTAATCAAGATCGAGGAGGACCCGGAGCCCTTGGAGACTCTACTTCCAGAAGTTAACTTCCCCTCTGACTCGCAGCCAAGCAAGCCCCGGTTTGCATTTAAGTGCTATTTCAAATTTTCTATTTGTATCACTTATGTCTAGGATGAGTTTTGTGCATTAGGGCTAAGGTCCTTGTTACTCCACTTGCATGACCCACAAATCCCATGGAGTATTAGGTAGGTCTAGAGCTTGACGAGTAGACAATGCTATGCTAATGTTTATAGGAATCCGGTAGAAGTTGAGTAGTTGGAATCTACTCGCGAAATAGGATTTTATCACACGGTATGAATTGAATCAAAGAATGGTTTAGAAATGTGAAATTGAGACCGAGCAGCGGATAGGATGCAGCGAGACGTGGTCTCACGTGCGTGGCCCTGCTTGCGTCGATTGAGGACCGATCCGTGTGCGGCCTTGCTGGACAAGTTTGAACAATATCGGATGCATACTGGGCATATGGAACCCGGGAAACCGATGTAACTTGTTGGATGTCGAGGCATAGCCCATTGTCGTTAGGGGTGGGATGAGGGTAGTAAGGTGTAAATTCGCCGGCGAGCACAGACACGCTCCGTGCGGGAACCTTATGCCCGCGATGGTGGGACCGGTTCAGCGTTTGAGTTCTCTTGTGAAAGGTGGCTGCGTATAACGTGGTGAGGAGCATGACATGCTCCTTAGGCACGGGTGTACGTGACATGTTAGTCGGGTGTGTCCTGATTTCAATCACCGTCCCTCGTGGTTATTTGAGTACCGCTTGTTCACCGTGCTATGACGTAGTAAATACTGAAGAAGTCAGGAGAATACGATATATGGAAATATAATTGCTTTGCAACTATGATTGCTATAGATTAGGCTCACTAAAGTTACTGTTATAAAACAATTAAGCTGATGCTATTAACTTGTAAAATGATGATCAACATATAAGTGGGTCATTTACTGATATATCTATTCCTATGTTAAGTATCCCTGCATATAGAGTTCCATGTTTAGATGATACGGTTAAGTCTTGCTGAGCCTTCATGCTCACGGTTTCTATATTAAGTTGTTTGCAGGTGAGACGTATGAGGAAGGGCCCGAGGATGAGGCGATGCCCCCGTTGGGGTATACCGTCGAATGGGAGCTCTGCACACCACAGTAAATTTGTGTGTGGCTAGTGTGTAGCATTCACGGACTGGACGGCTGCACTTTTGCTTAGCTAGGCTGAGAGTTTAGCTATGAATATTATCTTCCCTTATATATTAATTATTATAAAAGACTTTCACTGTTTATATAAATAAAACTTTGTATTTTGTCATATTCTTTTCGTGTGTGCTGTTGGGTGCCGCATCGCACAGAACCACCCGCTGCGATTCCTGGAATGTGTGTACCCGGTTCCCACATTCTTGTTTTGTAAAATTCATGGGTGAGCTCAAGGGAAGACTCAACTACATCTTTCAACCTTTAATCCTTTAAATCTACTATAAATCTCAAGTGGTGTAGGGGGTGCTGGAGGCATATGCGAACTCAACAAAACGAAACTAAAAATAGAACAACTTGAATATGATAGTGAAGAAGAAGTCTCTTCTAACCTTTTCTCTGTGCGAGGCTTGATCAACTGATGAATGCAGTACTGACCCGCACATGGTGGAAAATTTTGGCAGCCTGGTGGCATCGATGGGAAATCTTCAGAGTTAAGTTTTCTGTGGTGTCCGAGGGGTCTTTATATAGGTGTCGGTTTTCACGGGCGGTTTTTAACGAAACAACCGTCTGTGATAAAAATTAATAAAGTTTAAGCGGTTTTTTCAGACAGTTTTTAACTGCTTCACGGGCAGTTCGTACTGAATAACCGCTTGAGAAGATTCTTATCTCAGGAGGGTATTACTTACCAACCGCCTGGAATAATTGCCCGAGCCAGTTCTTCAGTTTTCTTTTCTCTTGCTTCTTTTTTGTTTAGATTCTAATATAAATACTCAAACATGTATAGATTCTGCAAATGGAGTCCAAATTTGATGATTCTTTCTTTTATATTTTTCAAAAATTAACATCTACCACCTGTACCAAATATTTTAAAACTTGTATAGCTAACATTATAATGTTTTAGTAAATATCAAGTTAATTTATACTCACATATTATTCACATTTGTGTATCTCTTAAAAAAAAGAGATTATTCACTCAAATTGGTTTGTATGAACAAATTTGTATTATTTATACATATATTAATTTTGTTAATTTTTTTAAAGCATTCCAACATGTAAAAATTCAAATTATCCATCATTCTAACCAAATGCTCATATACATATGTGGCATCATCAAATTTTGAACACACATTGATTCAAAATTTTTTTAAAAAATCTGAAAAAATTCATAGAGGTTGGTATGATGACTAAAAAGGTCCATTGAAAAACTAAATGAAAAAAATAATTATATACATCAAGATAGAAAAATGACAAATAACAATTGTTATTTGTTTTTATGTTCTGGCCAATTTCAAAGGCTTTATGAAGTGAAATTTAATGGTAACCTTTAATACTCAATCATATTATAAGAAAGTGGAATTTGGGCTTTTGAAAGGCCCCACATTTAATCAAGAATATTAATTAAGCTTACATAAAGATCTTTTCAGACGGTTGGTACTGAATAACCGCCTGAGAAGAAGCTTATCTCAAGCGGTTATTACTTACCAACCGCTTGGGATAATTGCTCGAGCCTGTTCTTCAACTTTATTTTCTCTTGCTTCTTTTTCATTTAGATTTCAATATAAATACTCAAACATGTATAGATTATGCAAATTAAGTCCAAATTCGATGATTCTTTCTTCTATATTTTTCAAAAATTAACATCTATCACTTGGACTAAATATTTTAAAACTTGTATAGCTAACATTGTAATTTTTTTGGTAAATATCAAATTAATTTATACTCACATATTATTCATATTTGTGTATCTCCTAAAAAAATGATCCTTCACTGAAATTTGTTTGTATGAACATATTTGTATTATTTATACATGTATGAATTTTGTTAATTTTTAAAGCATTCCAAGATGTCAAAATTCAAATTATCCATCATTATAACCAAATGCTCATATACATATCAGACATTCATCAAATTTCGATCACACCATTGATTAAAAAAAACTAAAAAACTGAAAAAAATCATAGAGGTTGGTATGATGACTAAAAAGGTCCATTGAAAAAATAAATGAAAAAATATTATATTCATCAAGATAGAAAAATAACAAATAGCAATTGTTATTTGTTTTTTATGTTCTGACAAATTTCAAAGGCTTTATGAAGTGAAATTTAATGGTAACCTTTAATACTCAATCATATTACAATAAAGTGGAATTTGGGCTTTCGAAAGGCCCACATTTAATCAAGAATATTAATTAAGCTTACATAAAGATCTTTGCAGGCGGTTGGTACCGAATAACCGCCTGATAAGAAGCTTATCTCAGGCGGTTATTACTTATCAACTGCCTGAGATAAATAAATCTTCTCAGGGGGGTTGGAGAAATCTAACCCAGGCGAAATCACTTAGACGCTGGCAGGCCGCCAAATTTTTGTTTGCCACCAAGTCTTCGTCGCTCTTGCCGCCGAGCTTCGCCGTCGCTGCCGAGTTTCGCCGTTGTCGCCGTGCTTCGCCCTCGCCACTTCCTTCATTCCAGGTACGCCAAGCTTTGCCCTCGTCGTCGTCGTCGATCTTCGACATTGCCGCCAGGTACGCTGCTGCTTCCTTTCCTCCTCCATCCCCGTGCTGCCTCCCTCCTTGCCCTCGCCGCCGGCTGAGTGATGTCCTCATCGCCACCGCACCCTATATTTCTTTAATCGAAGTTTTGAAACCCTAGGTGACTTGGTCAGTCGCCTCAAACCCTAGGTTCCTATCTAATTTTCATTAATCAAAGAATTATCAGTGGTTGTTTAGTGCCTTGGTCAGTGGCCTCAAACCCTAGCTCTATCTGCTTATTGTTCCAAATATTATCAGTGGTTGATTTCCTTATAGAAGCATTATCAGTGGTTTATGCTCTATCTGCTTATTGTTCAAACATTATCAGTGGTTGATTTCCTTATGGAAGCATTATCAGTGGTTTATGCTCCTAATATATAACTATATATGTAAGTCCTTGAGTGTTAGAATCAATAATGAGATTGGTCCTTACTTTAAAAGCTTCAAGGGGGTTAGACATGGTGATCCTTTGTCACCTCTTTTGTTTAACATTGTTGTTGATTGTCTTGCTAGGATGATATATAAGGCCCAGGAAAATAAATTGTTTTCAGGTTTAGCTGATGATCTAGTGCATAATGGTATGCCAGTTTTACAGTATGCTGATGATACGATTGTAATGTATCACAAATGATTTAATGGGGGTTAGAAATCTGAAACTATTTCTGGATTTGTATGAAAAGCTATTAGGTCTTAAAATAAACTTTGAAAAAATTTGTCTATGGCAGGGAGGGTTGTCTTGATTAATGTCGATCTCTCTAGTATTCCAATTTATCATATGTCAATGTTTCTTTTGCAAAAAACTACGGTGGAAAAGTTGAATGTACTTAGAAGAAGGCTTTTATGGCAAAGAGGTCAGATGAAAAAGAAATACCATCTAGTAAAATGGGATAGTATTTTAAAAAAAACAGGAAAGGTGGGTTGAATATAAAGGTATGGAACTTGGTCAATCACCTTGGTCAGTCGCGTTAAACCCTAGAATGGAACTTGGTCAATCACCTTGGTCAGTCGCCTGAAACTCTAGGATGCCTTATCAAACCCTAGAATGCTTCCATCTTTTTCTTCATACAACACTTCATGTAGATTTATTATGCCATTCATTATATTTTTGTCTTATTAGTTCTAGCATGGAAAGCCCTAAGAAGACTGTTGATGGTAGTAACAATAAAGAAGGCAATATGGTGTTTAGTGACTCCAGCAGTTCAGGCTCCTTTCACGGTCCATCGGATCTTTTTCCGAATATAAAAATTAAAAAGACTCCAGAGGATCTCGACCCAGAATATGATCATGCAGATGAGGTACGGATCACGAATCTTAACTTCAGCAGATCAAGTTAATGTTGGTTATCAAGTATACGAAGTCTTATAATTCTTTTCTACCTAGATTAATCGCAAAGACAACGAGGTGACTTCAGCCCCTAAAACCGCAGAAGGTTCTCCAATGGATGAATCCTTAGGTTCACTCAAGAGGAAACGAGGGCAACGAGGTCCCAATAAGGGTCCATTGGACCACATCATGTACATAACAAGGATCGGTCCAGGTGGGCTTCCCCAAGAACCACTAGATTCAGTTACCAAGTACCGAAATGCATGTCGTTTTCTTGTTAGAGAGCTCATGCCGATCACAACCGAGAAAAATGGAGAAAATTACCTAAGAATACCAAGAATGAGTTGTTGGAAAGGATAAAGAAACAATTCAAGTTTCCGAAAGGCACGGAAGAAGCTGTAAAGAAAGCAACATTGGTCTCTTGCGGCAAGAAGTTTCGTGACTGGAAGAGTGAAATGAATGCTTATGTTAAGGCCGATAAGGTCCCTAGCCCGAGGAAGATGGGAAAAATCACACAAGCTCAGTGGTAAGAATTTGTTCTCAAAAGACCACACCTAATGCTAAAGCCCTAAGTGCAACTAGGTTAGAGCTTGCCAAAAAGAACAAACACCATCATCGCTTGGGGTTTGCCTGATATGCTCCCAAAGTCCAGAAATGGAATAAGATATTAGACAAAATTACCAGTAAGGGCAATCCTCACCCGTTAGAAGGTTGCGATGAGAGAACTCAGTGGTGGGTCTTTGCTCGGTCAGGTTGACCAGCGAGGGCAAACTTGAAAAGCCCGACTCTGTGAATGAAGTAGAGGGAAAAATGAAAGAAGTAATTGAAAAGCAACAGAAGGGTCTCTTCAAGCCGAATAGGAAGAATGACCAACTTACTGCTATCCTAGGAAACCCTGAACATAGTGGACTGGTTCGAGCAATCTCTTCTCAAATGTCTTGGCTAGATTGTTTCCCGAAAGATAAAGAGATATATAGAAGACGTGAGAAGTTCAAGAAAACACTTGATGAAACGATTGCTCAAAAAGTCAAGGAAAATGTGCAATAAATAATGGAACAACTTAGATAATCGGGACAACTAGTGACACCGAGTACAGTGATGGTTCCCGTGCCAAAGGAGCAATTGGTATCTCCAACTGCCTACCCAAGCAGCGTAGGTTGTGTCCTAGGCTTAGGGTCAACCCATAAGTTTGTTGTCGATAATATTGCTAAGGACATATCTTGTCATCTTCTTGTACCGATCGGCAAAGCAGGGAGCAGAACCAAACATGTTGCCACTGCTATGGCAAAGCCTGATCATGACTTCAATGGCAATCCACTTCTGTTGTATTATGTTGTGGTGCAAGTTCTTCAGATCATTGATAATGATTATGAAGATTATGAAATAGACCACATCACACATGAGGGGATCACGACTCTGGGGCAGGATGTCAACCAATTAATCCTTTGGCACCGACGCGATATCGTGTTGGACGATGAGCCGATTTCTAGCGCCACCACATCTCAAAATACTGCAACCCCGTCTTCTAAGGTGGAAGTCCAGGAAGATCCACTCCAAGTCCAGGAAAATCCACTACCCCTATGTATCAGCAAGGATGATAGTAACCTTGGTAGTAAACATAACCAAGAGCAACAAGTTGGACAACAACTTCAAGCAGTACCAGAGCAAGTTGTTGCTAGTAAAGAGCAACCAATTGAGCAACAACTTGAAGTAGTGCTAGAGCCAACTGCTGGGAGTAAAGATCAATCAGTTGAACAACAGGTTCAACAACAAGCCAGTGTCCAACTTCCGACGACTACTCCTCGATCATCAGTGCCTATAAAAGTTAGCTTATATGAAATTAAGAAACCTTCATCCTAAGTGTCAAAGTATTTGGAAAATATGAAGGAAAATATTAGAAAATCGAGTGCATCTCGTTCTTCTCATGAGCCGGCATTAAAAGATATTGAGGAGTGGGAAGAAGACGATGTCATGTATAATCAACGGACGGCTTTAGTTAATCCAGGAGTTCATATATACAAGCTTGAGGATGTTCCTCTTGAATTTGAGAATGGGAAGCCGTTCATGACATCCGTACAACTTAGCAAACAACCCGTCCCATTCAAAAGAATGCACAAGTGGTACATCACTGCTAGCACAAAATATGATATTTCTTTTGTCACATTTTGTGTTCCAAAAGATGCATTCTGGAGCACTGGAGCAGATAAACGAGTCATTTTATTTGAAGAGTTACATACCCTTTTCCATCAGGGCGTGCTCGAAATCAAGCTTCTACACATCTGGTGCTTGTAAGTGCCTCTAATATTTTGCATTTACTTTTCTTACTACACACATACACATTTCATGAGATTATAACAATTTCGTACTTTTTCAATAGGATGCAATACATGGATAATAAAAAGATGAGAAAGATAGGTATCCTTGACCCTACACGGATTGCAAAGACACTATTCGACGTTAAGGCGGATCGAGACTCGGTACAATACAAGCACATGAAAAAAAAATTGAAAAATCAATCGCAAAACTTAAGAAGTATAGAAGGACAAAAGTTGCAGCTTACATAGGACATGCAATATTTAACTTTGTCAGAGATGGCAAGGACCTCGTAAAGGCTCCGTACCACTTCGAGTAAGTTCGATACATGACACTAAAATAGCAATTATTGCTAATTGTTAACACATGTATTTGTACGTGTGCAATAAACACTACATAATGATTTTCATCAAGCCAATGCAGAGTTTGGCAACAGTCTTGGACTCGGCCGATTACCCACCAGATCGTTACAAAAATTTTCTTTCTGTTTTGAAACTGTACGATTATTTAATACTTTTAATTTACACACTTTTAGAATGTGTTGACAAGTTTTATATGACATTTCTTGTATTACAACGTTTGGTGGTTTTACGCGGAACGATTTGGCGGTCAGAGACTTCCTAAGACGAATGCATAGGACATTAAAACATATTATTCTTGTACGAAGCAGCCTACTGAGAGTGTCTTATACGAGTATTATGTATGCGAGCATCTTCGGACCGCCAACGAATATAGAGTGAATCGTGAGAATGTAAGTTATCCTTAATGTCGATATCTTATTTTCTTACTTTTGAGTTTCATTTTCATTGTAACTAGCATATTTTAATACTTATATTCTCTGTTGTTCAATATTACCAGAAACATTATTTTCAGATTTTGATTCCAACTTCAAAATTCAATTGCTCATAGTACAACTGCTCCAAAAATATCAAATAAATTCTTGAGTACTCTCACTTTGATCTATACTTTGATATTGTTCAAACCAACACATTCTAAACATTGATATGTGTTTCATTGCAGCACACGAAGAATGTGAACGAAGAATGACCGGTTTGTAGAAGTATGCCTAGTGGAGGAGCCGGCAAAATTACTGGTGAATTGTATCAATTCGTGCGTCGTGAAGTTTTGCACAAAAGAGGGGAGTTCTTTGATAAGAATGGTGCAATAGTTGATGTGTCAAAACTTTGCGACTATGACAATAGAAACAGTTTTTAGTGAAGCTTGTAAACTATGAGATGACTTGTATGTGTAACTTGTACATATATATATTGTTTTAGTGAAATTGACTTCTGTGATTATATTGTTTACTTCTGTGATTATATTGTTGACTTCTGTGATTATATTGAATTGACCTGAAAATTAGAAATAACAGCAGATAGTACTGCATAGGATATACCTTATCACGGGCTGTTATTTACCTACGGCTAGACCAGCCTGTGAAATGTCATTATCACAGGCAGCTAGATATAGGTAAAGAACCGTCTATAATAACCTAATTATCACAAGCGGTTATTATTATGGTACAAACCGGCTGCGATAAACTGTCTTCACATGCTGCTTGTCATAGGTAAAGCTCTGTCTGTGATAATGGTCCCGCTTGTGATAATATGTCTTCACAGTCGGCTAGTCGTAAGTAAAGAACCGCCTGTGATAATACCATTATCATAGGCGGTTTCACTTCTCCGCCTGTGAAATTGCAGATTATCACAGGCTCTTCGTTTCAGGCGGTTTTAGAAAATTGTGTGTGATAATACGTTTGGAGCCGCTTGAGATGAAGCTTTTTGTAACAGTGCCAATAGTGTTAAATCAATAAAACTGAAGTCTAACTAAAGCCTGTCTGATTACTTCTCACGTGCAGACTCTAGACATGTATTGTTTATACTTGGCCGATCGAATTTCTCCTATACATGCTGCCCAAGTGGCTAAAGATCTTCATCATCTCCATTTTTTTTGTCCAGAACGTACTCCTAGTCTTTGAAATTTTATCGCTTTGTAGTTTATTTTTGAACTACAAAGTAACAAACTTTTTATAACGGAATAAGTATCATCTTATTTTCTGTTGAAGGGTCTAATCACCAATCAACACTAACGAAGCTTAGTTTTTAGGCGAAATCCCCACTACTAATAAATTTGGTATTCAGACAGGGATGGTAGAGGATCAGGTTCTGATTCACAATGGGAAACAAGAACAGTGGAAGTCTCTATGGGATATTTAGGCTCTAATAAGATGAAGATAATTCTCTGATGCATGGTGCATGAGTGTTTACGTCACCAATTAGTGCATTGACATATTCAAAAAGATAAAGCGAAAGAGTGGAAGATATTTTCCTGGTGTGTTTTTATGCAAGAGGTGTGTAGAATTATAAAAGAACGCTTCCGTATAAATGTTGGGATTTGGCCTGCTACGTGCAACCCATTTGTGGGCTCATTTATTTGGATCAAGTGCTCTGGTGGAAAGCCAATGTGGTGTGCAGAGGTGGCTGGGATGTTTATCCCACCATTGCTCACCTAGATGGGTGTTCTCCAATATATATAGTGACCTTTGTACAAATTCTCAATATGAGAATAATGAGGGATGAAGGCTGCTGCTATGGACACAAACACACACACGCACGCGCGCGCATTTCATGATTTTATGCGTGTTTATCGTGTGACTTGTGACTTGCGACGTTGCCCGTTCGTATCGTGACGAGTTGTGTTCTACTAAGCAGTTATTTTTTCAGCCACTCATATAAAAGGGAATATTTCATCACACCTAGACTGTCACGTCAACGTGTGGAGTAATTTGAGGCATAACTACAGGCGCATGTTTAATGTGCACGAATGCCCATAACTGCTCCCATTTGTTGTTCGATGAGGAATTCCAGAGGGGCGATTTCCTGGAACTATGGCAGATCAAATCTGAGACTGTTGGCATACTCGAGTATATAAGAAGTCGTCTTGTATTCCGGAGAGACACGCACAAAAACTCGCCTCTCTCACATACTACTCTGCGCTGCCGCTTTTAGCCTTGTCATCCCTTCATCCGCCATACAGCATATTGAGGGAGAGCGGTGTCTCCGAACCGACGCTGATGATCTGAAGACCTGCACGGGTGCCAGCGATCAGGTTTCTGGGAAGTGCGCTCGCACGACTGCTCGCAACACTTCCTTCGTTCTCAACTTCTCCGTCGAGTTCATGAATTTCATCTTCTACTTCACAACAAAACGATCTGTAAGTGGATCACTCGATCTATGACTAAATTGATTTATTCGATGAGCAATTTATTCGCATTTGTTTCAATTCTTCTTTGTGTAGCACTAGCACTATTTATTTTAACTAATAGTAGGATTGTTCTAGTCATTTTGCTATTTCGGATTATCAAATTAGGTGCACACTATGTATATTTTTCAACAACTCAGAAACCTGATAGAATTAACATGGTTAGACTTATTGATGCACTGAAACCTGAGCGATTTACTGGGAATGACAATTTTAAGAGATGGCAGACAGGGTCAAGTTCTGGCTCATGTCGATGAAGATTTGGTGGGTGATTTCCCCAGTTCTTCTTATTAATTAGGAGCACAACCGTGACTATGAACTGGACAATTCAACTTGTTTTGGTTGTCTGTTGTCACTCCTGTCAGATCAACTCTGTGATATTTACATGAATCGCACCTTGGCAAAGGAACTATGGGACACCCTAGATCGTAAATATGCGGAATCAGATGTTAAGCGTGAACTATATGTTAATGGCCAGTACTACGAATACAAGATGGTCGATGATTGATCTATCGTGGAACAGGCTCATGAGATCCAGCTTTTGATGGGGGAACTTGCACATTTTGATACAGTCTTGCCTGACAAGTTCATGGTTGGTTGAACTATTTCCAAACTACCTCCATCTTGGAGGAGTTACTCCACGAGCCTTAAACACAAAAAAGAGGTCATTAAAAGTGCATCTAGGCATCCCCGTGGGTTTTGGATGATTGATGACGACAATTAAGAGGCTAATGAGCTAAGTTGATCTTAAGCACAGGTACAAGGATTGAAATGAGATGAAAACCCTCAAAAAGGAAAAGGAGAAAACGGGCGTCAAAGACTCAAGCGTAGAAATTAGGGTTTCTATGGTATTGAGCTTATATGAGTCGTATCATGTGAGAGGGTGGTTGTATCATGTGCATTGAGATCATACCAAGGGGCTCAAAGTGGTGGTTTAGAGAAAAACCTAAGTGAGAAGCCTAAAATGAGAAAAAACCCTAGGAGGTCGGACTAGTTCGGCCATGGCAGACAAGTCCATTTTTGGACGGACCAAACGTCTCTGGAGTGTTCCCGAGTGCTTTGGAGCTAAGTCCGAGAAGTCCGGACTTGTCCGTTTTTGGACGGATCAAAGCTCTCTGGAGTAATTCGGACTTGTCCATTTGGGCACGGACTTGTCCATTTGGGACTTAGTGTGACGAACCGAGAGAAAACCCTAGGGGGCCGGACTAGTCCAGACCAACCCAGAAGAGTCCGTTTTGGGACGGACCAAGTGGTTCTGTTCCACTTCGGACTAGTCCGTTGTTGACCGGACTAGTCTGGTCAACAACGGACTAGTCCGAAGTGGAATAGAACCACTTGGTCCGTCTAGTGACCGTTTGAATTTGGAAATTTGGCGAGTAGCGTCACGATCGTTGCTCAGTGTGGCAGTTGTCGGGAACTAACCAGGGGGTCAGTGGTCCCATAGGGCCGGACTAGTCCGTGGTCTAAGGCCGGACTAGTCCGCCCCTTTGCTGATGTAAGCATAAGGGGCTCGGGACCTTTATAAAAAGGTGACCCCCGGGCTCATTTGAAGGAGACTTGAACCCTAGCACCGCCACAAGCATCCTAGAGCCTTCTAAAGCCTTCTACTCGTCCTACTAACCCCCTAAGAGCAAATCTTGAAGAGATTAGGGTTTGGGGAGGAGAGTAAAGGAAGATCATCGCGCTTTGGCTCTCGGTTTGATCTCTTGCACATTGTGTTGTTTTTGTGGCTTGTGTGAGTTGAGCTTAGTGTGCTCCTCATTGTATTGATTTGTGGGAGCCTCAAGTTGTGAGCAGCCCCATCAAACTTTGTGATTACCCATTGATATAGTGGAAACCAAGCCGACCATCGTGGTGGCTTGGTGAGAGAAGGGTCAAGTGAGACCCGATCCTTGTGTGGACATCTCAACATGGAGGTAGGCTTCTTCGTGGAGCTGAACCATGGGATAAATCTCGTTTCACTTGTTTTTTGCTTTTTGTGATCACTAGCATTGCTATTAGGGTTCACATTTGTCTTATTGCCTTACACTTGATCACTATTGTAAACCTGCAATCTAAGTGTTTAAACATCACAATCTGAGCTTCACAAGTTTGTTACATATTGCTCTTATTCTTGGTGAACTTTAATTCTGCAAATAACTTGTAGAAATCAAGTTTTAGGGGTTCCATCCTGTGCTAAGCGGACTAGTCCGGCTCTGACCAGACTAGTCTGGCCACATAGAATTAATGTCGTTTGATTAAGTCATTTTAGGTATTATTGCCTATTCACCCTCCCTCTAGGCAACTTTCAATTGGTATCAGAGCAGGCTTCTCCCCAAGAGTCTAACAACTCGGAGAAGTAATGGCCGAAAGGGGTGACAACGAGGTTCCGGTGGTCGTCGATGACACCAAGACAAAGAACGTCGATGTTCTTCAAGATGATCCAAATGATGACGAAAAAGTTTGGATGCTCAAGGCACGACTTCGTGAGAAGCTCAACGTGCCGAAGAAGGAGATCAAGCCAATTGCTCCGGTTAACATTGACAACGGGAGTAGTTCACAAGACTACTCCCGACATCCTTATAATTATGAGCAACTTACCGCTAGCAATCATTATTTTTCTATTCCCATTGGCAAACCTCCTCGATTTGGTGGAAATGATTATTCTATGTGGAAGCATAATATGAAGATGCACCTCATTTCCTTAAACCCTAGCTTGTGGCAAATTGTGATGACAGATGTTCATCTTCCCAAGAATGAGGAAGACATCACTCCGGAACAAGACGTTCTTCTACATCGAAATGCTCAAGCCGTTGGAGTGATTACCTACTCATTGACTCGTGAGGAGTTCAAACGCATTGAAGGGTTGGAGGTGGCCAGGGAGATTTGGGACACCCTCAAGACGGCGCACAAAGGCAACCACGTCATTAGGGAAGCAAAGATTGAGATGATTGAAGGAGAGCTTGGGAGATTCACCATCATGGAGGGTGAATCTCCGCAAGATATGTATGACCGCCTCAAGACTCTTATCAACAAGAGTCGGTCATATGGAAGCACCCGGTGGACCGACCACGAATTAGTAAAGAGGATGATTCGAGCATTCATGCCTCAAAACTTCACTCTTTGCTCACTAATTCGTGAAAGTTCGGGCTTCCACAAGATGACTCCCGAAGAAGTGCTAGGGAGAATCATCAACCATGAGATGATGGAGAAAGAAGCGATGTTATACAACGATCTACAAAAGCTTTACTCCTCCAAGAAAAGGAATGTTGCATTCAAAGCAACGTCCTCAAAATCTCAAGAAAAGGAAGAGAGTGATGAGGAGAGTCCTGACACCGATGAGGAAGAAGCTCTCTTCATCAACAACTTCAATAGGATGTTTAGAAGGAGGAGGGGGAGCTACCAAAATTATAGGAGAAGCAAAGACAAGCCCAAAACAAGATCAAAAATGGATTGTTACAATTACGTAGAATATGGCCACTTCATTGTGGATTGTCCACATGAAGAAAACAAGAAGAAGAAGGAGGGCAAGTCCAAAGAGAAGAAGTACTTCAAGAAGAAGAAGCAATCCGGACATGCCCACCTTGGGAAGGAGTGAGATTCAAATGAGGAATCCTCCTCCGATGAAGATGAGAAGGTAGCAACCATTGCTATGAAGAAGACAACAACGGAGAACAAGCTCTTCCCCAACTTGGAGATCTCAAGGCCAACATGTCTCATGGCCAATGAGGGAAGAAAGAAGGTTAAATCTAACTCCTCTTCTTCAATTTTTTCTCATGATGACTTTGATAGTAGTAGTGAAAATGAACACATGCTTAAAGACATGAGCAAAAGCACCCTGAAGAGATTGAGATTGTTAACGGAAGAGATATTTGAGAAGGAAGAACTCATCAACTGTCAAGAGGACATGCTCATCAAACAAAAGGAGAGATGTCAAGAGGTTGAGGAGCTCTTGGAGCTTGAAAGAGAAAGAAGCAAGGCACTTGAGCGTGAACTCGCTCTGAGCAAGGAAACTTGCTCAAACCTTGAAATCACTACAATTGTGCTCAAGGATGAACTTGTTAGTTTGACACAAGCTAACAAAATCCTTGAGACGCAAGTGAAGTCTCTCAAGGTCAATGCACATTCTTCCTCTACAAGCTCACCTTCCACAAATGTTAAATACGAAGCATCTCAACCTTGTAAATGCTCAAACTTAATCATAAAACTTAAATATGAGCTAAAGTTGGCACAAACCAACCAAGCACCCAAGGGTGGCATTTTTGACAAGGAGAAGGTGCCATATGCACGTAGTGCATTTACCAACACAAGACATCCCCTTGTCAAGGATGGTCTTGGTTATTCTAGGGGGATGAGGCAAAATGTCAAAACTCCCAAGAATGGCAAAGACTTGATTGTTTTTGTCAAAGGAGGCTCATACAACACTAAGGGAAAGAACATTGCTACTACACCTAAAATGCCTAAGAAAGAACCACATCCATTGTTCCATGATTTTGATGCTTCATATGTTTTATTAAAGAACAAGTTTGGAAAGGCATATGCTAGGTATGTTGGGCCACACCGCAAGAGTCCCAAACCTTGTGTGTGGGTGCCCAAGTGCCTCTTGACTAATATCAAAGAACCCAACACCGTTTAGGTACCTAAAGCCGAGGCTTAAATCTTTCTTGTAGGCATACTCCTCCGGTGGAACCAAGTGGGTCCTTGATAGTGGATGCACAAATCATATGAGCGGAGAGAGGAAGATGTTTGTGGAGTATGAGCTTAATGAAGATCCAAGTGAAGGAATCTATTTTGGGGACAATAGCCGAGGAAAAATTCTTGGCACCGGTAAAATTTCTATATCCTCTAATCATACTCTTTCAAATGTCTTACATGTTAATTCACTTGATTATAACCTCTTGTCCATATCACAACTATGTGAAAAAGGTTATAATTGTTTATTTACTAATGAGGGTATGACCGTCACAAGGAGAAACAATGACTCAATTGCCTTTAAGGGTGTACTCAAGGGAAATCTCTATCTTGTGGATTTCTCTACGGATAAAGCCCAACTTGATACATGATTAATTGCGAAAACTAACATGGGATGGCTTTGGCATAGGAGGCTAGCCCATGTTGGACTGAGGAATTTACAAAAACTCCTTAAGGGCGATCACATCCGTGGTTTAAAGAATGTTGTTTTTTAAAAGGATAGGCCATGTAGTGCATACCAAGCCGGAAAGCAAGTTGGAGCACCTCATCCATCCGAGAACATTATGACAACATCAAGACCATTGTAGCTTATACACATGGATATCTTCGGTCCAATCGCCTACATTAGTATTAGTGGTAATAAATATGGTCTTGTTATTGTTGATGATTTTTTACGTTTCACTTGTGTGTTCTTTTTGCATGACAAGAGCGAGACTCAAGGTGTCCTCAAGAGATACTTGAAGAGAGCTCAAAATGAGTTCTCCCTGAGTATCAAGACCATTAGGACTGACAATGGCACCGAATTCAAGAACATCCAAGTTGAAGAATTTTTGGATGAAGAAGGCATCAAGCATGAGTTCTCGGCCCCCTACCCCCTCAACAAAATGGAGTGGCCGAGAGGAAGAATAGGACTCTAATTGAGATGTCAAGAACCATACTTGATGAGTACAAGACGTCGGACCAGTTTTGGGCGGAAGCGGTCAACACCGCTTGCCATGCTATAAACCGGTTGTATCTTCACCGCATACTTAAGAAGACATCATATGAGCTCTTAACCGGTAACAAACCCAACATCTCTTACTTTCGTGTTTTTTGGAGCAAATGCTACATTTTTAACAAGAAGCCTAGGACTTCGAAGTTTGCTTCTAAGTCTGATGAGGGTTTCTTGCTTGGATATGACTCAAACACTTACGCCTATCGTGTCTTTAACAAATCCTCCGAAATTGTTGAAGTAGCACGTGACGTAGTGTTTGATGAGACTAATGGCTCCCAAGTGGAGCAAGTTGATCGTCATGTGCTAGATCAAGAAGAAGCTCTACAAGTGGTGATAGGAAGGATGGCACTTGGAGACATACGACCACAAGAGCAACCTCAAGTCACAAGTAACCATCCTATACATCAAGCAAGCTCTTCCTCAAATGATCAAGATCAACCTCCCCAAGATGCGCTTCAAGAAGATGAAAATGAAGGCATCAATCAAGGGGGAGACAATGAGAATGAGGAAGACCAAGATGATGAATCAAGACCTCAAGCACCTCACCCAAGAGTGCATCAAAGCGTCCAACGGGACCATCCTGTTGACAATATACTTGGGGACATGTCCAAGGGGGTAACTACTCGATCTCGTGTTGCAAATTTTTGTGAACATTACTCTTTTGTTTCTTCCTTGGATCCCCACAAGGTTGAAGAAGCACTACGAGATCCGGATTGGGTGATGGCCATGCAAGAAGAGCTCAACAACTTCGAGAGAAATAAAGTATGGAAGCTTGTGAAGAGGCCAAATGCAAATGTTGTAGGGACCAAATGGGTGTTCCGCAACAAACAAGATGAACACAGGGTGGTTACAAGGAACAAGGCACAACTTGTGGCCAAAGGGTACTCACAAGTCGAAGGTTTGGATTTCAAAGAAACCTTTGCTCCCGTAGCTAGGCTTGAATCAATTCGTATATTACTTGCATTTGCTACTCACCACGATTTTAAGCTATATCAAATGGACGTCAAGAGCACATTCCTAAATGGTCCAATCAAGGAAGAAGTATATGTGGAGCAACCCCCCGGATTTGAAGATGAAGAATTCCCAAACCATGTGTACAAATTGCGTAAGGCTCTCTATGGACTCAAACAAGCTCCTAGAGCTTGGTATGAGTGCCTTAGAGACTTTCTAACTCAAAATGGTTTCAAAATTGGGAAGGCAGACTATACTCTATTCACTAAGCACTTTAATGATGATTTGTTTGTTTGCCAAATATATGTTGATGACATTATATTTGGTTCTACTAACATAGCCTTTTGTGATGAGTTTTCCAAGATAATGACGGAAAGATTTGAAATGTCCATGATGGGGGAGTTGAAGTTCTTTCTAGGTTTTCAAGTGAAGCAACTCAAGAAGGCACGTTCATTAGTCAAACCAAGTACACACAAGATATACTCAAAAAGTTTGACATGGACAAGGCCAAACCCATCAAGACTCCTATGGCAACCAATGGGCATCTCGATCTCAATGAAGATGGTCCAAGTGTAGACCAAAAGGTATATCATTCTATGATAGGCTCATTGTTATACTTATGTGCATCTAGGCCCGATATCATGCTTAGTGTGTGTATGTGTGCTAGATTTCAAGCTGCTCCAAAGGTGTGTCATTTGACCGCCGTTAAGAGAATTCTTAGATATTTGGGTCACACACCAAGCCTAGGACTTTGGTACCCCAAAGGCTCTAAGTTTAACCTCATTGGATATTCCGATGTGGACTATGCGGGGTGCAAAGTTGATAGGAAGAGTACATCGGGAACCTGCCAATTCCTTGGTAGATCTCTAGTGTCATGGTCCTCAAAGAAATAAAACTCCATTGCACTTTCCACAGCCAAAGCGGAGTATGTCGCCGTCGGAAGTTGCTGTGCACAAATTCTTTGGATGCGACAAACTCTTAGCGACTATGGCATAAACTTGCGCCATATTCCTCTCCTATGTGACAATGAGAGTGCCATCAAAATAGCTCACAATCCAGTTGAACACTCAAAGACCAAGCACATCGATATACGCCACCACTTCTTGAGAGACACTCCATCAAAGGAGACATTGCAATTTCCCATGTGAGAACCGATAAACAATTGTCCGATATCTTTACCAAGCCCCTAGATGAGAAAAAGTTTTGTGAACTTAGGAGTGAGCTAAATATATTGGATTCTCAAAATGTGGCTTAAGTCTTGCACATCTGATTGCAATATTCAAATGTCACGCATGCTTGCGAAAAACTCATCCTCCTCAATTTTTCCACGAAGTATTTTGAAATTATTGAATCCTTGTGAATCATGGTCATAGTTTGATTGTTGATTGCTTACTGACCATATTTACAAAGATCTTTTTGTGAAATATAGTCCAAAAGGATCAAATCTCCACTCAAAACTCAATATATAGGAGTTTTAAGTCTTGGGACCGGACTAGTCCGCTCCTTGTACCGGACTAGTCTGGTGGTATGGTTGTCCGGACCCAGTACGGATGCCGGACAAGTCCGGGTCCCTGACCGTACTAGTCCGGACCTTGGGGACTTAACCTCCTCAGGGTGCCCTCGACCTCTCCACTTCGTTTTAAACACTCTCTCTCCAAAAACGCTCAAAAACCGTCTCCCAAACGGCGATTTTCGACTCCCTCCACAAAATCTTGATTCCAATCGGTGGATTGAAGCCCCAAGATGCTTAGGAACTTTTCCCCAAGCATCGGAGACCACTTCCTCTTCCATATTTCAACAAATCAAAGACTTGAAGAGGTATTCTTGACCTAACTCCAAAATCCTTGAAACTCAATTCTTTTGGGTCCATTGATCAAATCTTCTTCACAAATGTTGTTGTACACATCAATGTGATCATGTAGCTCCATTTTTGTGGTAGGATCCGTAGTTTTTGCAAAATTTCCCTCGATTGGGGTTCTTACTGTGTGAACTGGACTAGTCCGACCGCTGGGCGGACAAGTCCGACCTCGTGCGGACTAGTCAGGCCCTTCGGCGGACAAGTCCGGGTTACACAGTGAAAATCCTAACCTAGGTTGATCTTGTGAATTCTACCATTTTTCTCTAACTTCCTTGACTCATACGCATTCCATTGCTTCTCTTGTCAGCAACCAGGTCGGACAATGAGTATGTTCCTCCCTCCGACTCCGAGACCGAAACGGAGAAGCAGGCTCTCTTTCGTCGGAAACAAAGAGAGGATCAAGAGATGGCTGCTGCGTACTTTGCCTCTCAGAGGGCAAAGAAGACGCAGCGTGAGGAGCACAACTCCGCCGCTGCCAAGGCTGCCCAAAAGAGGAAGAGGCTTGTGACCTTGGGTGAGCAAGCCAAGTCCCACAGGGCAAGATCCTCCAAAGATAAGGGCAAGGCCCATGTTGATGTTGCACCCAAGAAGAGGGTGACTATGGCCAAGAAGGATGCAAGCAAACTGAAGAAGGGTGCCCCACAACCCATTGGCCCCTTGAGGATGTCCTCTCCTGCAGGGAACCCAAACTGTGCAGCTGCTTTTGATGTCAACATCTTCAGGGGCAAGGGGACTGAGAAGGCACGCAAGTTGAGTAAGATAAATGTTTATCAGCGTGACAGGAGCACAGTGGATCCCCGGTTCTAGTGTGACTTCCAATGTGACTACTACAGGACGATCTATATGACCAAGCAAACTCTTGTCACAGATGCTCAGTGGATCGACTGGGATTACATGGCCCAGAAAGATCATCAAGCCTTCAATGCTGTGATTGAGGTTGTCGAGAGGCATGGTCTGAAGAAGCTTATGGCTTTCCAGTATGACTGGAATGTGGAGGTCATCACTCAGTTCTACTCCACCCTTTACTTCCACACCGATGGGGACAGGAGGATCACCTGGATGACCCATGGAGAGCAGTACTCTACCACCTTTTGGGAGTTTGCTCAGTTGCTTGACTTGGAGGATCAACTGGATAATGAGATCATCATTTCCAATCCGAAGCCAGTTGATCGGGACACATTGGAGTATATGTATCCAAGCCATGGACAGTATGAGGCTGGACACATCAGGAATATCAAGCCCTTCTATAGTATGCTCAACCGGGTCCTCAAAAAGACAATTGCCCCAAAGGATGGAGATGTGGGGATCATCCAAGGCAATTCGAGGCATTTAATGGTCCTCATTGATGGAGATGTTCGCTTCAATGTGGTGGACTATATCTTTGATGACATCTTCAACATCTCTCACACCCCCAACCGATCATATCGATACGCTCTGTACATTATGTATATGATCGAGAAGATCTCGAGGCTCACATTCAAGAAATATATCATTCACCGGAGGCTTCGACCACAACTCCCTCCTCCGGAGCCAGCTGCCCCTCGCAGGAAGAATGCGGATCCTCCCGCTTCTTCCTCCCGCTTCGTTCCATATCCTCCAACACCTCCGCCTTCGACACAATGCCGAAGCGGCTTCTTCAAGTGCTTCAAAGCTCTCTTTTCTTCGTGCCGGAAGACGGAAATTTGGCAACATCGCATGGAGCATCGCAATGAGAAGTATCTCAAAGCGATGTGCGACAAGCTGGACATCCCTATGTCCCCCCGCCAAGGAGAGCGATGGTGAGCTCATTTCCTTTCCCGAGTTCACTGCCGGAGAGCTCGCTAAGTTTGGAGAAGCTAGAACTTCCATCGCGGCCCCGTCCGAGGATCCGGAGGCCACAGAAAGCGACAGCGAGCCCAAGGCGACAATGATGACATCGACTCCAACGATGAGTAGTCCTAAGGGCTCTTCCTCTCTTCTTTTCCTTTTTGGTGTCTTGATGCCAAAAGGGGGAGAGATAGCGAGGAGATAGCTTGATGGGCTCTTAGATATAGGGGGAGAGATGAAGGGGGAGAGATAAAATAGATTGATGTTGATGTGTGAGAGTATTGATCTATGTTGGACTTATGTTTTAAAACTCATTTCAAGTTGTATTGTAAGATTTAATCTATGTATTCATGTGTCTTGCCTAAATTTGTGATGTGTTGCCTCATTTAAATGTCTATCTTTGCATAATCAATGCCTTATCACACTTTATGAACACATCATTTAGGAACCCCACCATAACATGTATATGTATGAGAACTCTCTCAATCTCTTTACTCATGATGCATACATTGAGGGGGGGTCACTTATACAAATACATGTTATGAAAACAAATTATTAACCTTATTGTTGAAGTCTTAATGTGTTGTCATCAATTCACCAAAAAGGGGGAGATTGAAAGTGCATCTAGGCATCCCCGTGGGTTTTGGATGATTGATGACGACAATTAAGAGGCTAATGAGCTAAGTTGATCTTAAGCACAGGTACAAGGATTGAAATGAGATGAAAACCCTCAAAAAGGAAAAGGAGAAAACGGGCGTCAAAGACTCAAGCGTAGAAATTAGGGTTTCTATGGTATTGAGCTTATATGAGTCGTGTCATGTGAGAGAGTGGTTGTATCATGTGCATTGAGGTCATACCAAGGGGCTCAAAGTGGTGGTTTAGAGAAAAACCTAAGTGAGAAGCCTAAAATGAGAAAAACCCTAGGAGGACAGACTAGACCGGCCATGGCAGACAAGTCCGTTTTTGGATGGACCAAACGTCTCTGGAATGTTCCTGAGTTCTTTGGATCTAAGTCCGAGAAGTTCGGACTTGTCCATTTTCGGACGGACCAAAGCTCTCTAGAGTAATTCAGACTTGTCCATTTGGGACTTAGTGTGATGAACCGAGAGAAAACCCTAGGGGGCCGGACTAGTCCGCCCCTGTGGCCGGACTAGTCCGGACCAACCCAGAAGAGTCCGTTTTGGGACGGACCAAGTGGTTCTGTTCCACTTCGGACTAGTCCGGTGTCTAGTGACCGTTTGAATTTGGAATTTTGGCGGGTAGCGTGACGATCGTTGCTCAGTGTGGCAGTTGTCGAGAACTGACCAGGGGTTAGTGGTCCCATAGGAACGGACTAGTCCGAGGTCTAAGGCTGGACTAGTCCGCCCCTTTGCTGATGTAAGCAAAAGGGGCTCAGGACCTCTATAAAAGGGGGACCCTCGGGCTCATTTGAAGGAGACTTTAACCCTAGCGCCGCCACAAGCATCCTAGAGCCTTTCAAAGCCTTTTACTCGTCCTACTAACCCCCTAAGAGCAAATCTTGAAGAGATTAGGGTTTGGGGAGGAGAGTAAAGAAAGATCATTGAGCTTTGGCTCTCGGTTTGATCTCTTGCACATTGTGTTGTGTTTTGTGGCTTGTGTGAGTTGAGCTTCGTGTGCTCCTCATTGTATTGATTTGTGGGAGCCTCAAGTTGTGAGCAGCTCCATCAAACTTTGTGATTACCCATTGATATAGTGGAAACCAAGCCGGCCATCGTGGTGGCTTGGTGAGAGAAGGGTCAAGTGAGACCCGGTCCTTGTGTGGACTTCTCAACGTGGAGGTAGGCTTCTTCGTGGAGCTGAACCACAGGATAAATCTTGTTTCACTTGTTTTTCGCTTTTTGTGATCACTAGCATTGCTATTAGGGTTCACATTTGTCTTATTGCCTTACACTTGATCACTATTGTAAACCTGCAATCTAAGTGTTTAAACATCACAATCTGAGCTTCACAAGTTTGTTACATATTGCTCTTATTCTTGGTGAACTTTAATTCCGCAAATAACTTGTAGAAATCAAGTTTTAGGGTTTCCATCCTGTGCTAAGCGGACTAGTCCGGCCCTGACCAGACTAGTCCGGCCACAAAGAATTAATCTCGTTTGATTAAGTCATTTCAGGTATTATTGCCTATTCACCCCCCCCCTCTAGGCGACTTTCAGTCATGACTGTTGAAAGTCTGATCGCTACTCTTGATGTTGAAGAAAAGACAAGATCCAAGGATGTGCCTTGTTCTGTGCAGCAGGAAGGGACCCCCTCTAACGCTAATGTGGTTGAAGGTAAATTTGGTGGTGGCAATAAGACTAACAACAACTGGAAAGGAAAGGCCAAACAAAACACTAGCTTTAAGAAAAAGAAGAAAGAAGTCCTGACTTGCTTTGTGTGCGGCGAGCTTGGCCACATAGCCAGGAAATGTCGCAATAGAAAAGGCAAGAAAGGTGGTGGTCAGAAATCTGTGAATGTCACTATTAGCGAGGCTGGATGAACGTCTGGATCAGGTTCTAGAAGTTTTTCAAACGTGTCATTCCACCGATTGGTGGTTAGACACAGGAGCTAATGTGTATGTTTGTTCTGACTACAATTTATATTCTTCTTATCAGGCTACCGACAATTGCTCCGTCTTGATAGGAAATGGGTCTAGGACTGCTGTACATGGAATTGGAAGAGTCGATCTGAAATTGACTTCCGGAAAAACTCTCTCTTTGAATAATGTGCAGCATGTTCTTGGAATAAATAGGAATCTGGTTAGTGGTTCTCTATTATGTCGTGATGGCTATAAGTTAGTGTTTGAGTTGAACAAATTTATTATTTTGATGTTTGGTGTATTTATCGGAAAAGGCTATGATAGTGGAGGCATATTCCGCCTTTCAATTGTTGAAGATTATAATAATCTTGTGAACTCAGTTGTTTGTTCCAGTTCTGAATGCAATGGAAGAGAGGTAACTGTTTGACACTCTCGGCTTTGTCACATTAATTATGATAGTATCATTAAATTGTCCAAACTTAATTTGATTCCGAAAATTCCTGTTGAAGCAAGATCTAAGTGTCATGCGTGTGTGCAAGCTAAACGACCACGTAAACCTTTTAAAAGCGTGGAAGAGAAGAGTTTGTCACCACTGGATCTTATTCACTCAGATTTGTGTGGAATGAATGCAATTTTGACTAGAGCAGGAAATAAATATTTTATATCTTTTATTGGTGATGCTACTAGATATTGTCAACTCTATCTTATTAAAACGAAATATGAGGCACTAGACCATTTTAAAATCTATAAGGCTGAGGTAGAAAATCAACTAGAAAGAAAAATCAAATGTGTTAGGTCCGATAGAGGAGGAGAGTATCTTTCTAATGTTTCGGTGAATATTGTGCGGAGCATAGAATTATCCATGAGACAACGGCTCCCTACTCACCACAATCTAATGGAGCGGCTGAGCGGAAAAATCGAACACTAACGGTGTTAATGCCATGTTGGATAGTTCGGTTTTATCCAACTCATGGTGGGAGAAGCCATTTTGATCTCATGTTTTGTGTTGAATCGAGTTCCATTATCAAAGGGTGAAATAACCCTATATGAAGGATAGAAAGGAAGAAAGTATGTTTTTGTTTTCTTACGTGTATGGGGCTGTTTGGCCAAATTTAATGCGCCTGCATGTAAGAAACAAAAAATGGGATAAAAAACTGTGGACTGTGTCTTTTTAGGATACGCACAACATAGTGCGGCCTATAGACTTTTAGTGATTAAGTGAGATTTCTGATGTGCACGTTAACACCATGACTTAATAACGTGATGCCACATTCTCCGAGGATATTTTTTCCAATGGAGGATAGAGTTGCAGGTCTAGCGAGGCATCTACTAGTTTTACTCTTGATACTTTTCCAATATCCATACCTTGTTCTTACACTGAAAACCCCATTCAGGATGACAATACAAATATTGCTCCTCGAAGGAGCAAGAGACAAAGAATTGAAAAATTCTTTGGTGATGATTTTACTGTCTACCTCGTTGATGATACACCCAAAATACTTTTAGAGGCATATGCATCGCCTGATGTAGAGCAGTGGAAGGAGACAGTACATAATGAAATGGAGTCCATTTTGACTAATGAGACTTGGGAAATATGTGACTGTCTTGTTAGGTATAAACCTGTTGGTGTAAATGGATATTCAAAAAGAAACAAACCAGATGGTACAGCCGATAAATATAAGGCTAGACTTGTTGCCAACGGATTTACCTAAAAGGAAGGCGGGGATTTTTTTTCGATACTTATTCACCTGTTGCTAGGCTAACCACAATTCGTGTGCTTGTTGCACTTGCTGCGTGTAATGATCTCCTCATTCATCAAATGGATGTGAAGACGACTTTCGTAAATGGTGAGCTCGATGAAGATATCTATATAAAGCAGTCCGATGGTTTTGTGGTGTGTGGGTAAGAGAATAAAGTGTGTAAGTTACGGAAATCCTTGTATGGCCTCAAGCAGGGACCAAAGCAGTGACATGAGAATTTCGATAGAACTATGACCTCATCAGACTTTGTGATAAATGACGCTGATACATGTGTGTACTATCGATTTAGTGAGGGTAAATGAGTAATACTGAGCTTATATGTCGATGACATATTACTTTTTGGGACTAGTTTCGATATGATAAATAATGTAAAATCATTTTTGTCCCAAAATTTTGATATGAAGGATTTGAGAATGGTTGATGTTATTCTAAACATCAAACTGATTAAGAACGAGACTGATATTACTTTAAAACAATCTCATTATGTGAAGAATATTCTGAGTCGATTTAGATACTTAGATTCTAAAGCTTCTCAAACGCCATATGATCCCAGTCTAAAGCTTCGCAAGAATAGAGGACAAGGGATTAATCTGTTGAGATATTCTCAGATTATTGGTTCTCTCATGTATCTTGCTGGTGCAACCAGACCTGACATCTCATTTGGTCTGCTACGTGCATCCCACTTGTGGGCTCATTTATTTGGGCCAACTCCCCTGATGGAAAGCCAAGGTGGTGTGCAGAGGTAGGTGGGATGTTTAGTCCCACATTGCCCACCAAGATGGGTGTTACACGTGTTTATCGCGTGACTTCTGACTTGCGATGTTGCGTGTTCGCGTCGTGACGAGTTGTGTTCTACTAAGCAGTTATTTTTTTAGCCACTCATATAAAGGGAATATTTCATCACACCTAGACTGCCATGCCAATGTGTGGAGTAATTTGAGGCATAATTGCAGGCACACGTTTAATGTGCATGAATGCCCATAACTGCTCCTATTAGTAGCACGATGGGGTTCCAAAGGGTGGTTTCCTGGAATTATGGCAGATCGAATATGAGGCTGTTGGTAGACCCGAGTATATAAGGAAACGTCTTGTATACTGGAGAGACACGCACTGAAACTCGCCACTCTCGCATACTACTCTGCGTTGCCGTTTTTAGCCTTATCCTCCTTTCATCCACCGTGCAGAGGATTGGGGGAGAGCAGTGTCTTCGAACCAACGCTGGTGATCTGAAGATATGCACGGGTATCAGCGATCAGGTTTCTATGAAGTGCGCTCGTACAACCACTCGCAGCACTTCCTTCGTCCTCAACTTCTCCGTCGAGTTCTTCAATTTCATCGTCTACTTCACAGCAGGACAATCTGTAAGTGGATCACTCGACCTATGGCTAAATCGATTTATTTTATGAGCGATTTATTCGCATTTATTTCAATTCTTGTTTGTGTAGTACTAGCACTATTTATTTTGATTGCTAGTAGAACTGTTCTAGTCATTTTGTTATTTCGGATCATCAAATTAATTGCATGCCATGTATATTTGCCAACAATAAAAAATACGCAAAAAGAATTGAGTAATGAAAAACAATGGAATTTTGATTTCCTGACTTGTAAAATAGAAATTAATGCTATAGTTTTGGTTGTTACAATTTGACATATTTGGGATGCTAAAAATAAGACAAAGAACAATGTGATGCTCTAAAAAGGAATTTATAGGTGTCGAACCTATGACATACCTAAGATGAACATGACGTGTGCGTCCATGCCGGTCTAAGAACCTCAGTACATGTGCGTGTTTATCCATTCAATTTCGCCGCCTTTGACAATAGGATTGTGAATGTGTGCATTTGTGTATTCATTTGTAATAATGTCATCATAACCTACTTGGAGAAAAAGTCAAAACTTGGAGATTCAAATCTCTCATAGCAGGATTTGAATCTTGTTACTTTGAATTTGCTAGACAAAACACTAATGTATTGGCACATATTTTGACTCATTAAGCCAAAATATTAGTTTGCAATATTTCAGTTGGTGTTATTAAAGAGTTTATCCTGAAAGAATTTTACAATGATGTTACTTAATCAATAAAGTATTATATTCTCCAAGTCTTTTTACACTAATAAATTGGGTGTTTATACTAATTAGTCGCTAGAAACACTTAACTATTCCTTTATTGGGTCCATTTTAGTTGAGCTTTTTATTATTTGACCCATTTGAAACTAACATTTTCTATTTCAATTTTTACTAATAACCCATGTGAATATATATTTGCAAGATTCGACTTTTGTAGTCTCAATCAGATAAGACATATACAAAATGGCAGACATGACTAAATGTCATTTTAAAAAAAGAGTTGACTTGTAATAATCTTGATACTTGTGAACACGTGTCTGAAACACACTGTGCGCAACCCGAATCCCCCAAGACTCGATCCTTTCATCACTCCCTTCGGTTGTTAGGCTTCTAGCCGGATCACACGCGTTGTACCCGGATCCCACGCGCGGTGCATGGGGCCATTGCCCCGGGCACACCCGAGAGTCTAGGTTGTACGTGCTTATCCCGTGCGTGGCCTCCTCTATAACAGTCCGTACAATCATTCAATAAACTTGTCGATCACTCTCCTACAACATTAATCAGGCTTTCAATTCAGTTTAGTTTTGTTCGCTAAAATAGCAATGCAGATTTGAGTGTTTAAACTGTGTATTTTTTGCTGATCTTTGTATGGTACTATTCTAGAGCTTATTTGTGCCCAGTTTGATGTAATATTTTATAGGACACAAATTATAATCCTATTGTTTTACAATTATTTGATTTTCAACTAAAAACTTTTATCACCTTGCATGTTAGCACATTATTTGCAAATTTCATGGTTGCTTTTGCTTTTAACATTTTAGTTTTAATTGCATTTTTTACGCAGTGTTTTAGATGAAACATATCATTTATCGGTTTTATGCTACTTCTAGTGAGAGGAAGTTATGTTAGAATATATTAGCATAATTTAATATTTGCATTACGAAAATGCATAATGCACCTATTCAATTTAGAAATAAAGATTGAACCAAAACATAATATTATTTCTTAGTATCTGAATTTATTTGCTCATAATTCAACAATTACATATACATCTTTGACTTGCGAAACTACTTAAAGATGGTAGATGCGTTGATGTCCTATGCACCAGCACTAGAGAGTGAGGTTTCTATATATACATAATTCTGTGTGAATTTTATAACTTCGTATTATATGGATGACAAGAGTGAAGATATTTTTGTAGGGTGGAGACTAGAGTCCGGTCCTGAAATGGGATGAGACGAGCAAGATTTGACATTCATCCGACTTAAGAGGATTTTTCCCATTTTAACATCATTTTTTAATCATTTAATATTAATAGCCAGCGTATCTTTTTTGCCAAAATAGCCACCAAACCGTCCAAGTTGTGGACGACTTGCTGAGGTGGCAGCAACATTAGCGCCACCATACTGTGTTGTTTAATTCGCTATGCACCAATTGGACTCGAACTCACAACCTCATGAATCAGACTCACACACTCTACCAACTGAACTAGACAAATTATTTGCCTATGTTGCTAATTTTGTTTTATTTAAATAGACGTGGAGTTTGAAATCTAAACTTCAAACATATAAATTTGAATTTGAGATTTCAAAAAAAATTGAAACATGATTTTAATTACAATATTTTTCCAAGAAAAAAATTTCAATTTCAAAAAATGAACTTTGAAACTCGAGATTTTGAATTTAATTGCAAACTTTAATTTTTAAATTCCAAATTTAAATTGAAGCTTTCAAATCTGAATTTTGAATATGAAACTAAATAGAAATTTAAATTCAAATTTGAAATTTGTAATTTGGAATTCAATTCCATATTTCAAAATAAAGTTCAGAATAAATACGAAATTTAATGTCAATTTCTAAATTTGAATTTAAATTTCTATTTAATTTCAAACTTCAAAACTCAAACTTGAAAGTTTGAAATTCAATTTAAAGTTTAAATTTAAATTTAGAATTTAAAAAAATAAAGATTGCAATTAAATTCAAAATCTCAAGTTTAAAAGTTTATTTTTTAATTTGAAATTTTTTACGTGGAAAAAATAAGGTAATTCAAAATTTGTTGAAATCTCAAATTTTCAAATTTATATGTTCGAAGTTTTGATTTCAAACCTCGCGTCTATATTAAGTAAAACAAAATTAATAACATAGACAAATATTGTGTAGTTTAGTTGGTAGAGTGTGTGAGTGTGATTCATGATGTTGTGAGTTCGAGTTTCAAGTGATGCATCATTTTTAGTGAATTAAACAACACAGTGAGGTGTTGCTGATGTGACATGCCATATCAGCAAGCCGTCTACAGCGTGGACGGTTAGGTGACAATTTTTGGAGAAAAATTGCAAACTATTAATATTAAATAATTAAAAATGATGTTAAAATAAAAAAACTCTTAACAGCACACGTTGCTTGATACGTTTGAGGCCTGTCTCTGCGGCCCAAATACTTGTGGCAGCTGGCACTCCCGCGCACTAGACGGGACTCCGAACAATTATCACCCAGCACACAGAAACAAAGTTGGAAACCAGGATCCCGCCGCGCAACGTGGATCTCAAGGCTGCCATGGCATGCCAGAGTGCCAGCGCCAGGCCGAAATAAAAGAAAAGCCCAAATATCCACTAGGTACGCTGCCGGACATTTAAGGCCAGACGTACGGGCTTTAGCAGCGACCTAGCACTGGCGGTCTGGCGCCCGCGCCTCGCCTCGCCTCTAACCTTTACTGCTGCGTCTCGTTTAACCCAGTCCAGTACAATGACAAATACTGTACTACTTAGTGGATATAGATTACTGTATTAAGCAACGAGTTGCAACACGGCCAGCAGTATATTGTATAGACTGATGCAACAGTGCGATATTACCTGGCATAATCAGACCGCATGACACTCATTTCATCCAATTGGTAACTCACCAGGGACTAGGTAAAGCCACCAGTAGCAGACCAGGATTTTATCGACGAGTATGTCGCACAAAAAATTTATACGTGGTTTAATGAAACTATTTGCCAATTTGAATAAATAATATAAAATTATAGCATCATTTGGTATAAATATAGTAAATAAGATGATAAGTCTTAATTTCAATAAACTATAATATAAATAGTTCAAAGAGAATAAGCTACTTAAAAAATATAGACATAAGATAGATATACAACATTACCTACTATTTGATTTTTCTAACCATCACTTTCGAATTGACATAATTGTATTGAATATGTCCAATGCGCAAGCATCGGACCAAGACACCTCCCCAAGCGTGAACACCTGCATCACATTTAATCCCTCATCTTGGTCCAGGTAGCATGTGTGCGCTCTTAAATGTCATCAGGCAAATTTTTTTCTTAAGCCTAAACAGACATAAAACGACTTTTCTTGCCCCTGCCTCTACAACAGATCACATAGCAGCGCTCAGGCCCCATCCAATCCATGGCGCTTCCAAGCAATAGAGCGTGTTGCCCCATCACACTTTTCTGCACGGAGAGCATGCGTCTGGCTGCGCTCTCGCCCACCAGCTAGGCCGCGACCGCGAGATCGCTCTTCCGCGCAGCCCGATGCGCTTGTGCTTCCGTTGCAGGTGCACACCTGTCCGTAGCCTCATTACATGTGTTCGTTGCTCATTCGCTCAGCGCTCGGCTCTCGTTGCTCATTCGCTCGGCCGTTTGACTAGTTGCTCGTTTGCGTTTGCGTTTGTGCTCGCTGCTGTTCGGTGCGTCGTGTTTGGCTGGACGATGCCGTGGCCAATCCAGCATACTAGGTCCGCCTAGGTCCGCTCATAAAAACGACAACACGTGCTAGGGACGGATTAGAGTTGAAGAATGGCAAGAGGACAAAACTAATGCTGTTGTCGAAGTGTGGACTAGGACACTTCCCCAGTACTACTAAAATATAGTCCGCGGATGTTCGTATTCGGTTTGAGCGCGCGGAGATTAAGAACGAGATGGAGACACGAAGAGTTTTACGTGGTTCGGCCCGGCTGAACGTAACACCCTACTCCACGGGATGAGTGTTGATGTATGCATATGATGTGGCTTGTGTGCGTATGAGCTTAGTTGTCTCTGTATCGTGCGGCGCATCCCTTTTATAGTCCAAGGGCTCGCTATTACATTGTCAGCCTGACCAGACATGTGGCCCCAAAGGTGTTTAATTACCTAATACACGATTCGTAGGAATTAAGTGTAGTTAACAGTGTGATGATGCGCTTTATTGGCAACGTTAACAGTATTAACAGTCCTCTGATCGTGTGTTATTAATATGACATTAATGACACGCAATCAGGTCTTGTAACGGTAGCTTTAACTGCCCTTTGAATGTTCGTGCCGTTGGAGATCTACCAGACTTCCCGTTGTAGGTTTAGGTCCGAAGGCTCGACATGTCGCAGCTTCGGAACTTCCCATCGTGGGGAGGCAGGTCTGGAGCCACTATACACGTTGCAACACCGGAGCTTTCCTCTATTGGGGGTTAGGTCTAGGGTCACTGGACACGTGTTAAGACTGGAGCTTCCCTGGGTAGGGAGTTGGGTCCGACCTTGCGTTACATGTGGTAGCACTAGAGCTACCCAAACGAGGGAGGCAAGTTCAGTGTTGTGTAATGCGTGGAGCCTTCAGAGGTCTTCAACTCGGACGGGTAGAACTCTATAGCTTTTCTTTTGGTACCGTGGGATACCCGGTACGTAGGGTACCGACAGTAGCCCCGGGGCCCACCTCTGCTTTGGATGAGGTCATTCTACCAGAGGTGGGGCCATCTTTAATTCCCGCGCTGCAACTTAAAAGGTCATTTCTTGGGTTGTTGGGGTGATAGACAACAGTTAAGCCATCTCCACGTGGCTTCCCTTGATGCGACGGATGAGATCCTGGCGTGTGGATCTCACACAATTGAAGGTCGCCGGTTCCAATACGAAAACCGTATCGGTTTCGAGCACCTTGTCAGGCCGCCGCCCTTGGGCTTCCAACTCCCATTATGACAACGGTTCACCTGGTGTGATAACTTCACCTTTCCACCGAAGTGGACCCAGGCCCAATTGTCATTGATGGGGTAGATTTTTTTGAATGTGATCTTGATCTCATCGCGGTTTCCATCCAAGCGTTGCGGTGGCTTACTTAGGAAGGAAAGTCCGCACGGTTTGAGGACTCTTTACGCTTTCATTCGAACTTGCGCTTTGAGTCTCCCAACCTTTGCATAGCTCTTCCATCATTTGCTCCCCTTTGTCGCGATGAAGTTGGGTCTTCCCCGCAACAAGATCAAGAGTAATAAAGATCCGTCGAGAGTCCGAACCTATATGGGATGGTCCAGCAACTCCTTCAACAATGACATCCACTTCGACAAGCTCCCCTTCAAGAAGGAGCGCACCAGAGAAATGGTGTACTTCTCGGCGTACGCCATGGTGGGTCTGATCCTGCCTTTCTCAAGCTTTCTCTTGATGCTGTTGGATTTCTACGGCCTCCAACTTCATCACCTCGGCCCCCACTCCTTTTTGCTAGTGGCAACCTTCATCCACTTCTGTGCGATGTAGGTGGGTGTGCCGCCGTGCGTCGAGCTCTTCCGGACCTTCTTCACGATCCACACCACCGGGAAGAGTGATGAGTCTTGGGCTTCTATTACTTCGTGAAGCACAAGAACTGTCCCTTCAAGTACTTGAGGACCTTTCTTTCCGGCAAGTGGGACAACTGGAAGAAGGATTGGGTGATTATCACGGTGGAACATCACGACAGGCTAGAGTTGCTGACTGACCTCCCTAATGTTGACACTGATGCTTGGAATACGGCTCCGGAGCTGCCAGAAGCATACAAGCCCATCCTGAGCAGGATCCGTCAATGTGTGGAGTGACCCCTCAAATGGTCTTCGGGAACTTCTTGACGAACCGGTGGGTTCCACTGATGAAGAGGGAATGGCTTGCCTAGGCTTTCAACAACGCGATGGACCACAACCGTATTGAAGTTGGCCTCCGAACCAATCTGGATGATGGAGCTTTAAAGCTCCACCTCCAGAAACTTCAAAATGGGACTATCTCCTGCGACTCCTTGATACCTTCGGCGGACTTCCTTCCATTAAATATGGTTCAGGATGTCAGGAGGGAGCTCCAGAAGGGATATCTGGAGCCAGACAATCTCGACCTAGTGGAGAGGCGTAGGACCACCGGGGTCGCCATTCCCGAAGCTTCAGAGAGGGTGGTTCCGACCGCTACTCCAAGCCAGAAGGTCGACAACGCCAGCAAGGGCAAAGGCAAGGGCAAGGAACCGGCCGAATCCTCCAATTGAAAGAGGAAACTGAGACATGCTGACGGGAGCTCCCTTAGGTCAGCTCCATCTCCAGCAGCTCCTACTTCCCGGCCAAGCAAAACTTCAGCGGTCAAGCCCTCTTCGAAGTCGGCGCCCTCGAGGGGCGCTAGCTCCAGCAAATCAACTCCGGCTCCGGTGCCAGCTGTGGGCTCCAGGTCCCGGGGTCCTTTTCAACCGGGGGAGGTCCAGACTGAGGAGACTCCAGCTGCTACAGCTAGCTCCCGGCCGAGGTCCGAGGTTTTTGCCTCACCAGGTTTGGTGGGCTCCGACTCCGGACCTCAGAAGAAGAAATTTTGCAGTGACTGGGGCGGTAGCATCCCAAGGTAAGCATCGTCATGTTGCCTCGAGGTGCTAATCTTGTCTTTATCATGTCTTGAGTTTTCCCGATCTTTTGTTTTTAGGGTGTCAAAAAAGAAGATCGAGGCTTCGACAACTATTGCAGCTACTGAGGTTGAGCGTGCGGGAGCTCCGGCTTCATCCCCTGTGCCTTCCCAAGTGGTACCTGAACACACGACAACTCTGGTGCTAGTTTTCGTAGATGTGGATCCGGAGATGATGCCTGAAGCTCTTGTGGTAGCGCCGGACCTTGGGGGAGATGTTTGTGAAGATGCGCCAGCGGCTGCAGAGCTGGCAACTGAAGCTACGATGCAGGGGACGGAGACGAAGGAAGCTCCGACGTTTGAGCCGGAGGTGACTGAATCTCCGGCACCTGTGCGGGAAGTTTTCGAAGACCCGAAAATTGAGCCAGAAGCGCTTGGAGTTCCAGCTTCCGTGCTAGAAGTTGTTGAAGCTCTGGCCCCCGAGCCGGAGATGGTTGAAGTTTCGGCCCCTGAGCCTGAGATGGTTGAGGTCCTGACCCCTGAGCTAGAAGTGTTTGGGGCTCCGGATGAAGCTGTTGCGTCCGTCCCAGAGGTAATTACTCCGGAGGCATCAATGTTAGAGTCGGAGCGCCCTGAAGAGTCAGCGGCAGGTCCACCTCTTGCATAGCCGATAATTGAAGATCCTGCAGAGGTACCCTCGTCGTCAGCCCCAGAGGTTGAAGATCCTTTGGTGGGACCTTCCTCAGCCTCGGTGAGGACATGAGAGCTCCCGGAGGGTGGCCCTGTCGCCACAGAGCTGCAGAGGAGCACACTTGTGTCGTGGGACCCAATTTTTGTGTTAGAAGAACCCTTGGAGCCGGCAGAGGAGATACCGGCAGGTCCGGAGCCAATTCCTTTGGCGTTGTCTATTGGCAATGCTTGCTCCAGTCTCCGTCAAGTTCAGCTCCCCTTCGACCACGACAGTAAGGTCCTTGAAGAAGAGTGCCACACCTTGAGGCGTTGGCGCAACAGACTTCATTTTGAGACCAAACTGATGCAATCAAGGCTTGCGGATCAGCGGGAGTGGATCAAAAAGGAGAAGGCCCAACTGATATACTGAGGCAAGCTGTTGGATGAGCGGGAGGCTTCCATCAGGGCCCTCGACGCAAAATCTCGGGAGATTCTTGAGCATGCTAAGAAGAGCAGTGAGGTTGTTGACAATCATCAGGACAACCTCATCATGTTGAATGAGATTCTCTTGAAGCGCCGAGAGGACCTCGATGAAAGGGAGGAGAAACTCTTGGAGAACCAGGAGGATATTATGAAGAGAGGAGAAGAAGAGCTCGCCCAAAGACTGTCTCTAGGAGAGCAGAGTTTGGCTGATCGTGCCAAAAAGTTTGATCAGCGGTGCAAACAGGAGGAGGAGAAGAAATGGAAGGTGGGACAGGAGCTCTCCAAGAGAGAGGCTGATGTCGCCACTAGGGAGAAGAAAGTGAAAGGCAGGGAGAAGGACCCGGCGAACCACCGGAACCGCATCCACCTCCGGGGGTCAGAACTTGAAAGTCGCCTTGAGGGGGGTGAATAGGCAATAATACCTGAAATGGCTTAATCAAACAAGATTAAATTCCTGAGACCGGACTTTTCTGGACAGGGCCGGACTATTCTGCTTAGCACAGGGGAGGATACTCAAAAACTTGATTTCTAGAAGTTGTTTGCGGAATTTAATTTCACTAAAGATGTAAGCAATGTATGGCAACCTAGTACAACTGTGATTGATAAGTTAAAGCAATTAGGTTACAAGATTTCAACAATGGTCAATATGAAGAACAATATGAACCCTAATAGCAATTCTAGTGATTAAAAATGTAAGGCGACAAGTGAGACAAGATTTATCCTGTGGTTCAGCTCCACAAAAAAGTCTACATCCACGTTGAGAAGTCCACACAAGGACCGGGTCTCACTTGAACCTCTTATCACCAAGCCACCACAATGATCGGCTTGGATTCTACTATATCAAAGGGTAATCACCAAGTTTCTTGGGGCTGCTCACAAGTTGAGGCTCCCACAAATCAATACAACAAGCAGCACTTGAAGCTCAACTCACACAAGCTACAAAACACAACACAATGTGCAAGAGATCAAACCGAGAGCCAAAGCGCGATGATCTTCCTTCACTCTCCTTCCCAAACCCTAATCTCTTCAAGATTTGGTATTAGAGAGCTAGTGGGACGAGTAGAAGGCTTTGGAAGGCTCTAGGTCACTTGTGGCGGCGCTAGAGTTCAAGAGTTATCAAATAGGGGTCGAGGTCCCCTTTTTATAGGGTTCCCGACAACTAACCATTGCCACCAGGACAACCCCAGACTAGTCCGTCCCTATGCCACAGACTAGTCCGTCCTTTTGGACCACCGACAATTTCATGTCATCGATCGACAAAAGATGGCGTGCGCGCTAACTTTTGAATTTTAACGGCCACTGACAACACAAACTAGTCCGGTCAACAACAGACTAGTCCATAGTAGGACAAAAATGTTTAGTCCATCCCAAAACAGACTCAACATGGTAGGTACGGACTAGTCCGGCCACAGGGGCGGACAAGTCCGACCCTCTAGGGTTTGACTCGGTTTCTCACACTAAGTCTCAAACGGACTAGTCTGTATCGCAACGAACAAGTCCGAACTCTTCCAAAATGCTTTGGTTCGTCCAAAAACGGACAAGTCCGGCTTTTTGGGACTTAGCACCAACTTAACTCACCAATGGACGAACGGACTAGTTCATACCCATACAGACAAGTCCTAACTCATCCATAGACATTTAGTCTGACTCAAAACAGACTATACTGATTGGCCGGACTAGTCCGGCCCTGAGGTCCGGACTAGTCCGACCTCCTAGTGTTTTCTCTTATTTTGGCTTGTCACTTAGGTTTTTCTCTCAACCACCACTTTGAGCCCTCTAGAATGATCTCAGTGCACATGATACAGCCACCCTCACACATGATATGGCTCATATAAGCTCAACACCGTAGAAACCCTAATTTCTACGCTTGAGTCTTTAACACCCGTTTTAGCCTTTTCATTTTTGAGGGATTTTGTCTCATTTCAACTATCACACATGTGCTTAAGATCAACTCATCTTATTAGTCTCTTAATTGTCATCATCGATCATCCAAAACCCACGGGGATGCATGGATGCACTTTCAATCTCCCCCTTTTGGTGATTGATGACAACACATTAAGACTCAACAAAAAGAATAATATTTGTTTTCATAACATGTACGTGTATGAGCGACTCCCCCTCAATATATGCATCATGAGTATGAGAAATTGAGAGAGTTCTCATACATATACATGTTATGGTGGGGTGCCTAAGTGATGTGCTCATAAATTGTGATAAAGCAACAAGTATGTAAGGTAAACATGTAATTCAAGCATAACATCACAATTTTGGCATAATACATGATAACCATATATTAAGTCTTACAACAATTTAAATGAGAGTTTTAGAACAAACATAGTCTATAGTGGATCAAAAGAGACAACTACATAAAACTGTCTAAGTACCCCCTTCCAATCTCTCCCCCTTTGGCATCAAGACACCAAAAGGGAAAAGATAGAAAGGAGAGTACTAAGATCTACTCTTCATCACCATCATCCTCGTCGCCGTCATCTCCACCTTAGTGCCTGCTATCGCTCTCCGTGGCCTTCGGATCATGGGCATCATCATCATCGTCTTCCTTAGACGGAGCCGCCGTGGAGGTGCTACCTTCACCAAATTGGGCAAGTTCCTCGGAGGTAAACTCCGGGAATGGAGTCATCTCCTCATCACTCTCCGCGGTAGGAGACATGGGGACTTCCAGCTTGTCACACATCGCCTTGAGGTACTTCTCTTGGCGATGCTCCATGCGACGTTGTCGAACTTCCGCCTTCTGGCAAGAGGCGAAGATGGCCTTGAAGCACTTGAAGAAGCCACTACAGGATTGTGATGGAGGAGGAGGTGGAGGTGGCAAAGGCATGAAGTGAGAAGAAGAAGCAGGAGGATCCACATTCTTCCTTCGAGGGGCACCAGGCTCTGGAAGAGGGATTTGAGGACAGAGTCTTATATGAACAATGTCCTTCTTGAAGTTAAGATTGGACACCTTCTCGATCATGAACATGGTATAAGGAGCACAGTGATGAGGACATCACAATAGTGGAGACGCACATTGAATTGCAAGGACCAATCACAAGAGCACGAGCACGGTTAATAAATCAGCAGGTGAACTCGTTCCTAACTTCCTTTGCATGTGATTTTGAGAATAGATTGCTATGTGATGATTTAATTGTTATTTGGAACAATGAAGAAGATCAACAGGTGAAGGGAAGAGGCCTTGGGAATGTGGATAACCTGCTGGTACATCCACAAGTTGATGGAATCAGTTTACAACTCAGACTTGAGTTCAACTCGGAGTCCAGGAGCAGTCCACCTTAAAATGGACGCCCAAGATGCATACAGACTCCGTTTTGACGTTCCACATATGCACGAAAAGAGGAGAAGATAAACTTTCCAATGGCTCTGGTCGCACCTCAAAATTCCTCCAGAGTCATTGGGAATCATCGAAACAAGTCGATTCCAGATTTATGTCCGGTGCTGCGCCACCAAATCGGGCCTTTGGGCCTTGTATCCCGTATGAGTCCATTAGGGACACATCTAAGTGTGTTTTGGCCGAACCCTAGCCTTTAAATACTACAGCCGCCGGTCATATTAAGTGGGTTTTGCTTAGATTAACAATTTCGCTGTTCTACTGTTTGTGAGACCCCAACTTCTCGATTTCAGATCGTGTCTTCTACGTTCTTGCTTGTGTTCTCGGTTGCACTTGCAGGGATTAGCCTTTTTGGCAAGGTCAAGCGTGTGCAGCACGATTGACAACCAACGGAGCAGTGGTGTAGTGATTGCAGGGGTACTCGAATTGCTCGAGTGCCGCGGATCATCAACGTCGAGTTCTCCACCCCAATCGACTTACCTTTCAGAAGATCAGGCCTTAAACTTACTCATCAATTGGTATCAGATTTCCAGGTTGCCCGTGAGGTATCTTTGTTTTTCCTTCCATTAGATTGGTTTTGTTTCATACCTAGAGTCCACAGAAAAGGCACAAAAAAATTAAATTGTTTTTACCGCTTCCTATACTATAGTGCGTGCAGTTTCGTTTTTCAGTTTGCATTCGTGTGGTCGAGTATTGTTGCTGGTTTAGATTTGTGTTTTGGGTCCTAGTTATCATGTTTCGTCCTTGTTTTCTTGCTGGTCGACACCTATTCCACAATCCCTAAACAACAAACTGATCCACCACGCTCATCGGTTTGCCCTAGCTAGCCGCCTTGCGTGAACTCCCACATCGCCAGCCCTAGATTAGGTGACAAACCTTTGTGCCACTCATCCTTGAATTATCACACACCACACCATTAGTTGTTGTGCAAAATTCCGATCGTTTTCATATCCGATTGCTAGTTCTGTTTTCAAACAGAGTTGGAATCAACATCCAAAAACCGTAACTCAGACGACCTACCTTAAAATGGTCATAACTTTCGCATACAAACTCAAAATCGGGCAATTTTTTTTCAAATTGATCTACGCAAAATTTTGCATCTGGTTTTCCGCTGCTTCGCCGCGTTTGGCGAAAATTAGATTGCCCAAATTCTCTTCGGAAGATAGGCTATCCGGCCTCCAAAGTTTCAACACAAATTTTAAAGAATCTTCTTGAATTTTTATAGGCGCATATTACATTTAATTGAGCTGCAAATTTGTGTGCTTCATATTTTTGTGCTCCTAAGTAAAGAAAAAATATCAAAAAAAATATTACAAAAAAGAAAAAAAATAGTGAAGGGCACGCATATTAAAGCAATTGACCTATACTACTTGTGTTGTGATTGTTGGTTATATCATTATGTCTTCCTTTTGCCTTGCTACTTTCTTGTGTTGTGCTAGGCCCTATATCACTTGGTTGACCAGCAATAGTTTGCTACATTGAATACTTATTCAACTTTGTTTACCTGTTAACAATTTTCTGCTTATTAGCCACCATATTGTGCCATCCAAGCTCCACTGTTCTCTTGAGCATAACAGGTACCTTTGCAATCACCCCACACTTCATTGGTTCATCTCACCGTCCACACCACTTGTTGTGTCGGTAAGAATACTTGTAAGAGTGTGGTAAGACGCTTGAGCGAGAGAGATTGTTTTCTTCCACCGTTCACATTGTCATTGTAGTTGATAGGGATAACATATTTTTGTTGTCTTTTGTTTCCTACTAACAATGGCAGGAGAAGACAATGATAACTAATGTGTTCAACATGTTGAGTTACGTGATATGATGAAGACCATGACATATATGTTTGCCAAATACAACGCGTGAACGGAGGAGTCATTGTCGAACTTGACTTGCCAACTTGATGACCTTGCTCTTCGGATGAATACTTTTGAGGCTCGGTTGCCTCTCGCTGGAAGACATGAAGACAATGCTTATGATGATATGGAAGATGACAACAATCAGCCAAGACTACCACTTTATCGTCGAGGTATGAGAGGTAATAATCATCATAACAATTATAATCGTCCTCCTGATGATCCTTTTGCTAAAGTGAAATTTACTATACCCTTTTTTCTGGTGCTTATGATGCTGAGGCTTATTTTGATTGGGAGATGACAGTAGAGCAAAAATTTAATGCCCATCTTGTTCCTGAACAACATAGAGTTCGTCAAGCCACTAGTGAGTTTAAGGACTTTGCTATCATATGGTGGAATGAACTTGTTAAAACTAGAACTGATCCTCCAACATGGGATAGATTAAAGGAAGCTATGCGTGTTCAATTTGTTCCTCCATCTTTTCAGCGGGACCTTCGCAAAAAATTGCAATGCTTAGACCAAGTTAACATGTTTGTAGAGGAGTATTATCAAGAGTTACAAAAGGGTATGCTGCACTGTGGGGTAGTAGGAGGACATGGATGATAAGATAGCTCTTTTTTTATGGGGGGTTGAGGCGTGAAATTCAGGACATTGTTGATTACAAGGAATGTGATACTGTTAACAAATTGTTTCAGCTTGCTATGTTGGCAAAAAAGAATTGCAGGGCCGACAACAACAACAACAACGCATGAGGAGCAACTTCACGCCGTGTTCGACGTCTACACCATCCAAAACAGCACCATCTTTGACCCCCCGTGCAGCAACTACACCATCCAATGGCGGCCAAGGAACTACCCCTGCTGCTCCACCTTCTCGCGTGCCGGAGGGCAGCAAGGCGACATCTTTCAAGCTTTCATCATCCACTCCTTCTATGAGTCATACTTCTGACATTAAGTGTCACCGCTGCCAGGGACTTGGTCATATGATGAGAGATTGCCCGAGCAAACGAGCATACATAGCACGCGACGATGGCGGGTATGACAGTACTTCGAATGTTGAAGATGAATATTATCTTGCTACTGACTTTACAGATCCAAATGACGAACACACCAAAGAAGAGGTACTTGGTACAGCGGCGATAGAGAACTATAGGAGCATTATTGTGAAGCGTGCCTTGAGCTCCAAAGTGGAGGCTGACGACAAGCTACAACTACACAACCTCTTCCACATGTTTTTTGTCGTCAAGGACTGCCATGTACACACTATAATTGATGGAGGTGGCTGCAATAACTTTGTGAACACGGACGTCGTCAAGAAACTTGGTTTGAGAACAAGAGGACACCCTCATCCATACCACATTCAATGGTTCAACAACAGCGGTAAGGTTCGGGTAACACAAACAGCAAGAATACATTTTTCAATTGGTTCTTACCATGATTTTGCTGATTTTGATGTCGTGCCTATGGATGCTTGTTCTCTTCTATTGGGTTGTCCTTGGGAATTTGATACAGATGCCATTCATCATGGTAGAACTAATAAATATACTCTCATGCATAAAGGAAAGAAAATCACTTTGCTTCCCATGACTCCTGCTGAAATTGTGCATTTTGAGAAGAGTAAAATTCGTGATGGCAAAGAAACAAAGCTAGAATATGAAAAACAGCAAGTCATTAAGTTAAAATAATCATCATTGCTCGCAACTAAATCTGACCTTGCTGATTTATTTGATGCTAAGGGGATGTGCTATGCTTTAGTATGCAAAGAAGCCATGTTTTCACTTCATGATTTGTCTATTGCATTGCCCCCTACTGTTGCTAACCTTTTGCAGGAGTTTGAGGATGTGTTTCCCTCCGAGATACCCCCTGGTTTACCACCCATGAGAGGCATTGAACACAAGATCGACTTGATTCCAGCAGCAAGCTTGCCAAATCATGCAGCATACAGAGCGAATTCAGAGGACACTAAGGAAATTCAATGACAAGTCCAAGATCTTTTGGACCGCAGGTACATTCGTGAAAGCCTTAGCCTTTGTTTTGTTTCTGTTCTTTTGGTTCCTAAGAAAGATGGTACTTGGCGCATCTGTGTTGATTGTCGAGCGATTAATAACATCACCATTCGATATTGTTATCCTATTACTCGCTTAGATGACATGCTTGATGGATTGAGTGGTGCTATCATCTTCACAAAAATTGACTTGCGTAGTGGTTACCACCAAATTATAATGGCACTAGGAGATGAATGGAAAACTGCATTTAAAACAAAGTTTGGACTTTATGAGTGGTTAGTCATACCTTTTGGTTTAACTAATGCACCCAACACCTTTATGCGATTAATGAACGAGGTTTTATGTGCTTTCATTGGATAATTTGTGGTGGTTTACTTCGATGATATCCTCATTTACAATAAGTCATATGATGAACATATTGATCATTTATGTGTTGTTTTTACTGTTTTGAGAGATGCACGTTTGTTTGGTAACCTCGAAAAGTGAGCCTTTTGCACCAATTGAGTCTCGTTTCTTGGCTATGTCGTTTCCTCGCAGGGAATTGAGATGGATGAGACAAAAATTGAAGTGATCACTAGCTGGCCAGCCCCAACAACCGTCACACAGATTCGTAGTTTTCTTGGTCTTGCAAGTTTTTATCGCCGATTTGTGTGGGGTTTCAGCACCATTGCAGCACCTCTACATGAGCTAACAAAGAAGGGAATTCCATTTTGATGGGGCGAACAGCAGCAACAAGCTTTTAATGCTCTCAAATCAAAGCTTACACAGGCACCATTGCTACAACTTCCTAATTTTGACAAAACCTTTGAGCTAGAATGCGATGCAAGCGGCATTGGTATTGGAGGCGTTCTCATACAAGGAGGTAAACCCATTGCTTTCTTTAGTGAAAAACTTCATGGTCCTTCTCTGAATTATTCTACTTATGATAAAGAATTGTATGCCTTAGTGCGAGTATTACAAACTTGGCAACATTATCTTTGGTCTAAGGAGTTTGTCATACATTTCGATCATGAATCGTTGAAGTATCTTAAGTATCAAACTAATCTGAATAAATGACATGCTAAATGGATTGAGTTCATAGAGTCGTTTCCATACATCATTAAGCATAATAATGGGAAGGAAAATGTCATTGCCGATGCATTATCTAGACGTTATACCATGCTATCCCAACTTGACCATAAAATCTTTGGTATGGAAACAATAAAAGCACTATATCCTACTGATTTGGACTTCAAAAATGCTATTGAAAATTATAGAGAAGGAAGAACTTGGAATAAATATGTGCTGCGAGAGGGTCTCCTCTATCGTGCTAACAAGCTATGATTTCCAGCTAGCTCCGTTCGTCTACTACTTTTGCAGGAAGCACATAGAGGAGGTTTGATGGGACATTTTGGAGTGAAGAAAACTGAAGATGTGCTGTCCACACACTTCTTTTGGCCAAAGATGAGGTGTGATGTCAAGCTCTACGTGTCGCGATGCACTACTTGCAATAAAGCTAAGTCTCTCCTTAACCCGCATGGTCTTTATATGGCTCTTCTTTTTCCTAGTGTACCTTGGGGGGATATTTCTATGGACTTTATTTTAGAATTTCCTAGGACTAAGAGGGGGAGGGATAGTATTTTTGTAGTTGTTGATTGTTTCTCCAAATGGCACACTTTATACCTTGTCATAAGAATGATAATGCCTCACACATTGCTGATTTCTTTATGACGGAAATTATTCGTTTACATGGTGTGCCAAATACCATTGTTTCTGATTATGATGCAAAATTTTTAATTCATTTTTGCAGAACTTTGTGGTATAAATTGGGAACTAAGTTGTTGTTTTCAACTACATGTCACCCACAAACGGATGGACAAACTGAGGTAGTTAATCGTACTTTATCCACTATGTTGCAGTCTGTCTTGAAAACAAATTTGAAGTTGTGGGAGGAGTGTGTACCATATATAGAATTTGCTTACAACAGATCCGTTCACTCCACAACGAAAATAAGTCCATTCCATGTAGTGTATAGTTTTAATCCCCGTGCTCCTATTGATTTACTACATTTGCCTCCTTCTGAAACTATAAATTTGGATGCTACACAACGATCTGAATTCATTATTAAGATGCATGAAACTACAAAGAAAAATATTGAAAAGATGAATGAGAAGTATAGGATTGCAGGTAGTAAAGGTAGAAAAGAAGTAAAACTTGAACCGGGTGATTTGGTGTGGTTACATTTGAGAAAAGAGTGATTCCCTGACTTGAGAAAATCTAAACTTATGCCACGAGCTGCTGGTCCTTTTAAGATTGTTGAAAAGATTAATGATAATGCATATAAGCTTGAGTTGCCTCCCGATTTTGGGGTTAGTCCCACATTTAACATTTCAGATTTGCAATCGTACTTGGGAGAAGAAGATGAACTTGAGTCGAGAACGACTCCAATTGAAGAGGGGGGTGATTAGGACATCACAACAACGGAGATGCACATTGAACTGCAAGGACCAATCACAAGAGCACGAGCACGGTTAATAAATCAGCTAGTGAAATCGTTCCTAACTTCGTTTGCATGTGAGTTTGAGAATAGATTGCTATGTGATGATTTAATTGTTATTAAGAACAATGGAGAAGATAAATAGGTGAAGGGAAGAGGCCTTGGGAACGTGGAGAACCTGCTGGTACGTCCACAAGTTGATGGAATCAGTTTACAACTCGGACTTGAGTTCAACTCGGGGTCCAAGAGCAGTCCACCTTAAAACGGACGCCCAGGATGCATACAGACTCAGTTTTCAACGTTCCACATATGCACGGAAAGAGGAGAAGATAAAATTTCCAATGGCTCGGGTCCCACCTCAAAATTTCTCCAGAGTCATTGGGAATCGTCAAAACAAGCCGAGTCCAGATTTCTGTCCAGTCCTGTGCCACCGAATCGGGCCTTTGGGCCTTGTATCCCGTATGAGTCCATTAGGTACGCATCTAAGCATGTTTTGGCCGAACCATAGCCTTTAAATACTGCAGCCTCCGGTCATATTCAGTGGGTTTTGCTTAGATTAACAATTTCGTCGTTCTACGGTTTGTGAGACCCCAACTTCTCGATTTCAGATCGTGTCTTCTACGTTCTTGCTTGTGTTCTCAGTTGCACTTGCAGGGATTATCCTTCTTGGCGAGGTCAAGAGTGTGCATCACGGTTGATAACCAACAGAGCAGTGGTGTAGTAATTGCAGGGGTACTCGAATTGCTCGAGTGCCACAGATCATCAACGTCGAGTTCTCCACCCCAATCGACTTACCTTTCGGAAGATCTGAATGTGGCCTAGAGGGGGGTGAGTAGGCCTTTTTGATTTTCTGTCGGAACCTACAACACTTAACAACCAGATCAAATCTCGAGATATCGGACTAGTCCGGTCGAGTGCGGACTAGTCCGGTGTGTACCTACTAGGTTTATCAAATTTGATCAATTATCTTGATCCTAGGATGTATGCAGCGGAAATATACTTGTAATTGAAGTGTTACAAAACTATAAACTAGGATGTACCACAAGTTAATCTTATATTCAATGTTTCAACGTAAAGTGATTAAGATTGATTGAAACCCTAGATATATATGAAGTGTACGAACAATGGGCGCAAATAAAGAACACAAGCACTTTATCCCGTGGTTCGGTTCCCACAGAGGCAACCTACATCCACGTTGAGGAGTCCACAAAAGGATCGGGTCTTCTCTAACCCTAACCTCGTCGGATCGCCACGGAGGCCAATCCTCTTCACTAATAACAAAGGGCAAATAACCAAATTCAAGGGGCCTTCTCACACGTTGAGGGTTCCCCAAGATTACAATATGAACACCACCAAGAACACACTCTTAAGATCACAATGAAAACCACATGAGTGTGTTAGGGAATCAAACCAAGAGCTCAATGAGTGATGAACCGTGTCTCTCCAATGATCCAAAGTGTATCCTCAAGGGATTGATCTTTCTTGTGTTTGATTTCGTGGAGAGAGGTGTTTTTTAGGCTCTTGGGAGGTGTAACGGCGCTAAGGTTCGAGAGTTATTGAAAGATGGGCCAAGTACACCTATTTATATGGGTTCCCAAAAGTTACCATTAGGGTTTAGAAAGATCGGACTAGTCCGTGGTGGACACCGGACTAGTCCGGTGTACTGTCTGTAGCAAACCCTAGGTGTCCTGAAATATCGGACTTGTCCGGCTGAGAGCGGACTTGTCCAATTTTGGTTCTGGAAAGCTTCGGACTAGTCCGATACATATCGGACTTGTCCGGATATGTGAAACCCTAAGTGAATTTGGGACAAGTCCGAACTTGGAGGACTTGTCCGATTTAGGTCAGAGGAATTTTCGGACTAGTCCGTGCTAATATCGGACTTGTCCGATTGACATCAGAAAGATATCGGACTAGTCTGATGTGTGATCGGACTTGTCCGCTTTTGTGCAACTTGTGAAGTATTTGGGGACTAGTCCACACTGGAGAGGACTAGTCCGATTCTAGTCAGAGAGATGTCGGACTAGTCCGTGGTGATATCGGACTAGTCCAGCCAGTGAAAAATTGGACTGTGAGGACAAATCCGCATTGTGAGGACTTGTCCGATCTTGTGCAGAAAGATATCGGACTAGTCCGGGGTTAGATTATTTGTGCTTGAGCTCTTGGGGTGTGTTTCCTTAACACACTCCATGCACAATGATCTACTACACTTGTTTCTTGAGCTCTTTTCCGCATTGCTCCTCATTCTCCTTTCTTTTTGGCACTTTGCTCATTTTCTCATTAGAACCTGTGCTCATCTCAACAAAGTGGTTAGGATCTCATTTGCTTGTCATAAATCATCCAAAACCCACAAGGGATTCCTAGATGCACTTTCAAGATCGGGCCTAAACTTATTCATCACATAGCCACATGATCGGTTGGGAGTGTGCGAAATGTTGAAGATGTCATCAAAGATGTAGTCAACAACGTTGAAGTGGACATCTCCGTTGATGAGCACCATCAAGTGCCTCAAATTTCCTTGAATAATGCCCGCATCACCATCTTTGGGGGCAATAGTCTTCTGAAGCACACGATTGAGGACACTATAGAACGGCTTGATGTTCCTTATATGTCCCGCCTCATACGGTACATGACTTGGATACATGTATTCCAAGGTGTTTGGATAAACTGGCTTTAGGTTGGAGATGGTGATCTTGTTCTCCAGTTGATCTTCCAAGTCAAGAAGTTGAGCAAACTCCCAATAAGTGGTGGAGTATTGCTCTCCATGGGTCATCCATGTGATTCTTCGGTCTCTGTCGATTTGGAAGTAGATGGTGGAGTAGAACTGAGCAATAACCTCCACATTCCAGTCATATTGGAATGCCATGAGTTCTTCAATCCATGGCACTCGATGGCCTCAATCACAACATTGAAGGCCGAATGATCCTTCTGGGCCATATAATCCCAATCAATCCATTGAGCATCCGTCACTGGTGTTCGCTTAGACATGTAGATTGTCCGGTAATAGTCACAGTGGAAGTCACACCAGAAACGAGGATCCACGGTGCTCCTCTCGCGTTGATATACATTGACCTTCCTTAGCTTCCTCGCCTTTTCAACCCCATTGCCTTTGAAGATGTTAGCATCAAAAGCAGTTGAACAATTGGGTTCCTTGCAGGAGAGGACATCCTCGACCTTTGGGTTGAGAGGGCCCCTTCTTTGCCTTGCTTGCAGGCTTCTTAGTGACTAGAGTTCTTTTCTTGGGTGCATTTTCCACTGGCGCCTTTCCTTTGTCCTTGGATGCCCTACCCTCCTGAGACTTAGCTCTTTCACCCATGGTGACAAGTCTCTTCTTCTTTGGACCTGCCTCGACTGTAGCTGAGTTGTGCGCTTCCCTTTGCTTTTTCTTCGCATTCCTTGCCTCCAACTGCGATTCCAAATATGCTATGGCAAGCTCGTGCTCCTCACGATTCCAACGATAGAGTACTTGTCTTCCCACCTCGGCCTTGGAGTCGGAAAGGGGAACGTATTCGGAATCCGACATTGTCATTGAGAAGAGATGCAAATGGAGAGAATATGAGTCCAAAGGAGTATAGTGTGGTGTTAGAATTCACAAAATCGATCAGGGTTAGAGTTTTCACTGTGTAACCTGGACTTGTCTGCCCAAGGGTCGAACTTGTCCGCCCTGTGGTCGGACTAGTCCGGTGCACACAGTGGGAACCCTAATCTTGAGAAATTTTGCAAAAACTATGGATTCGACCACCAAATTTGAGGTACATGATCACAATGATATAAGGAATAACTTTTGTGAAGTGGTTTCTATCAAATGACCTAAAATAATTGAATTTTGAAGGATTTGGAGTTAGGTCAAGAATACCTCTGCAAATCATCCAATCGATGTAATGTGGATGAAGAATCGCCTTAGGAAGCTTGGGGAAGAGTTCCCACACACCTTGAGGCTTCAATCCACGGATTGGAATCGAGTTTTGGTGGTTGGAATCGAAAATTGCCGATTTGGGGGCGGTTTTCGTGCGTTTTGAGGAGAGAGAGAGAGTTTGAGTGGGAGTGGAGAGGTCGAGGGTTCTCCCTGGAGAGGTTAAGTCCCTAGGGGCCGGACTAGTCCGGTTGGAGGCCCGGACTTGTCCCGCCAACAAACTTGGTTCGGACAACATAAAACAGCCGGACTAGTCTGGTTCTAAGGTTGAAAACTCATATATATTGATCTTTCAATGGAGATCTGATCCTTTTGGACTATATTTCCACAAAGGATCTTTGTAAACATGGTCAGTAAGCAATCAACAACCAAACTATGACCATAATTCACCAAGATTCAATAATTTCAAAATAATTTGTAGAAAATTGAGGAGGAAGAGTTTTTGCAAGCATGTATGAATTTTGAAGTAACAATCAAATGTGCAAGAGTCAAGCCACATTTCAAGAATCTAAGATATTGAGCTCACTCCTAAGTTCACAAAATCTTTTCTCATCTAGGGGCTTGGTAAAAATATCGGCTGATTGTTTTTCGGTTCTCACATGGGAAATTGCAATGTCTCTTTTGATGGAGTGATCTCTCAAGAAGTGGTGGCGAATATAAATGTGTTTGGTCCTTGAATGTTCAATTGGATTGTGGGCTATTTTGATGGCACTCCCATTGTCACATAGGAGGGGGATATGGTGCAAGTTTATTCCATAATCCCTAATAGTTTGTCGCATCCAAAGAAGTTGTGCACAACAACTTCCGGCGGTGACATACTCCGCTTCGGCTGTGGAAAGAGCAATGGAGTTTTGTTTCTTTGAGGACCAAGACACTAGAGATATACCAAGGAATTGGCAAGTTCCGGATGTACTCTTCCTATCAACTTTGCACCCCGCATAGTCCGCATCAGAATATCCAATGATGTTAAACTTAGAGTCCTTGGGGTACCAAAGTCCTAGGCTTGGTGTGTGAACCAAATATCTAAGAATTCTCTTAATGGCGGTCAAATGACACACCTTAGGAGCAGCTTGAAATCTAGCACATATACACACACTAAGCATGATATTGGGCCTAGATGCACATAAGTAAAGCAATGAATCTATCATGGAGTGATATACCTTTTGGTCCACACTTGGACCATCTTCATTAAGATCGAGGTGCCCATTAGTTGCCATAGGAGTCTTGATGGGTTTGGCTTTTGTCATGACAAACTTCTTGAGTATATTTTGTGTGTACTTGGTTTGACTAATGAATGTGCCTTCCTTGAGTTGCTTCACTTGAAAACCTAGGAAGAACTTCAACTCACCCATCATGGACATCTCAAATCTCTCGGTCATTATCTTTGAAAACTCATCAGAAAAAGCTTTGTTTGTAGAACCAAATATAATGTCATCGACATATATTTGGCAAACGAACAAATCATTATTGAAATGCTTAGTGAATAAAGTGTAATATGCCTTCCCAATTTTGAAACCATTTTGAGTTAAGAAGTATCTAAGGCACTCATACCAAGCTCTAGGAGCTTGTTTGAGGCTATAGAGAGCCTTACGCAATTTGTAGACATGGTTTGGGAGGTCTTGATCTTCAAAACCGGGGGGTTGCTCCACATACACCCCTTATTTGATTGGACCATTAAGGAATGCACTCTTGACGTCCATTTGGTATAGCTTAAAATCATGGTGAGTAGCAAAGGCAAGTAATATACAAATTGACTCAAGCCTAGCTACAGGAGCAAAGGTTTCATCAAAATCCAAACCTTCGACTTGTGAATAACCTTTGGACACAAGTCGTGCCTTGTTCCTTGTAACCACCCCGTGCTCATCTTGTTTGTTGCGGAACACCCACTTTGTGCCCACAACATTTGCATTAGGCCTCTTCATAAGCTCCCACACTTGATTTCTTTCAAACTTGTTGAGCTCTTCTTGCATGGCCATCATCCAATCTGGATATCGTAGTGCTTCTTAAACCTTGTGAGGCTCCAAGGAAGAAACAAAAGAGTAATGTTCACAAAAATTTGCAACACGAGATCGAGTAGTTACCCCCTTGGAGATGTATCCAAGGATGTTGTCAACGGGATGGTCCCGTTCAACGCTTTGATGCACTCTTGGGTGAGGCGCTTGAATGTGGCCTAGAGGGGGGGGGGGTGAATAGGACTTTTGAATTTCCTGCACACTTAATAGAATAGTCAAAAACTTGGTTGGCCGGACTAGTCTGGTTGCGTGGGCGGACTAGTCCGGTGTGCAAGAAGTATGTGTGTTGATCAGGTGTTAATTGAGAAATTAAATTTCTTTAGCAGCGGAATTAAGAACAACTGATATTTATACTTGAAATTAATCTAAGAATGCAGGTGTAACTTCAAATTGCCTTAAGTTAATGTTTAGCACTTAAGTGATCTAATGAACAAAATTTAAAGTAAATGAGACATGAGACACAAGAATTTTTCCTGGGGTTCGATCTCACAACGAGATCTACGTCCTCGTTGAGGAAGCTCACACAGAGCCGGGTCTCCAACCCTTTTCCTCCTCAAGTCACCATGAAGGCCGACTTGATTCCACTATCACGGGTAATCACCAAGTTTGTGGGGCAACCTCACACGTTGAGGGCTCCCACGAAAATTACAATGAACAAGTGATCAAATACACTCAAAAGTATTACAATGCAGAGTATGAGTGTAGAAAGATCAAACCCCAAGAGCTCGCGATGAAAGAACGACGATCTCCCAATCCCGAATCCAAGTGTTCAATTGTTTTCACTCTTTTTGAACTTTAGATGTGTGGGGAGATGTGTTTTGGGCTCTTGGGACTGAGTGGCGGCGCTAGGGTTTGCTCCCTTTTCAATATTCAGCGTGTCTTATCATGGGAAAGTTGTGGATCATCTATTTATAGGGTTTCCAAAAGCTAGCCATTGAAAAACCCTAACACCGGACTAGTCCGGTGCAAGTCCGGACTTGTCCGGTCTCAACATGTTTTAAGGTCCAGAAAGTTTGCCGGACTAGTCTAGTCCAACCTCGGACTAGTCCGGTACTGTGTAAAGATGACTCCAGAAAGTTCATCGGACTAGTCCGTGGACTAGTCCGATCTCCACAAAGGGGAGTTTACAGAAAGTTCAACGGACTAGTCCGGTCCATGATCGGACTAGTATGGCCCCTCAGTATGAGAGACTCCAGAAACATCAACGGACTAGTCCGGTGGATGCATGGACTAGTCCGGTCTCCTTGTGAGTGTGATTCCAGAAAGGTGAACGGACTAGTCCGGTCCATGATCAGACTAGTCTGGTGCTTTGTGAAAGTTATGTTAATTTTAATCCCTTATCCTCGCGCAAAGTTGTGAGCTCTTGGAGTGTGTTTTTCATACACTCCCTATACATTCAAATCTATTTTGGTCTTCCGAGCTTCATCAAAGTATCTCTCTTTGAACAACACTTCATTTTTCACCTTTTTGTGTGCACCGATATGTCTCACTTGTTTTTCCTGCAATCATCTCAGTAGTTTCATTAGGATCTCATATGTTTGTCATCAATTAGCCAAAACCCACAAGGGATATCCTAGATGCACTTACAATCTCCCCCTTTTTGGTGCTTGATGACAACCACTTGAGATATCATAATTGAGAGTAAAATCTTGATTTTCATAAGGTGTCCACATATGAGAATAATGATAAGTCCACAAAAAGCTTCTCACATATGCACACACCTTATGGTGGGGTGCCTAACAAGTGTGTGATCAACAGGGTGTGATGTAGTAAAGATAATCAACAAGGAGTATAAAGATAATCATCCAAGCAACAGTAAGCATCACACATAAGAGAGGGAATAGGCATTACAAGGTTTTAAAATTAAGTACACACGTCCTTGATCACAAAAACATAAAGACACCAACTACACTTAAACTAGTAGTCTTAATCTCTCCTAGTCTCAATCTCTCCCCCTTTGGCATCAAGGCACCAAAAAGGGAAAAAATGAGGGAAATCACTCATCGCCACTCTCTTCCTCCGTTTCAGTCCGATCCTCATCTTCACCATCATCATCATCATTCGCCGGAGCGGACTCTTCCTCGGAGTCCTCGAAGGCAGGCGGGGATCCCACCGGCTCAATCTCCAGCTTATCGCATATAGCTTTGATGTTGGCATTTACATATTGTTGATGCTTCTTTTGCCTGACTTCAATCTTGCGGCAGCAGGCAAAGATGGAGGTGAGCATTTTGAGCACACCAACGGAGGGATATTTGAACCGGGCCAACTGCTTATATAGACAGGCGACCAGACTAGTCCGGTCTGGGGGCGGACTAGTCCGGTGTCCCTGAAAACCCTAGGAAGAGGGATTATCCGGACTAGTCCGGTGGCAAATCTGACTAGTCCGGTGATCCTTGACAACCTAAGTAATTGAAGATAACTAATAGTGATCCAAGGACAAGTTTTGCAAATAATCTTGGTGTTTATGACCAGAAAGCAATCCACACAAAAACATGGTCATAAATTTCAAGATTTCTTCATTAAAAGTAGTTTTCTTAGGAGAAAAAGTGGTGAATGGCAGTTTTAGCAATAAAATGCAACATTTGAAGTATCAACCAGATGTGCAATGTTTCAAGCCACATTTCGAGAGTCAAGAATATTAAGTTCATTCCTAAGTTCACAAAACCTTTTCTCATCCAATGGTTTGGTAAAAATGTTCGCAAGTTGTTTTTCAGTTCTGACATGTGAAATAGTAATGTCACCTTTTAATGAATGATCTCTAAGAAAATGATGACGGATATCTATGTGCTTAGTTCTTGAGTGCTCTACTGGGTTGTGTGCAATTTTTTATAGCACTTTCATTGTCACATAGAAGTGGGATATTGTTAAGATTGTAGCCGTAGTCCCTAAGTGTTTGCCGCATCCAAAGTAATTGGGCGCAACAGCTACCGGCTGCAATATATTCTGCTTCTGCTGTTGAAAGGGCAATGGAGTTTTGCTTTTTAGATGACCAAGATACCAGGGACCTACCAAGAAACTGACAAGTCCCTGACATGCTCTTTCTATCGACTTTGCATCCTGCATAGTCGGCATCGGAATATCCTATCAACTTAAATTTGGACCCTTTGGGATACCAAAGGCCCAAGTTGGGTGTGTGCACAAGGTACCTTAGGATTCTTTTTACAGCAACTAAATGACACTCTTTAGGTGTAGCTTGAAACCTTGCACACATGCAAACACTAAGCATAATATCTGGCCTAGATGCACATAAATAAAGTAAAGAGCCAATCATGGACCGATATACCTTTTGATCTACATTTGGACCGTCTTCATTGAGGTCGAGATGTCCATTTGTGGCCATGGATGTCTTGATGGGCTTGGCTTTGTCCATATTGAATTTCTTGAGAATGTCTTGTGTATATTTTGTTTGGCTTATAAATGTACCTTCTCTTAGTTGCTTGACTTGGAATCCCAAGAAGAACTTTAATTCGCCCATCATTGACATCTCGAACATATCTGTCATAATTTTGCTAAACTCTTCACAGAAGGATTTGTTAGTTGATCCAAAGATAATATCATCAACGTAAATTTGACACACAAATAAATGATCATCACAATGTTTAGTGAAAAGTGTATAGTCAGCTTTACCAATTTTGAATCCATTCTGAATTAGAAAATCTCTAAGGCACTCATACCAAGCTCGAGGAGCTTGTTTGAGGCCATAGAGAGCCTTACGCAGTTTGTAGACATGGTTTGGATACTTCGGGTCTTCAAATCCTGGTGGCTGCTCCACATAAACTTCCTCCTTGATTGGGCCATTTAAGAAGGCGCTTTTGACGTCCATTTGATACAGCTTAAAATTATGGTGAGTAGCATATGCCAATAAAATACGAATGGACTCAAGTCTAGCTACAGGAGCGAAAGTTTCATCGAAGTCCAAACCTTCGACCTGAGAATAACCTTTGGCCACCAGTCTTGCCTTATTTCTTGTCACTACTCCATGTTCATCTTGCTTGTTCCGAAATACCCATTTAGTTCCGACTATGTTCGCCTTTGGTCTCTCCACTAGCTCCCATACTTCATTTCTCTTGAAGTTGTTCAGCTCCTCTTGCATTGCAATCACCCAGTCTAGATCCCCTAAGGCTTCTTCTACACTGTATGGTTCCAGAAAAGACACAAAAGAGTAGGATTCACAAAAATTTGCAACTCGAGATCTAGTAGTTACTCCCTTTGCAATATCTCCAATGATGTTGTTGACAGGGTGGTCTCTTTGCACGCTCTGGTGTACTCTTGGGTGTGGAACTTGTGTAGTTGCTTGTTCTTCATGTACATTGTCTCCCCCTTGATCGTTGCTTCCATGATGGTCCTGCTCTTCTTGATCTTCCTCCTCTTGATCTTGTGCAAGGGCTCCCCCTTGATCATTGCTTCCGTTTTGAGGTTCATCTTGTGCATTTGGGTCGAATGTTTGCTCTTGTGGTAAGATATCACCAAGTCCCATTTTCTTCAGTGCTTCATATGGAGCTTCCTCATCATCTAGCACACACTTGTCAACTTGCTCCACTTGTGAGCCGTTAGATTCATCGAACACTATGTCACGTGCTACTTCAACAAGGCCGGACACCTTGTTGAAGACACGATAGGCGTAGGCATTCGATTCATAACCGAGCAAGAATCCTTCATCGGACTTCGAAGCGAACTTTGAGGCCCTCTGTTTCTTGTTCAGAATAAAACATTTGCAACCAAAAACTTTAAAATAAGAAATATTTGGCTTTTTACCGGTAAGGAGCTCATATGGAGTTTTCTTCAGTAGTCGATGGAGGTATAGTCGATTAGTGGCATGGCAGGCGCTGTTCACCGCTTCTGCCCAAAATTGATCTGATGTCTTGTATTCATCCAGCATAGTTCTGGCCATTTCGATCAATGTTCTGTTCTTCCTTTCTGCCACTCCATTTTGTTGAGGGGAGTAGGGTGCTGAGAATTCATGCTTTATCCCTTCTTCATCAAGAAACTCTTCAACTTGGATATTCTTGAATTCTGTCCCGTTGTCACTTCTGATGTTCTTTATGGTTGATGAGAATTCATTCTGAGCTCTTTTTAAGAACTTCTTGAGGATCCCCTGAGTTTCTGATTTATCATACAAGAAAAACACCCAGGTAAATCTAGAAAAATCATCAACAATTACTAAACCATATTTGTTACCGCCGATGCTGATGTACGAAACTGGACCAAAAAGATCCATGTGGAGAAGTTCCATCGGTCTCGCGGTAGTCATCACGTTCTTGGCGGGGTGTGGTGCTCCGACTTGTTTTCCTGCTTGACAAGCGCTGCACGGCCTGTCCTTTTCAAAAACGACACCCTTAAGACCACGGATGTGACCACCTTTTAGAAGTTTTTGCAGATTTCTCATCCCAACATGGGCTAGCCGTCTATGCCACAGTCATCCCATGTTGGTTTTAGCAACCAAGTGTTGAGTTCGGCTTTATCTTTGTTGAAGTCAACAAGATAGAGCTTGCCCTTCAACATTCCCTTGAATGCAATCGAGCCATCGCTTCTTCTAAAAACTGTCACACCCTCATTAGTGAATAAACAGTTGTAACCTTTGTCGCATAGTTGGGATATTGACAAAAGGTTATAATCTAGAGAATCTACATGTAAAACATTTGATAAGGTATGTTGAGAAGAAATTTCAATGTTACCGCTACCAAGGACCTTTCCTTGGCTGTTGTCTCCAAAGTATATGCCTTCACCTGGATCCTTGTTGTACTCGTACTCCACAAACATACCTCTCTCTCCGGTCATGTGATTCATGCATCCGCTATCAAGTACCCATTTTGTTCCGCCGGAGGAGTAAGCCTGCAAAAAAAGAATCATTTCTTGGTTTTAGGTACCCAAGCTTGCTTGGGTCCTTTCAGGTTAGTCACAAGAGTCTTAGGCACCCACACACAAGTTTTCAAGTTCTTGTGGCGTGGCCCTGTATATTTGGCAATGACTCTTCCACTTTTGGCCTTCATAAGAACATAAGAAGCATTAAATGTGTGAAACAACATTTGAGGTTCAGATTCATGAGATTTCTCTTTGACAAAGACAATTCTATTCTTAGCGTGATTAGAAATAGCCATGTATTTGTTCTTATCAAAACCAAGGCCATCTTTGACATTGGGAGGTCTAGTGAACATATATGCACTGCGTGCATATTTGATCTTCTCCTTATCAAAGATGCCGCTTGGGGGCATGCATATTACGAGAAGTTGATGTATTAGAAATAGTATTCTTCTTACTAGAGCAAGTGCAAGTCTCGATTGTTGTCGAACTCATATCTTTGGAGGAAGAGCTCTTGGAGGAAGAAGAGTCACTTTGCTTGAGCGACTCAACTTGCACCTCAAGGATCTTGTTAACCTTTGACAAGTTAGCAAGTTCTTCCTTGATTGCAATATGTGAGTCTTTTAGCTTTGAGTAAGTTTCCTTACTCAAGGCTAGCTCAACTTCAAGCGACTTGTTCTTCTCTCTTTCAAACTCGAGAAGTTTCTCAACTTCTTGATATCTCTTCCTTTCATGGATGAGCATATCTTCTTGTCGATCAAGAAGTTCTTCCTTCTCAAAAATTTTGTTCGACAACATTTCCATTTTCTTTAGAGCAATTTTACTTAGTCCCCTAAACATTTCTTCGTTATCGCTAGAGCTGTCAAAGTCATCAATAGAGGAGTTTAGTGTGGGAGGAGTGAGTCGTACCTTTTTCTTGCCTTCCTTAGCCATAAGGCAAGTGTGGTTGTTCATGTCCCATCCTCCCATGTTTGGAAAGAGTGTGGCCTTCATAGTAGGTTTCTTGATTGCAATAGTGGCCATCTCTTCTTCTTCATCGGAGGAGGACTCGTCGTTTGAGTCCCACTCCTTGCCATTGTGAGCTTGATGGTTTTGCCTTCTTTTTCTGAAATTTTTCTTTTCTTGAGATCTTGTTTCCTTCTTCTTTTTGTTTTCTTCATAGGGGCAGTCCATCATGAAGTGACCATACTCTCCGCAGTTGTAGCAAGTGCGTCGAGCCTTGGATTTTCCTTTGTCCTTGCTTTTTCCTTCATTTGAGTTGTTGCCGTGTCTTCTTTTCATCATTCGCTTGAACTTCTTGATAAAGAGTACCATCTCCTCATCATCAAGATCGGTGCTCTCATCACTTGTGTGCCCATCGTCTTGATCTCCACGAGCTTCTTTGAGTTTGGGTTGGCATGTAGCTTTGAGAGCGACCTCTTTCCTTTTGGAGGAAGTGAGTTCGGCCAAGTCTTTGACGTATTTTGCCTCTTTTTCCATCATCTCATGGTTTATGATCTTCCCCAATAGCTCATCGGGGGTCAATTTTTGGAAACCGGGGCTTTCTCTAATCATTGAGCAAGGTGTGACATTTCTTGGCATGAAGGCTCTAATCATTCTCTTGACTACCTCATGATCCGTCCATTTCTTACTTCCATAGGCACGTAACTTGTTGATGATTGCCTTCATTCGGTTGTACATGTCTTGAGGTGATTCGCCTTCTTCAATAGCGAACCTCCCCAACTCTCCCTCAAGCATTTCGATTTTTGCTTCACGAACTGATCTATTTCCTTCGTGAGCCGTCTTAAGTGTATCCCAGATTTCCTTTGCACTTTCTTAAGCCATCAATCTTGGTGAATTCTTCTCTGCTTAATGATGATGTGATCACGGCGACAGCTTGTGCATTTCTGTGAAGCTCTTGTTCTTGTTCTGGGGTGAGTTATTCATCTGTGTCCGAGATATCTATGCCAGTGCAGACGATGTGCCATAGGCTAGGATTTAGGGATATTAGATGCATCTTCATGTTGTACTTCCACATTTTATAGTCGCTTCCGTCAAACTGTGGAGGTTTTCCCATGGGAATGGAATAATGATTGTTGGAGTTGAGACGGTTGTAGTTGTAAGGCTGTCGGGAGTAGTCATGATGACCACTCCCCGTTGTCTTCTCTTCTTCTTTTCCCTTTTGTCCTAGCAGTTTCTTTCTCAGGAGTGCCTTCAATTGTCGCACTTCTTCATCATCGTGTGGGCTCTCTTTCAGCACATCAAAAGCCGTAGTTTCTTGTTCCTCCTCATTAATGTTCATCTTCGAGATATCGTTGTTCTTCTCAGAGGCCATTGATCTATCCGAGATGTGAGTCTCGTTGGTGGAGAACCAGGCTCTGATACCAATTGAATGTGGCCTAGAGGGGGGGTGAATAGGCCTTTTGAATTTCCTGCACACTTAATAGAATAGTCAAAAACTTGGTTGGCCGAACTAGTCCGGTTGCGTGGGCGGACTAGTCCGGTGTGCAAGAAGTATGTGTGTTGATCAGGTGTTAATTGAGAAATTAAATTTCTTTAGCAGCGGAATTAAGAACAACTGATATTTATACTTGAAATTAATCTAAGAATGCAGGTGTAACTTCAAATTGCCTTAAGTTAATGTTTAGCACTTAAGTGATCTAATGAACAAAATTTAAAGTAAATGAGACACGAGACACAAGAATTTTTCCCGAGGTTCGATCTCACAACGAGATCTACGTCCTCGTTGAGGAAGCTCACACAGAGCCGGGTCTCCAACCCTTTTCCTCCTCAAGTCACCACGAAGGCTGACTTGATTCCACTATCACGGGTAATCACCAAGTTTGTGGGGCAACCTCACACGTTGAGGGCTCCCACGAAAATTACAATGAACAAGTGATCAAATACACTCAAAAGTATTACAATGCAGAGTATGAGTGTAGGAAGATCAAACCGCAAGAGCTCGCGATGAAAGAACGACGATCTCCCAATCCCGAATCCAAGTGTTCAATTGATTTCACTCTTTTTGAACTTTAGATGTGTGGGGAGATGTGTTTTGGGCTCTTGGGACTGAGTGGCGGCGCTAGGGTTTGCTCCTTTTTCAATATTCGACGTGTCTTATCATGGTAAAGTTGTGGATCATCTATTTATAGGGTTTCCAAAAGCTAGCCGTTGAAAAACCCTAACACCGGACTAGTCCGGTGCAAGTCCGGACTTGTCCGGTCTCAACATGTTTTGAGGTCCAGAAAGTCTGCCGGACTAGTCTGGTCCAACCTCGGACTAGTCCGGTACTGTGTAAAGATGACTCCAGAAAGTTCATCGGACTAGTCTGCGGACTAGTCCGATCTCCACAAAGGGGAGTCTACAGAAAGTTCAACGGACTAGTCCGGTCCATGATCGGACTAGTCTGGTCCCTCAGTATGAGAGACTCCAGAAACATCAACGAACTAGTCCGGTGGATGCACGGACTAGTCTGGTCTCCTTGTGAGTGTGATTCCAGAAAGGTGAACGGACTAGTCCGGTCCATGATCGGACTAGTCCGGTGCTTTGTGAAAGTTATATTAATTTTAATCCCTTATCCTCGCGCAAAGTTGTGAGCTCTTGGAGTGTGTCTTTCATACACTCCCTATACATTCAAATCTATTTTGGTCTTCCGAGCTTCATCAAAGTATCTCTCTTTGAATAACACTTCATTTTTCACCTTTTTGTGTGCACCGATATGTCTCACTTGTTTGTCCTGCAATCATCTCAGTAGTTTCATTAGGATCTCATATGTTTGTCATCAATTAGCCAAAACCCACAAGGGATATCCTAGATGCACTTACAGCACTTGAGGTCTTGAATCTTCATCTTTATCTTCCCCGTTTTCATTGTCTCCCCCTTGATTGATGCCTCCATTTTCATCTTCTTGGAGCGCATCTTGGGGAACTTGAGCTTGATCATTTGAGGAAGAGCTTGCTTGATGTGTAGGATGGTCACTTGAATCTTGAGGTTGTTCTTGTGGTCGTATATCTCCAAGTGCCATCCTTCCTATCACCACTTGTGGATCTTATTCTTGATCTAGCACATGACGATCAACTTGTTGCACTGTGGAGCCATTAGTCTCATCAAACACTACGTCACATGCTACTTCAATAATTTCGGAGGATTTGTTGAAGACACGATAGGTGTAAGTGTTTGAGTCATAACCAAGCAAGAAACCCTCATCGGACTTGGAAGCAAACTTCGAAATCCTAGGCTTCTTGTTAAGGATGTAGCATTTGCTCCCAAAAACACAAAAATAAGAAATGTTGGGCTTGTTACCGATTAGGAGCTCATAAGACGTCTTCTTGAGAATGCGGTGAAGGTATAACCAGTTTATGGCGTGGCAAGTGGTGTTAACCGCTTCCGCCCAAAATCGGTCCGACGTCTTGTATTCATCAAGCATGGTTCTTGCCATCTCGATGAGGGTACTATTCTTCCTCTCGGCCACACCATTTTGTTGAGGCGAGTAGGGGGTCGAGAACTCATGCTTGATGCCTTCTTCATCCAAGAATTCTTCAACTTGAGTGTTCTTGAATTTGGTGCCATTGTCACTCCTTATAGTCTTGATACTTAAGGAGAACTCATTTTTAGCTCTCCTCAAGTATTTCTTGAGGATACCATGAGTCTCACTCTTGTCATGCAAAAAAGAACACCCAAGTGAAACGTGAAAAATCATCAACAATTGCAAGACTATTCTTGTTGTCGCCAATGCTTATGTAGGCGATTGGACCGAAGAGGTCCATGTGTAGAAGATCCAATGGTCTTGTTGTTGTCATGATGTTCTTGGATGCATGTAGAGCTCCAACTTGCTTTCTAGCTTGGCATGCGTTGTATGGCCTATCCTTTTGAAACACAACATTCTTCAAACCTCGTATGTGCTTGCCCTTAAGGAGTTTTTGCAAATTCCTCATCCCAACATGGGCTAGCCTTCTATGCCAAAGTCACCCATGTTATTTTTTTTCAATTAAGCATGTATCAAGTTGGAATTTATCCGCATAGAAAGCCACAAGATAGAGCTTTCCCTTGAGTACACCCTTAAAAGCAATTGAGTCATTGCTTCTCCTTGTGATGGTCACACTCTCATTAGTGAATAAACAATTATAACCTTTGTCACATAGTTGTGATATGGACAAGAGGTTATAATCAATGGAATCAACATGCAAAATATTAGAAAGAGTGTGAGTAGGGGATATAGCATTTTTACTGGTGCCAAGGATTTTTCCTTGGCTATTGTCCCCAAAATAGATTCCTTCACTTGGATCTTAATTTTGCTCATACTCCACAAACATCTTCCTCTCTCTGATCATGTGATTTGTGCATCCACTATCAAGAACCCACTTGATTCCACCGGAGGAGTATGCCTACAAGAAAGATTTAATCCTTGGCTTTAGGTACCCAATAGGTGTTGGGTCCTTTGATGTTAGTCAAAAGGAATTTGGGCACCCACACACAAGGTTTGGGGCTCTTGCGGTGTGGACCAACATACCTAGCATAGGCCTTTCCAAACTTGTTCCTCAATAAAACATATGATGCATCAAAATCATGGAACATAGGATGAAGTTGCTTCTTAGGCATCTTAGGTGATGTATCAATGTTCTTTCCTTTATTAATGTTATATGAACCTCCTTTGAAAAAAACAATCAAGTATTTGCCATTCTTTGGAGTTTTGGCATTTTGCCTCTTCTCCCTAGAATAACCAAGACCATCTTTGGCAAGGGGATGTCTTGTGTTGGTGTATGCACTACGTGCATATGCCATCTTATCCTTCTCAAAGATGCCACCCTTTGGTGCTTTGTTGTTTTGTGCCAACTTAAGCTCATATTTAAGTTTTAGAATCAAGTTTGAGCATTCACAAGATTGAGGTGCTTCGGTTTTGATATTTGTGGAAGATGAGCTTGTAGAGGAAGAATGTGCATTGACCTTGAGAGACTCCACTTGTGTTTTAATGATCTTGTTAACTTTTGTCAAGCTAACAAGTTCATCCTTGAGCACAATTGTAGTGTTCTCAAGGTTTGAGCAAGTTTCCTTGCTTAAAGCGATTTCACACTCAAGTGTCTTGCTTCTTTCCCTTTCAAACTCCAAGAGCTCCTCATACTCTTGGCATCTCTCCTTTTGTTGGATGAGCATGTCCTCTTGACGTTTGATCAACTCTTCCTTTTCAAATATCTCATCCGTCAACAATCTCAGTCTTTTTAAAAGTGCTCTTACTCATATCCTTAAGCATATGTTCATTCTCAATACTACTATCAAAATAATCATGCGAGGAAATTGAAGAAGAAGATTTAGACATAACCTTCTTTCTTCCCTCCTTGGCCATGAGGCAAGTTGGCCTTGAATTCTCCAAGTTGGGAAAGAGCTTGTTCTCCGTAGTCGACTTCTTCATAGCGATAGTTTCTATTTTCTCTTGTTCATCCCAGGAGGATTCTTCATTTGAATCCAACTCCTTTCCAAGGTGGGCATGTCCCGATTGCTTCTTCTTCTCGAAGTACTTCTTCTCTTTGGACTTGCCCTCCTTCTTCTTTTTTTCCTCATGTGGGCAATCCACAATGAAGTGGTCATACTCCCCACAATTGTAGCAAGCCCTCTTTCATCTTGTCTTGGGCTTGTCTTTGCTCTTGCTTTCAGGGTGGTGGCTCCCCCTCTTTCTTCTCCACATCCTCTTGAAATTGTTGATGAAGAGTGCCTCTTCCTCATCAGTGTCGGGGCTCTCTTCACCAGTCTCTCTCTCTCTTTTCTTGAGATCTTGAGGATGTTGCATTGAATGCAACATACCTTTTCTTGGAGGAGGAGATCTTTTGTAGATCATTGTAGAACATAGGTTCTTGCTCCATCATCTCATGGTTGATTATCCTCCCTAGCTCTTCTTCGGGTGTCATCTTATGGAATCCCGGACTTTCACGAATTAGTGAGCAAAGAGTGACATTTCTAGGCATGAATGCCCGAATCATTCTCTTTACCACTTCGTGGTCGGTCTACTGGGTGCTTCCATAAGATCGACTCTTGTTGATGAGAGTCTTGAGGCGGTTGTACATGTCTTGGGGGGATTCACCATCCATGATGGTGAACCTCCCAAGCTCTCCATCAATCATCTCGATCTTGGCCTCCCTAATGACACGGTTGCCATCATGTGCCGTCTTGAGGGTGTCCCATATATCTTTGGCAACCTCCAACCCTTCAATGCAGTTGAACTCCTCTCGAGTCAAGGAGGAGGTGATTACTCCCACGGCTTGAGCATTGCGATGGAGGAGGACAGCTTGCTCCGGAATAATGTCTTCCTCATTCTTGGGAAGATGCACACCTATCAACACAATTTGCCACAAGCTAGGGTTTAAGGAAATGAGATGCATCTTCATATTATGCTTCCACATAGAATAGCCATTTCCATCAAATTGAGGATGTTTGACAATGGGAATAGATAAGTAATGGTTGCTCACGGTTAGTCGCTCATAGTTGTAAGGATATCGGGAGTAGTCTTGTGAATTACTCCCATGGTCGGTGTTGATTGGAGCGATCGACTTGATTTCCCTCTTGGGGACATTGAGCTTCTCACGAAGTCGCGCCATGAGCAGACGAACTTCTTTGTCATCATTAGGATCCTCTTGAAGAACATTGACGTTCTCCGTCTTGTCGTCATCGACAATCATCGGAATCTCGTTGTCACCCCTTCCGGCCATTTCCTCTCCGAGTTGTTAGACTCTTGGTGGAGAGGCCTGCTCTGATACCAATTGAAAGTCACCTAGAGGGGGGTGAATAGGCAATAATACCTGAAATGGCTTAATCAAGCAAGATTAAACTCCTGATACCGAACTTATCTGAACAGGGTCGGACTAGTCCGCTCAGCACAGGGGAGAAGACTCAAAAACTTGATTTCTACAAGTTGTTTGCAAAATTTAACTTCACTAAAGATGTAAGCAATGTATGGCAACCTAGTACAATTGATATTGACAAGTTAAATCAATTAGGTTACAAGATTTTAACAATGATCAATATGAAGAACAATATGAACCCTAATAGTAATTCTAGTAATTACGAAATGTAAGGCGACAAGCGAGACAAGATTTATCCCGTGGTTCAGCTGCATGAAGAAGCCTACATCCACGTTGAGAAGTCTACACAAGGATCGAGTCTCACTTGACCCTCTTCTCACCAAGCCACCACAATGTCTGACATGGATTCCACTAAATCAAAGGGTAATCACAAAGTTTCTTGGGGCTGCTCACAAGTTGAGGCTCTCACGAATCAATACAACAAGGAGCACTTGAAGATCAACTCAAACAAGCTACAAAACACAACACAATGTGCAAGAGATCAAACCAAGAGCCAAAGCGCGATGATCTTCCTTCACTCTCCTTACCAAACCCTAATCTCTTCAAGATTAGGTCTTAGAGGGCTATTAGGACGAGTAGAAGGCTTTGGAAGGCTCTAGGTCACTTGTGGAGGTGCTAGGGTTCAAGAGTTATCAAATAGGGGCTGGGGTCCCTTTTTATAGGGTTCCCGACAACTAACCGTTGCCAACAGGACAACCCCGGACTAGTCCGGCCTTTTGGACCACCGACAATTTCACGTCATCGATCGACAAAATAGATGACATGTGCGTCAAAGTTTGAATTTCAAACGGCCACTGACAACACGGACTAGTCCGGTCAATAACGGACTAGTCCGAAGTAGGACAAAAATTTTTAGTCCGTCCCAAAACGGACTCAACATGGTAGGTCCGAACTAGTACGGCCACAGGGGCGGACAAGTCCGACCCTCTAGGGTTTGACTCAGTTTCCCACACTAAGTCTCAAATGGACTAGTCCGTACCGCAACGAACACGTCCAAACTCTTCAAAATGCTTTGATCCGTCCAAAAACGAACAAGTCCGGCCTTTTGGGACTTAGCACCAACTTAACTCACCAAGGGACGAACGGACTAGTCCGTACCCATACAGACAAGTTCAAACTCATCCAGAGATATTTAGTCCGACTCAAAATAGACTATACTGACTGACCGGGCCTCCTAGTGTTTTCTCTCATTTTGGCTTCTCACTTAGATTTTTCTCTCAACCACCACATTGAGCCCTATAGAATGATCTCAATGCACATGATACAGCCACCCTCACACATGATACGGCTCATCTAAGCTCAACACCATAGAAATCCTAATTTCTACGCTTGAGTCTTTGAAGCCCGTTTCAGCCTTTTCTTTTTTGAGGGATTTTGTCTCATTTCAACTATCACACATGTGCTTAGGATCAACTCAGCTCATTAGTCTATTAATTGTCGTCATCAATCATCCAAAACCTATGGGGATGCCTAGATGCACTTTTAGAGCTTGAAGACCACGAAAAGCAGGTGGCTGAGAGTATTCAACAACATGCCAAAGAGGTCGAGTGCATCGCCCGGGAGAGTTCGGAGCTTGCGACCGCCAGGTGGTCACTGGAGGAACTGAGGAGTGTGAGGGCGACTGAGTCCTAGCGGGTTTGGGACTTCTTGGGGCATGCCAATAAAGCTTTGGTACCCCTAATTTTCAGTCTGGTACGTCCAGATGACACTGAGCCAGAGCTGGACAAGGCACTGGTAGCATTGAGCTCTACCAGCAACAAGTTGGACGTGATGGGTGACGTCATCACCGACCAATTGGATACAAAGGGGAAGTCTCTGGCTAAGAACGTTGTTGAATATGTGCTGACGTGTTTCAAAATCTGTGACCCCCCAACTATCTCTAGATCTGGTGGTTGAAGGGCCCATTGCTGAAGAAGAAGATGCTGCCAGAGCCAGCGTTCGTGAAGCTGTCGAGAAGGTTACCTCATTTTTTCATAGGACTTAGGACCTCCAGTAGCTAGGACCTTTTTCTTTTGCCTTTTACTGTAATCCTCATTTTTGTAATCCAGTCCTCGAATGAACGAAACATCTTTTTGAAATGAATGAATTCCATTTTGTATTTGTCTTCAATGCATTGTCGTTTACTTTATTGGCCCCCCTGGTAGATGTACACAATTTTATTGCGAACATGTACCAAAAGTATTTGACAATGTCTTGACTACTTCACTTCTCACTCGTAGCCAGAATGTTAGCCCGAGTTCCGAATTTTGCCTCCAACTTCTCCAGGGACCCTTTGTTACATCGACGACGGGCCCCCTAGGAGTTGTTAGAGCTTGATAGGTTCGACGGCACCCACTGTCAACGCATAAAATGTTGACAAAAACTCCTATATCCAGTTGGCTCCATGTTTCTTCAAGCGCTCATATGTGCACGTCTTGAGTCCTTCCAATATTTCTGCATTTGCTTTCTCGGCTTGGCCATTACTTGTCGGTTGAGCTACCGATGCGTAGCTGACTTGTATGCCGAGGTCTTTGTAATACTCTTGGAATGCTGCACTTGTAAATTGGATTCTATTGTTAGTTATGACTCTGTTGGGAACTCCAAATCGGCAGACTATGGACTTCAAGAACTTGATAGCTGACTGCTTGTTGATTGTCACAACTGGAGTAGCTTCCAGCCACTTAGTGAACTTGTTGATGGCGACATACAAGAACATGTAACCTCCGACGGCTTTTGGGGAAAGTCCCAAAATTTCCATCCCTCACACAGCGAATGGCCATGTAGGAGGTATCATTTACAGTGACTGAGTCAGTGTGTGAATTTGTTTCGTGTGGAACTGGCACGCTTCATACTTTTTTACCAGCTCAACTACATCTTAGAGAGTTGTAGGCCAGTAAAAGTCATGCCGAAAGGCTTTACCAACCAGCGCGCGAGAAGATGCGTGGTTCCCGCACTCGCCTCCATTGATTTCCCCAAGGAGCTTGCGACCTTCTTCCCTTGCAATGCACCACATTAGGACGCCGTTGGCACCGCGCCGATAGAGATCCCCTTCTACTAGTGTGTATCTTTTAGCCAATCTGATGATCCGGTCAGTGGATGCACCGTCTTCAGGAAGGATGTTGTCTTTCAAGTAGCTCCGGATCTCCGAGATCCATGCATTGGAGCTAACTTGAGCTTCTGAGTCTTGCGTGCTGGGTTGCTCGGAGCTGCCTACAACACCTACGACCCTTGGTGGACGCCATGGTAACAGGGCCACCGGGACTGCCAGTTTTGAGGTGCTGGTCTCGCTCCCTTCGCTCAGTTCGGCAGGCTGAGTGGTTGGTCTTGACAATCTTCTGACAAAAACTCTATTGGGAGCCCAAGATCCGGTTGAAGCCTTTGTTGAGAGTTCATCCGCTTCAGAGTTATTGAGACGCTGGACATGGTAGGGGTCCAAGACGTGGAAGTCCTTTTGGAGCTTCTGGACTTCAAGGAGGTAAGCAGCGAGTTGAGGATTATTGCAACTGCATTCACCTTTGACTTGCTTGATGATGAGTTGCAAGTCCCCCTTCACCAACAACTGCTTGAAGCCATATGATAGCGCCACCTTGAGCTCATAGATGAGAGCTTCATACTCTACCATGTTGTTTGTTGCCTTGAAATCAAGGTGCACCATGTATTTGACCTTCTCCCCAATCGGAGCAAGGAGAAGGATTTCAGCTCCGACAACCTGCTTCTGCATGGAACCGTCGAAGTAGAGAGTCCAGTGAGGTTCGGTAAAGACTAGGACCTTGGGTTCCGGCTTCTGCTCACTGAGGCCCCCTGGATTTGATGAAGAAGGGGCCCACTCCGCCACGAAGTCAACCAATGTCTGACTCTTGATAGCGTGTCGAGGCAGGAATTCGAGATCGAACTTTGCCAGCTCTGCTGCCCACTTTGCAATGTTCCCAGTAGAATTGGGGTTATGCAGTATAACACGTAGTGGATATGAGGTTACCACTGATATCTTGTGGGCTTGAAAGTAATGATGTAGCTTCCTTGAGGCAATAAGGACTACGTAAAGCAGCTTATGCACCTTAATGTATCGAGTTTTGGCATCGTGGAGTACTTCACTGATAAAGTACACTAGCCGCTAGACGGTCCAGACCCTCTCGAAAGGGCCCGAAGCTTCTTCTTCATCAACTCGGACCCTCCTGGAGGGGTCATGAGCTTCTTCCTGAGCTGTTCGGACCCTCCCGGAGGGTCCAGATCTTGTTCTTGTTCAACCCAGACCCTCCCAGAGGGGTCTGGATCTTCTTTTCAGCCATGAGAACTCCGTCGGATGAGAGAGGTCGATCATCTGGTATCTCGCCTTGAGGATCCGCACCTGGGGGCTGGGACCCAGACTCGCCTTCAGGTAGCTCCGGACCCTCCCGGAGGGGTCTGGACTCCTGAACTGGAAGTGGCTCCGGCATTTCCGCGGCCAGGACCATACTGACAACCTCTATAGTTGCCGAAATGTAAAGAAAAAGAGGCTCACCAAGGTTCGGAGCTACCAAGATTGGTAGTGTGGTGAGGAGCTGCTTGAGCTCTTGGAACGACTTTTCTTCTTCTTCGGACCAATGGAATGGCCTGGACTTCCTCAAGAGTTTGAAGAAGGGAAGCGCCCGTTCTGCCAGTCTGGAGATAAACCAACTGAGTGCAGCTAGACATCTAGCTAGTTTCTCGACGTCCTTGATGTGGGCTGGGGGTCGCATGTCTTCAATAGCCTTGATCTTCGTCGGGTTTGCCTCAATTCCCCGATGAGTTACCAAGAGTCCGAGATGTAGGATCGAAGAGCACGTGAAAAGCTACCAGAGAGGGGGTGAATGGTAGATTTCAAAAATCTTACGCAGCGGAAACAATTAAATCCCAACCCCTTCGGCAGAAAAATGATATGTTAAAGAAATCGTGTGTGAAACTAATCTAAACGTTTTTTATAGTGACAAAAGTGATATATATCAGAGAGAATCAAGTAACAAAGAAAATACAAGAAGAATCACTCAAATCCGTCGAGAGAAACTCAAGTTATGATCGAAAGATCCAACAAAGGTCAATTTGTCCTACCCGAGAAAAAACAGTTATGGAACGCTGCAAAGAAACTCGTGTATATCATAAAACACAAATCCAATGATCGTGAAATTTCGATAGATGATATATAATCAAGTTTTGAAGACAACCCAAAAAGAATCACGTCAATTGGATCTGTAAAACTTGAGTTATGATAAAACTACCAATGAAAGGTAGTGCTGTCCAGAAACTCGACGAGTAAAACTTGTCTGGAACATGTCGAACGAACAAGGCACAAAAGTTCCTTCAAACTACAAATTTTATTCAATAAAACACAAGTGGAACAGCCCCCAAAGTCGTGCACCACGAGCTTTGGCCTTTGTCGGTACCCTCCGTACCGGATACCCCTTGGGATTGCAAGGATCACAAGGAAACTCCATATACCAGATTTGAAGACCTCCGAAGGCCCCACATGTCAGGAATAGCCGGATCTGCTTCTCCGACATGGTTAGTCCCGGGGCCGCCATGTGTATCACAAGACCGGAGCTATCACCCACACCTGGGAAGCTCTGGTCAGAATACCAATATGGCACCCCCGAACCTAACCCCAGACAGAGGGAAGCTCCGGTACTGACACGTGTCCAACAGCACCGGACCTACCCGTCCACGAAGTTGAGCTCCGGAGCTGCCACGTGGCAACCGTCGGACCTTCAACTTCAACTATCAGGCCGGTGGACCCCCCAATGTCTCTGGACCTTCAAGGATCAATCAAAAACTTCAAGACCCGATTAAGTGTCATTAATGTCATATTAATGACACACGATCGGATGGTCCTTAATACTGGTAACAGCACGGTTAAGGCCCGTTACCAGGCTATTAAGGGTAATTAACTCCATTTATTGTGTATCAAGCATGTGTAATCGCTGGGGCCACCTGTCGGGCCAGGCTAATGTTGTAACGACCAGTCCTTATACTACAAAAGGACCGGTCGACGATACACAAGGGACAGTTCCAGACCACTGCTGAATACCTTGAGCTAGACGAGCTTCTTCTTCTGGAGCTTCTTCTAGACTCACAAGCTTAATACATCACCAACACACCCCGTGGAGTAGGGTATTACGCTTAGGCGGCCCGAACCACGTAAATCCCTATGTACACGTGTCTTTCACCTTCTTGAATCTCTGCGCACCCATTACCGAACTACAACTCCTTGACCTACCAAGAGTAGTGTCGGGAGATCTGCCGGTTCCATACACCGACAGTTGGCGCGCCAGGTAGGGGGGCCTGAGGTTTCGAGTATGGTGAACTCACGTGCTGGATCGTCCAATGGCAACCCTACTGTTCAACCCACTGGAGGTAATCCCTCCAACATGCAGCAACCAGCAAGTGTCGTGGCTCCAGCAGGAGTCATGCCTCCACCACCATCGCCTGCACCAGCACGTCAAGCTGAGCAGCGTGACGGTGCATCGGCGTCGGTCACTGCGTCTGCAAACAACAACAACCCTGAACACGCACTTCATGCAGCGCGTGCTCTCCTCCAACGTCCACCCCCTCCAGGTGCATCCCAGGGTGCAATGGAGCAGTGGAGGGCTGATGTGGAACACCTGGTTGCAGCAGTAGCCGACCACATCAGCAACCAAGGTCCTCCCCCTTCGGGGCAGGCCCCATCACAGCGCCGGACTGTGTCTGGCAGACTTGGTCCGCATGCTTCCCAGAATAGGAGGCGTGTTGCGTCACAGCAAGTTACATCGCTACCCTCCGGGGCGCGACGTACCCATACGGTAACCAGGATGTCAACTCATGACCTCCGGGCGGAGCTTGATCGCCGTTACCGTCAACAGGACGGTCGTGTCCATATAGAGCGCGCTCGCGAAAGGCGAGAGGCTCGAGACATCCCTACTCCCGAGAGAGTATGAGGAGGCTGTTCTGCACTGGCCATGCCCCCTGCGCATGGTCAGATGGCCGCAAAATTTCTGGCCACACTTGCCGGAGAAATTTGACGGAACTGTTAACCCCACCGAGTATCTCCAAATTTACACCACCGCAATCCTTGCGGCCGGAGGTTACGAGGCTGTAATGGTCAACTACTTCCCAGTGGCTTTGACTGGGACCGCCAGGTCCTGCTTCATGAGTCTTCCTCACAACTCTATCAATAGTTGGGAGGAATTGTGCCAACAGTTCACCGCCAATTTCGGGAGTTCATACACCCGACCAGGCACCGAACTGGACCTTTTTGCAGTTGTGCAAAAGGGGGGAGAATCCCTGCGATCATTCATCCAGAGGTTCTCCCAGGTACGAAACACCATTCCTTCTATTTCTAGCGCTTTTGTCATCGTGGCATTTAGACAGGGCGTACGGGATAAGAAGATGCTGGAGAAGCTGGCGGTCAAGGAGATCACCAACGTCACAGAGCTCTTCAGCTTGGCAGACAAGTGTGCCAAAGCTGCGGAGGGCCATGAAATGCACTCCAAACCACCTCCGGAGGATGGAAAAAAATCCTCCAAAGGCGAAGCCACTACCTCCGGGAGTGGCAAAAAGAAGAAAAAGCCCAACGGCAAGAAGAAGTCGTCGGCCGGCACATCCACTGCTACAGCTGCAATAGCTCTGGGTGGCTGGGGGCCATGCCTCGAGAAACGATCTCGGCAGTCCTCTGAAGACGGTGGCAACTCCAAAATGTGGTGTCCTATCCACAAGTCGAACGGCCACAACTTGGAGGACTGCCTGGAGGTCCAAAACCTTGCTGAGCGCTACAACAAGCGTCGGGAAGAAGTTCCTTTCCGTCAGACGGAAGGAAAACAGAAAGTCGATGAAGCTCTGGCTGAAGAGGAGTTGGGCTTCCAGGACCCTAAAAAGGTCCTAAAGGTTGTGTACACCTCCGTCGACGACGACTCCGACGTCTCTGACAATGAGCGTCGGAAGACCATGAACACCATGTTTGGTGGTTCGTGGTACATCACCTCCCGTCGTGTCCTCAAGACCATGCGGCGGGACATGGCCGCAGTAGCTCCTACGGCCAGGGCGGAGCCTCATCGGAAGTGGATGGACACTACCATCACTTTTGATGCTTCGGACTGCCCTCGGAACATGATATGAGTTGGCCAACTACCTCTGATAGTATCACCTACCATCAACAACATTCAACTCCACCATGTAATGGTAGACGAAGGTTCAGGGTTGAACCTCATAAGCTTTGAAGCTTTTGTCAAGCTTCAGCTCCGACCTTCGAACCTTCGCCCCTCCCGACCTTTCTCCAGAATAGGTCCGGGGGCCATAACACCGCTCGGTGCCATTACTCTTGAAAGCATCTAGGCCCCCATGAGGTATGGTTTCGGTGATTAATGACAACTGTTGGATTTTACTAATGAATTTGTGGATGCAAGGTCTCCCATATCACTCATTACAATGAAATCTATATGAATATGAATATCATCTACTGATCACTGGATACAATTGGAGACCCCTAAACAATCATTTTATAAGATCAATCAATGTTATGAAGATTAGAAGTAAAAGCTCATATGTAAAAATTATTCAACCATAATTGATAGCACTCAATGCTTAATAATCATCAGAAGAATATTTCCATCCAATGTCTAAGAGGTCAATCGAGTAAATTACAAAAGAATCACTCAAAGAAAACAAAATCAACTCACCGGATCCACCGATGTTTATAGAAAACAACACATCGGTCGAGTTGGTTCAGCAGAAGAAGAAGACCTCAGAACTAAGTACTCACCGGATCATCCGATGATAAAGGACATGTTACATCAGTCCATCAGTACAGTAAGCAATATCCCTGGACCAAGTGTAACACCGGATCATCTGATATACAACTATAAACACATCGTTCAATCACTCCAGTAAGCATCAAGTCTGAACCAATTATGGAGGAAGTGTCACCGGATCATCCGATGAGAAGACAAGTGTAACATCAGTCTAACAACTGTCATATCTGACACAGTGACATCAACTAATTTGGATTCGACCGATGACAACTGAAGGGGGGACATCGGATCATCCGGTGTTCGCAGAACAGTGATGTCAGCCTACTTTTCTAACGGCTATTTCGTGGAGGCTGGCTATTTATACCCCTTCAACCAGTCTATTCGACAAGTCTTGACTACCAGACCTACTCTACACATTCTCAAGCATTCAATACATTGAGCTACCACTTCTACATCATCTACACCACTTACACACCAAGAGATAGGCTAGAACTAGCTAGAGATAGTGCTTCTGTGCTTCCATTCTTGGTGATTGGAATCTCTAGTGTAGTGAGAGCTGTAAGGGAGTGTCCCTTGGTGATTTTAATTGAGAGAGACTTCCGGAGCTTGCCAAGACGGTTGTGGAAGCCCGGAGGATCCAAGTTGTACAAGGCTTGAGCTCCACCTTGTCGAGGTTGGCAAACGGAGAAGAATAGTGAATATCCCTAGTCTCGGTGACTTGGGTGTGGCAATACCCTTCGGTGGGTGCCACAACGTGGATGTAGGAAGATCTTGATGATCTTGCCGAACCACGGGATAAATCTATGTGTCTCCTCAGGAGTCTGCGTTCCCTTACTCTCACTTTACACTTATGCATTTCATATACCGCAAAGTTACTAGTCACTTGAATGCATAGGTTGTTTGCGTAGGGAATTGGGCTTTTAGTAATTAAGTGGTATTGCTTTAATTTTTGAAAAGAAGCCCAATTCACCCCCCTCTTGGGCATTTGATCCTTACAATTGGTATCAGATCAAGGTTGCTCATTGGATCATTCTAGCTTCACCGCTAGAGAGCTAAAATGGCCAAGATTGGGGGTTCGGTTCCTATCTTCGAGGGCAAGAACTTTGCCTATTGGAAAGCACGCATGCGCGCTTATGTAGAGGCTATTGCTCCCGAAGTATGGGAAGCGACCCACGCGGGGTTTGGTGAGCACAATTATGTTGGTGATCAAATCAAGTGGGATGCTAAAGCTAGGAATGCAATTTATGAATGCATTAGTCAAGATGTGTTTGCTAGGATTGCTAGCAAATAAAAGGCTTGTGAAATTTGGGCTTGCTTGATAGAAATTCATGAGGGTTCTTCTCGTGTCAAAGAACTAAAATATCATATGCTTAAAGCCAAATGTGATGAGTTTAAAATGCTACCTCATGAAAACGTCAATGAAATGTTCTCTCGCTTGAATGTGCTTATTGAAGAAATTAATGCTCTTGACATTGCTTCTCTTGGCAAAGGACTCATCAACCGCAAGATTCTTATGCTTCTTCCCAAGCCAAAGTACAACATCATCAACTCCATGCTTCAAAAAGAATCTCTTGACCACATTGAAGTTTTAGAACTTATTGGAGAGATTCACGCTCATGAGATGAGTGTACTTGGGATGATGGAGCAATCATCTTCAAAGACAATTGCTCTAAAGGCCTCCACCAAGAAAACAAGTCTCAAGAAAAAGAAGGTGGTTGAGCCTAGCTCAAGTGAAGAAGAGCAAGCATCAAGTGAAGATGACGATGATGAGCTTGCATTGATGAAGAGAAAGTTCTCTCGCTTGAACTCCAAGATTGCCAAGAAGGGATACACCTTTGATCCCAAGAAGAAAGCGTTCCTACCAAGGAGAGATGACCACAAGACTTGCTATAATTGTGGTGATCAAGACCACATCTCCTATGATTGTCCAAAACCGGACAAAAGAAGAGAGAACCACAAGAGCAAGCACCGCAAGCTTGAAGATAGTGAAGATGATGAAGAAGAGGTTAAACCCAAACCAAGATCCTTTGGGAAGAAGAAACATGACAAGGGTAAGAAGGCAAAACTCTTCCCAAAGAAGAGAAATGGTACACAAAAGGTGTTCATGTGTGAGGCAAATGAATGGATCACCGACGAAGAATCAAGTGATGAGGAGAGTGAAGCGGAAGAAGAAAGTTTGGCCGGCCTTGCCATTGCCAACAATGATGACTCATCTCCTCATCCACCACCCATGTGCCTCATGGCTAAATGTAACACCAAGGTATGTGATGACTCTAGCGATGATGAGCTTTCCCCCGAGGATTTAACTTCACTAATAAATGAATATCACACTATCATTAAGAGGGAAAAGAGTAAGATTAAGGCTCTTGAAGAAACTCGTGCTAAGCTTGAGAGCGCTAACCTCGATTTGCTTGACAAGTATGAAAGCATACTTAAAGAGCATGACATGCTCAAATCCCATGTCAAGCAAGTTGAGGAGGAAAAGGCTCAAATTAAGCTAGATCATCATGAGCTTGACTTAGCCCACCAAGCACTCTTGGGAAAGCACAATGAGTTAATCCAAGAGCATCAAATCCTTAACCTTGCTTATGAAGCGCTTGATCAAGAAGTGAAAAATGTAAAGAAACAAACTCTTAATGATAAGGTATCCATTACTTCTCATGCCACTAATGTCTTGCACGAGTCTTTGCCTTTGAAAGAGAATGCTAGGGAGAAGGACTTGTTGGAAGAAATTGAAAGTCTCCGCACTAGTGTGGCAAGACTATCAAAAGGAGAAGTCAAGCACAAGGAAATCCTCTTCCAACAAGCAAAGGCCTTCAACAAGAGAGGACTTGGATCCTTCCCAGTGCCTAATAAAGGAAAGGTGCCCTCACCGGAGCTTAGAACAAGCTTCATCAAGGAAGTTGGTTCCTATTGCCAACATTGTGAGGTCATCGGTCACCATACAAGGGAGTGTCCTCTTCCCAACCGACCGTCTCCAAAATTGCCTACTAACTACAAGTCTACTTTCAATGATCATTATTATCTCTTGAGTAAAGTAGACGGCAAAGTGAAGGCAAGGTTAATTGGCAAGGACATAAAGGGCATGAAGGGGAAGCTCCCCAAGAAACTTTGGGTTCCAAAAACACTTGTATCACACATACAAGGACCTAAGTTGGCTTGGGTGCCTAAAGTCAAAAATTGAATTCATGTATGTAGGTGAACTACAAAGCCGGAGGAAAGCATTGGGTACTCGATAGCGGGTGCACTCAACATATGACCGGCAATGATGGTATGGTCACCACCATAGAAAACCCCGACAATCATGAACAAGTCACCTTTGGTGATAACTCTAAGGGGAAGGTAATTGGGTTAGGTAAGATTGCTATTTCAAATGATTTATCTATTTCCAATGTATTGTATGTTAAGTCACTTAGTTTTAATTTACTCTCTATTGCACAACTATGTGATCTTGGACTAACGTGCACCTTTAGCAAAAATGATGTTGTTGTGACTAGTGAAAAACAAGCCAAGAACTAATCTTCAAAGGATTTCGGCATGGACATCTCTACCTAGTAGACTTCACCAAAAAGGATGCTAGCTTGACCACTTGTCTTTTTACTAAGACGAGTTTGGGTTGGCTATGGCATCGACGCATAGCGCACATTGGAATGAGCAAGCTCAAGAAGTCATTCAAGCTTGGGATGGTGACCAACGTGAAGGATGTCACATTTGAGAAGAACAAGCTTTGTAGTGCTTGTCAAGCCGGGAAGCAAGTTGGTTCACACCATCCGATGAAGACATGGTGTCAACCTCCAAGCCACTTGAGCTACTCCACATGGACCTCTTCAGACTGTCCACATATCAAAGTCTTGGCGGTAATCTCTATTGTCTTGTTATAGTTGATGTCTACTCTCGCTATGCTTGGACTTTGAAACTCCGAAAGTGTTCAAGACCTTCGCTAACCGTGCCCAAAGGGAATTTCAACTTCCCATTATCAAGGTCTGGAGTGATAACAGCACCGAATTCAAGAACTACAACATTGGAGAGTGGTGTGATCGTGAAGGTGTGAAGCATGAGTTTTCGGCCACGTACACTCCTCATCAAAATGGTGTCGTTGAAAGAAAGAACAAGACTCTCATCACTCTTGCACGAGCAATGCTTGATGACTATGGCACGTCCGAGAAGTTTTGGGCCGAAGCAATCAACACGGCGTCCCATGCCGCAAATAGGGTCTACCTTCATCGACTACTTCAAAAGACCCCATACGAACTTCTCATTGGGATAAAGCCCAACTTCTCCTATTTCCGAGTCTTCGGGTGCAAGTGCTACATCTACCGCAAGAAAAGGCTCGGTAAGTTTGAAAGAAGATGTGATGTTGGTATATTTCTTGGTTATGCATCAAACTCAAAAGCATATCGAGTATTCAACCAAACCTCCGGTTTAGTTGAGGAAAGTTGTGATGTTGAGTTTGATGAAACTAATGGCTCCCAAGAGGAGAGTTTTGGTCATGATGAAATAGATGATGATCCTCTACGAGAAGATATGAAGAACATGACCATTGGAGACATCAAGTCTAAAGTTGAGGAGAGCCATGATCAAGGGGGAGCTTCAAGTTCCAACATCAACACATCTATGGCGCCTCAAGTTGACGAAGAAGAGAAGGATGATCCATTGCCGACTCAAGATTCACAAGCCACACAACATCAAGAAGAAGAAGAAGTCCATGATCAAGTCCAACCACAAGAAGAGCAACATGCATCACCACCTCCAAGTGCTTCACAACCACTTATGAGGCATGGATGCATCTCCAAGGCGCATCCGATGGACCAAATTATCGGAAGTCCGTCAAGGGGAGTAAGTACACGTTCTCGCCATTTCGCTTCGTTTTGTGAGCACTACTCGTTTGTTTCATGTGTAGAACCCACTCACATTGAGGAAGCACTCCAATATCCAAACTGGGTGATGGCCATGCAAGAAGAACTCAACAACTTCATCCGCAATGAAGTTTGGGTGTTGGAGGAGCGACCAAAGGGCAAGAACGTCATCGAAACAAAGTGGGTGTACCGCAACAAACAAGATGAGAACGGCGTTGTGGTCTGCAACAAGGAAAGACTTGTGGCAAAGGGGTTCTCGCAAGTTGAAGGACTAGATTTTGGGGAGACATTTGCTCCGGTCGCCCGACTAGAAGCCATCCGTATACTCCTTGCCTTTGCATCACATCATAACATAAAGCTTTATCAAATTGATGTGAAAAGTGCCTTTCTTAATGATTATATTAACGAGCTAGTCTATGTTGAACAACCTCCCGCGTTTGAAGATCCGAGGAATCCTAATCATGTGTTTAGGTTGCACAAGGCGCTCTACGGGCTCAAGCAAGCACCTAGGGCGTGGTATGAACGACTACGGGATTTCTTAATCATGCAAGGATTCAAGATCGGGAGGGTGGACACTACACTCTTCACCAAATACATCGACGGAGAATTATATATTTGTCAAATTTACATTGATGATATTATTTTTGGTTCAACTAATGAAGCTCTTAGCCATGAGTTTGGCAAAATGATGTCTAGGGAGTTCGAGATGTCGATGATTGGGGAGCTCAACTTCTTCCTTGGATTCCAAATCAAGCAACTTCAAGAGGGGACCTTCGTCTATCAAGAGAAGTATACCAAGGACCTCTTGAAGAAATTTGAGATGGGAGATTGTAGCTCAAGAAGCACTCCAATGGCAACAAATTGTCATCTCGACGTGGATAAGGATGATAAACCTATTGATAAATCTAACTACCGTTCTATGATTGGTTCATTGCTTTATCTTATCGCATATAGGTCTGATATCATGTTTAGTGTATGCTTGTGTGCTCGCTTTCAAGCGACACCTAAAGAATCGCATCGGAAGGTGGTCTTTAGGATACTTCGGTATCTTAAGCATACCCCTAGTGTGGGCTTGTGGTACCCTAAAGGTGCAAAATTCCATCTCTTGGGTTACTCGGATTCGGACTTTGCCAGATGCCGTGTGGATCGCAAGAGTACCTCTGGTGGGTGCCACTTGCTTGGGCGTTCCCTAGTATCTTGGTCTAGCAAGAAGCAAAATTTCGTCGCTTTGTCCACGGCGGAAGCAGAATATATCGCGGCTGGTGCATGTTGTGCCTAAATTCTTTATATGAAGCAAACCCTTTTGGACTTTGGTATTAAACTTGGTTGTGTGCCTCTTATTTGTGACAATGAAAGTGCAGTTAAGATAGCTAAAAACCCCGTTCAACACTCCCGCACTAAGCACATTGATATTTGCCATCATTTCTTGAGGGACCATGAAGCTAAGGGAGACATCTCATTGCGAGGTGTTAGGTCCGAAGAACGATTGGCGGATATCTTCACTAAACCACTTGATGAGAAAACTTTTTCTAGGCTGAGGAGTGAATTAAATGTGCTAGACGCATCAAACGTCATGTAAGGTGCCATAATCATGTAAGAATGCATCTCATATAGGTCTTGTCTAACTTTCAAAGGATAGGGGTGAGCAAGGGTTAGCTTGAGATGGAGGTTCTTTTGGGTTTCCCCAAGGCTTGGAGAGTGGCTCTCCCTGAAGAAGCCTTTGAAAGGTTCAAACTTGGCAAGATAGATTTACTTTATGTCTTGCATGATGCCTGCCATATAGACTTGCACTCATATTTAAATTTCTTGCATTATAAATTGTTTGGCATTGCATACGGTATATTGTCACAAAGGGGAACCCACCTCATGAGAAAGAGACTTGTTTGAAATGCAATATCTCAACTCATATGATGTGGAAAGAACAAAATGTTAGGTGTGTTAATGCCTAAAGGAACATTCTTTAAAGAGATGGAAGTCTTCATCCTCTAGCTCACAAAGCATGGTCCCTACATTTTATTTGAATAATTTCCTCCCTATTTTCTTCGGTGTTCTATTTGCTTTAAGGCTTAGCCAAGTTATTGGCAATTAGTATTTTTGAAGGGTAAGGGGTTGCCCAAAAGGTCCTAAGACATGTGTTTCTTCGTGTTTGTTTGTTTGAGTCAAATGACATATATAGGATGTTGTTGTTTTGTAGTCATCAGATTATCCGATGCTTAGGCCAGACCATCATCGATCAGTTTGTGTTCAAATGCCAAGAGTCAGTTCAGTCAGTAAGACAAATCAACTGACGAGTTCATTCTAAGAAACATCGGTCCATCCGATGTTCACATTTCCGGAACTGTGCTAAATTCCACCGATGCAAATCCTTTCAACGTCAGACCATCTGGTGTCAATGGTACCTTTTGGAATACCCTTACTATGCCATTCGATCGATGCTCCTATCATTTGACGTCGGTTCATCCGGTGTTAAATTTTAAGCTAGGGTTTGGGCCCCACCTTTTAAGCGTGCCTCTTCTCCTTCTTTTCTCTCTCCCCGACCCCGACGCCATCGCTCCGTGCCTCCCCTACCTCACGCCGCCGCTCGCTCACCCTGCCGCCATCGCTGCCCTCCGGCCGCCCTCGTTGCACCGCCGCAGCAGCGCCGCCGCCGCCGCTGCCCTCCAGCGCCGCCACCCCCTGGCCGCCGCCTCTGTCCAGCCGTCCTAAGCGCCGCTGCCACCGCTCTCCAAGCAGCGCTGCCGCATCTCTGCCGCCATCCACACCACATCATTGCCGCATCTCTGCTGCCATGGTGCTTCCCCTCTATGGCCGCCGTCGTTTTGCCGCTAGGTTTCCCGGCCGCGACAACCTTTGTGTCGCCGTTCCGTGCGCTCGACATCATCGTTCCACGACCTCATCCTCGCCGTCGTCACTTGTCTCATCGCAATGGGTCGTGACAAGAAGGGAAAGGGCAAGGCCATTGCGGAGCCGGCCGCAAAGAAGCAAAAGTTGTCGAAGGAAGAGAAGAAGGCACTGATGGCCGCTCGCGCCACCGAGGAGCGAGAGCGTGGCCGAGGAGGGTCATTGAGGATCCGCGAGGCCCTTCAGAGACAGCCTTCCGTGCTAGATGAATCCGAAGAAGAAGAAGAGCCCGAAGTGCCGCTTGTTCGCCGGTGCTCAGCCAGGACCCGTGGGGGTCATCCAGTGGCAGTACCACGACTGAGACTGTCAGCTGCTGATCTTCAAGAGGACAGGGCGGCCCAGAGAGCTGTCTATGAGATGGACACCAACGTTCGTGTTGGTGAAGGTGTCCGGCTGACAGATTATTGGAAATTGAAGGCCAAGCAGCTCAAAAAACTCAGATGGAGCATCTTGCTTGAGGAGTGGTTCCCGTAGCCCAGAGAAGCACTTGTGGATGGCTGCTTTTGGACTTTGACACAGGCGTCGCTGTACGAGACGTACAGACATCGGGGCCATAAGCTTTTCCAGCACAACTTTCTGGATTGGGGTCAGCTTGCACTGGCAGCCGAGACTGAGATACGTCCTTACTTTGAGAGGTATAGAGGGCTGGTGGAGCTGATGTCCTACGAGAGGAGTGCCTACGTGGAGGACTGGGTCCGTGTTTTCTATGCCACACTCTACGTACCTGAGGGCCGCAAATCCATAGATTTCATGTTCATGGGCCAGCATCATCACTTGACCAGGCAGACCTTGGGACAGCTGCTAGGAGTGGATCTCCATGACACTTGCCTGCACGAGAGGGTGTATGGACAGGCTGACCCACCGAGGAGGCCGCTCACTGGAGGAGTGGCACCACCGCTGGAGGAGATACGCTCACTGTTTGCTCAGCCATTCTCTCCAGACCAGCCGAGGGTACCAGCACTGCTCACTCCAGCTGCGCGCACTGTGCACCTTGCCTTGCGCCGCACACTTCTGCCGAGGTACAGATACCTTGAGGGGTTCACTAGCTTGCAGCAGACTCTCCTGTTCTATATTATGAACGGGATGGAGTTCGACATTGTGGACATCCTCATATGTAAGATGGAGGACGTAATCGCTGATGGAGTTGGGATGATGAGGCAGCTCGTATTTGGTCATTGGATCAGTTACTTGCTCTACATGGTAGCTCCAGAGGGGTCTGCCGTGCGTGACAGTCTCACCGACGAGAATGTCACACGGTTCAGCCACTACCGTGCTCTAGCTTTTGGAGACCGCCGCCTTGACCGTCCAGTTGAGCGTCAGGTCCGTGCTCTTCTATCCGAGGAAGACTGGTCAGACCTGGAGAAGGAAGACGAGAGACTAGCACAGGCAGAGGCTCAGGGTGAGGACCTTCAACATATTTGGTCCAAGAGTGACACGGATGACAGCGTTGAGGAGTACTTCCCACCTCCTCCCTCACCCAGGCAGCACGACGCGGAGGCTGGAGGCTCGACTGTGCCACCTCCTACTCCACCTCCGGTGTCAGAGGCATAGGTCTCTCAGCCATCTGAGCTTACCTCCCTACTTCAGCAGATGGTTGAGCAGCAGCGCCTGGACCGGCTTGTAGCTGAGAAGGCCTGAGCTGAGCAGGTTGCACGTCTCTTAGAGCTCCAGCAGCAGCAGCAGCAGCAGCAGGAGATGCAGCAACAGATCGCCCTCGAGAGGCGAGAGGACACTGACAGACTGACTGGGATGATTGATCAGATGCACCAGCGCTCTCTTGACCAGCAGCAGCAGACGCAGCAGGCGATGATGGGCATCCTGGGGTTGATCACCAACCTCTACACACAAACCGAGATTGCCCTGCCGCCGTAGCTTCCAGGCTTTGCTCCAGCCCCGCCTGTCCTGGCTCCAGCTTCAGCGCCAGTGCCGACCACGTCGATCCCGACGATCAGCATGTCCCCACTGCTCGCTCCAGGTGCCCCTATCCACTCTCCTCTGCCGGCTATGACACTTTTCCAGCAGACGCAGGCGTCCATTGTCAGTGCCCCGTTGCCAGCAGCTCCGACTCAACAGGCACCGACAGCGGATCCTACAGCTCCCGCCACCTCTACTCCAGCCTCAACCGCAGCAGCAGGCAGCAGCTCCGACGACGGCACCCCCGACGGTGACCAGTTCATCATCGCTCCGAGCACTCAGGATTCTTAGGCACTCGGCTTCCTTTTTGGTGTCTTAATGCCAAAGGGGGAGAAGAGTTAGAGAGGTGTTAGGGGGAGGGATAGCTTGGTCCCAGAGGGAGTCCTAGCTGCAGGGAGAGTTTATCTTTTTGGGAGTTCTTTTGTAATTTGAAGATTTGCTACTCCTTTGCTATTCATTGAGTCTTCTTGTGACTCTTAATTCTCTCATATGTTATTGATCGTTAAACTTTCAAGTTATTAATCTCTTTTGAGTCTTCAAGTTTAATGTGCCATATCTTGTACTCATTGCATATCTTATTGAGTATCACATTGTCAAATTCATTACTTTTATGCTTCACTTGTTGTGTTGTCATCAATCACCAAAAAGGGGGAGATTGAAAGCATCTAGGCCCCCATGAGGTATGGTTTCGGTGATTAATGACAATTGTTGGATTTTACTAATGAATTTGTGGATGCAAGGTCTCCCATATCACTCATTACAATGAAATCTATATGAATATGAATATCATCTACTGATCACTGGATACAATTGGAGACCCCTAAACAATCATTTTATGAGATCAATCAATGTTATGAAGATTAGAAGTAAAAGCTCATATGTCAAAATTATTCAAGCATAATTGACAGCACTCAATGCTTAAGAATCATCAGAAAAATATTTCCATCCAATGTCTAAGAGGTCAATCGAGTAAATTACAAAAGAATCACTCGAAGCAAACAAAATCAACTCACCGGATCCACCGGTGTTTCCAGAAAACAACACATCGGTCGAGTTGGTTCAGCATGTAACACCCTGATTTTCGAGTTTCGGCAAATTAAAAATTTAAATGGGAATTTAGAGTTAATAATGGGAGGAAATTGTTTTTATAAATAAAAATATAAAATATATGCATCTCATATTGCATTTGCATTTTTGCATTCATACTCAAGCATTGAAAATTAGTTACCAAAATAAATATGTGAAAAATAATTTATTTACCATAACAAATATGTGAAAACTTAAATTAGTCCGTTCCTTTGCAGACTTGTCCGGTACTCTAGGGTTTGACGCATTTTAACAACTTCACCACACTAATATGTAATAATAATAAATATTAGTTAACCTCTGATTAGATCATTTGTTGCACAAAGAGCCTTACCGCACGTGAAAGAAAAATAGACAAACAAAGAAATAATAGATAAAATAAAGAAAGAAACAATAGTTATTAAAAATAATAAAATAAAATAGAACAATAATAATGAAAAAATATGTAAATGACAAAAAAATATGGAAATAACAGATAAATAAGTATAAAAAAATAAAAATAATAAACAAAATACAAAAAATAAAAAAATAAACAAAAACAAAAAAAACCAGCCTGGCCTGCGGCCAGGAAGCCAGTCCCATCGGGACTCTCATCAAGACCACCGCAGGCCAAATAAAAAAAAGGGACAACTGAACGTGGCACAGGGAACAGGTCATCGTAACTCACCAGGCGGTCCCCACCAGTTAAGATAAAAAAACAAAAAGGAAAAAAGAAAAAGAAACCAAAGTCAATAGAATCCTGGCCGCTGGACTCCCGCTCGGGGACTCCTCGCGCGCGCCCGCGTGCCGCGTTGGGCCCAAGGCCGAGCCAGCCACCGTCCGCGCGTCCAGAGCGCCCGACTATAAAAATCGTCGTACCCTCTTTTTCCTCGACAGAGGCAACGCAGCGCAGCCCAGGAACCCTAGCGCCGCCGCCAAGGAAAAAAAAAGGAGAACAGAGACGCCACCAGAGAGAAGAAAAGGGGATAAAAAAAGAGGAAGAAGAGGGAGAAAAAGAGGAAGGCGCCGTCGTCGTCTCGCCGCCGTCGTCGTGCCGCCGGAGGACTGCTGCGCCATCCACTTCGTCTACACGTCACCTTCGTCCCGCGATCTTTGAAGCTGTCAGATCTACGGTAGGATTCGTTCCCAATGCGAGTTTTAGCGACGTATTAGATCTAATAGACGTAAATTTATTTTAGTTGCACCATAATTTTATTTTCAGCGGCATTAATTCCCGCTAAAACCCCCGTAAACTCATATGAACACGTATGAACTGGTTACATCTAATTAATAAACAATTGTAGTTAATTAATAATTGATCTTTGCATGCATGCATATCATGGCATGTTGATTAATGTGTGTGCATCATGTTGATTGTATATGTTTTCTTGTATGTATGATCACGCGTAGAGGAACGTGCTCAAGAGGCCGCATACGAGGATTTCCAGAACCAAGACTTCGAAGCGCTTGAGCAACCCCATCTGTCGGAGCAAGGCAAGTGTCCTTGAAGCATATTGATCCTGTTTTTAAAATAAATGTTTTGTTTGCAAAATTGCATGCTGTGTCAATTTGATGGGAATCCTATGGTAGGAAGTTTACTAGACTTGTTAAACCACCCTTGTCACCTGGAATATATGGTAGAGAGTCGGGAAGGGTTTTTACCTTTTGCATCGCTTAATTAATTGGGGTGGAAAACAACACTACACATTTAATTATGCATCAATGATATTCTGGTTAATGTGAATTGGTCAATACGATGGGTGATCTAAGCAAGCCTGGTATGTGGATGGGTTGGATGTTATGGCGGTTTGCTTGGTTTAGATCTAAGGACCGGTTCATGCGAGAATAAGCCAGGACTACAGTGCCACCACGAGGCCAAGTATGGGTGCGGCGTAGCTGATTAATTAGGGCTTTGCTAGTACTGTTTGAACCATTGTGGATGCTCAGGGAAGGGGTAGTCGGATTGGGTTTGTTGATGATTGGTGGGACTACCCTGGGATCCGAATGGCTCAAGAGGGGGCCCTTGGTTGAAGATGTGCTCAGTTGGAGGCATCGCCACCGGTGAAACCTCAGTGGGGTCTGAATAGGCTAGTAATCCCTTTGTAAAGGCTATTTTGTGATCTCTTGGCCATACACCAAAGGAAGTGTAATTGGCATAAGGGAGTTTCTTTAGTCGCCGACGGGTGATGAAATCACAAACACATGGGTAAAGAGGTACAAACTCTGCAGAGTTAATTAAAACTATCATGATAGTCGTGCCCGATTATGAGCGCCTGGATGACCTACATGATTAGAGGGAAATTGAGATTTGGGATGGTTATGGTTTGGTAATGGTTATGGATGGTTTATGGATTATGGTCATGGATATGAATTTGAGTTCTGGTAACTGGACATGGATAATGATGATGTTGGCAGTAATTGGATATGGTTTATATTTTGTTAATATGATGGTTATGATGGGATTGTTTCACATAGACATAGTATATTGCTTTTCCAAACGTTTTACTGTACTTTTCAGCACCTAGCCATTATTATTATCGTCATTTGAATAAGCCACATGTCATACTTTCCACACTTGCTGAGTACGACATGTACTCACTCTTGCAATCCCCCCCCCCCCAACAGTTGCAGGTCAGAATTATGAGTTTAATTAGGAGTTCTAGGCCGTGTCTACCGTCAGTTTTGCCTGTGGTGTTGATTGGAGCTGCGCATACATACACTGTCGCTTATGCTGCATAGTTGCTTAGTTTGCTTAATTAGTTTATTTCCGCTGCATTAGTTTAACTTGTCATTAATATTTATTAGAGCTTGTATTCGAGGATAGTCTGGTTTGTGTAACAAAATTTGGTTAATTAATCTTGTCTTGTGGTAATTTTCTGTATACTCTTTTGTGATTGCACTCGTGTATGTGTGATGAACATCCTGGGCACACATATGCGTTAGCTTGGTTCATTCTCGGAACCGGGCGTCACAGATTGGTATCAGAGCCACAGGTTGACCGTAGGACGCAGCCTAGATAGAATGGACACTTTAGAGCACATAGGAGCACTCAGGAATCGATGTGTTTTTGCTTGGTGTGCTGTTTGCTATATATATATTGTTTGCTTGTGTGCTTAATAGAGGATTTTGGGATGCTTTAGCATTGCCATGTCCACCTAGGCTAGTATAGCTAGTTAGTTAACTTCATATCCCTTGATGCATATAGTTGGGGACGTTTTCTAATTCTTACCTACTGCTTTTCTTCAGATGGTGAGGACTCGCAACCAGAGGGATGGCAATGATGAAGAGAAGAACAATGGAGTGCCTCAGAACAACAATGGGCAAGGATCTACTCAGGGAGGTATCAACATCGAGCAGCTATTGACCATGCAAAACCAGCTCATGCAGACCATGATACAGACTATGGGACAGCTGCAGGCTGGCAATATCAACAATCAGCCACACATGCCTCCACCGCCACCCCCGCCTCCTCATAACCGATTGGGAGAGTTTATGAGGACTAGGCCGCCGACCTTTGCTCAAGCTGCCGACCCTATGGATGCGGACGATTGGCTCAAGTCCGTGGAGAAGAAGCTAGCTATTGTCCAATGCAGTGACTGGGAGAAGGTCTTGTTTGCTTCTCATCAACTAGTTGGAGCAGCTGCGGATTGGTGGGATTCTTATTGCAATGCTCATGAGAATCAAGAGAGAATTACTTGGGCCGAATTCAAGGAAAATTTTCGTTCTCATTATGTGCCCGAGGGTGTTATGATCTTGAGAAGACAAGACTTTGAAAATCTCAGGCAAGGAAGGATGAGCGTGAGTGAATATCTCAACAAGTTCACTCAACTCTCAAGGTATGCACCTGAGGATGTTAGTCGGGACAGTCAGAAACAGTATTTGTTCATGAGAGGCTTGAACAATGAGATCCAAGTGAAACTACTCAACTGTGATTATGCCAATTTTCAGAAGCTTGTGGACAAAGCAATTGTGGTTGAGAACAAGATCCATGAGATGGAGCAAGAAATCAAGCGGAAGGCGCCATATCAAGGACAGCAACAAGGAAGTAATGTGCGCCCTCGCCTTGCACCACCCAATGCGCCTCATTACAGCTCCTCTATTCCTGCTCAGCGCCCAACTCAGTTTGTGCAGCAGTGCCCTGTTATGCAAGCACCTAGGCCTCCAATGCCTTATAAGCCTCGTGCTAATTTTCCTGCTGCAAATGTTCAAAACCAAGCTCATCCCAGTAATTATGGTGGGGTTAAGAAGTGTTATACTTGTGGAGAAGCTGAACACTTTGCGCATCAATGTCCTAAGTCAGGCCTTGGTCAAGGAAGCAATGCGCCGAGGCAAAACCCAAGACCCAATGGAGGACAGCCACAAGGAAACCGGGGACAGCATAATTTTGCTCGTGGTAACGTGAACCATGTCTCTACGGAGGATGCTCAACAAGCTGATGACGTGGTCATTGGTATGTTTCTCGCCAACTCCAACCCCGCGACTATGTTATTTGATTCTGGAGCATCACATTCATTCATTGCATCGAAGTATGTTGCCAAGTATAGTTTGCCTGTCTCTCATATGAAGTTTACTCTATTGTTTAAGTCTCCTGGAGGAGAGATGAGGACAAATATAGTATGTCCGAAAGTAAGCCTTAGAATAAGGGGGGTAGACTTCTCCGCCAACCTCATTGTTTTGGATTCTCAAGGATTGGACATTATACTTGGTATGGACTAGTTGAGGAAGCACAATGGAGTTATTGAGTGTGCCACAAAGACGGTGAAGTTGACAAATGAAGAAGGAATCACCGTAGAATTTGAAGCATCTCAAACCGCACCGAAGCAATTGGAGCTGAATCATGTGGACGGTGCCGCAATTGAGGAGATTCCGGTAGTGTGTGAATTTTTGGATGTGTTTCCAGATGAGTTGCCAGGTATGCCACCTGATCGAGACATTGAGTTTGTTATTGATTTAATACCTGGAACTGCACCTATATCTAAGAGGCCGTATAGGATGCCTCCTATGGAATTAGCGGAGCTCAAGAAACAGATTCAAGAGCAATTAGAGAAGGGTTTTATTCGCCCAAGCTCTTCACCTTGGGGAGCGCCCGTTCTATTTGTGGACAAGAAGGATGGAACGCAAAGGATGTGCGTGGATTACCGAGCTCTCAACGAGGTAACAATCAAGAACAAGTATACCTTGCCACGTATAGAAGACTTGTTTGATCAGATGAAAGGTGCCTGTGTATTTTCCAAAATTGATTTGAGGTCAGGATACTTTCAAATGAAGATTAGACCATCGAACATACCCAAGACAGCTTTTAGAACACGGTATGGATCTTATGAGTACACCGTGATGTCATTTGGATTGACAAATGCGCCTGCCTACTTTATGTACCTCATGAATAAGGTCTTCATGGAGTACTTGGATAAGTTTGTCGTGGTGTTCATTGATGATATTATGATCTACTCAAAGGATGAGAAGGAACATGAGGAACACTTGAGGCTTACGCTGCAGAAATTGAGGGAGCATCAATTGTATGCCAAGTTCAACAAGTGCCAGTTTTGGTTGAAAGAGGTGCCATTTTTGGGTCATATAATCTCAGGAGGAGGAGTATCGGTTGACCCCGGAAAAGTAAGAGACGTGTTGAAGTGGGAGCCGCTGCAAAATGTCAAGGAAATAAGGAGTTTTCTTGGGATGGCTAGGTATTACCGTCGGTTTATCAAGGATTTTTCCAAGATAGCCAAGCCTATGACAGAATTGCTAATGAAGGGGAAGGCATTCCGATGGACTCAAGCTTGTCAGAATAGTTTTGAGGAGTTGAAGAAAAGGTTGACAACAGCCCCAGTTTTGGTATTACCGGATGTAAGCAAGAGTTTCGACATCTGTTGTGATGCATCGAGACAAGGGCTTGGATGTGTATTGATGCAAGAAGGTCAAGTGGTCGCCTATGCATCAAGACAATTCAAGAAACATGAACAGAATTACCCCACGCACGATTTAGAACTTGCAGCCGTGGTACATGCATTAAAAATTTGGAGACACTATATTTTTGGACATAGGTGTGAAATTTACACGGATCATAAGAGTTTGAAGTATATTTTTACACAAATGGATCTGAACTTGAGGCAACGAAGATGGTTGGAGCTCATCAAAGATTATGATTTGGGGATCAACTATCATCTGGGGAAGGCCAATGTAGTGGCCGATGCTTTGAGTAGAAAGGGAGTAAGTCACCAACTCACAGTTCGAGAGATACCATCCGAGCTATGCAAGGAGTTTGAACGGTTGAACCTTGGGTTTGTAAACGAGATGGAGATGATGGAGTTAAACCCAACCCTGGAGCAAGAAATTCGAGAGGCACAAACCACAGATGAGGAGATCAAGGAAATCAAGGAAAGAACCGAAGAAGGGAGAGAATTCAGATTTGACGAGGATGAACATGGTACCTTATGGCTTGGAAAGAGGATCGTTGTGCCTAATGTAAAACATATTCGGGAGACAATATTAAAGGAGGCACATGACTCGCCTTACTCGATTCACCCAGGTTGTACGAAGATGTACAAAGACTTAAAGACTTGCTATTGGTGGGATAGCATGAAGAAGGACATAGCTGAATACGTAGCATTGTGTGATGTGTGCCAACGAGTCAAGGCGGAACATCAAAGGCCAGCCGGATTATTGCAACCGTTGAAGATTCCGAAATGGAAGTGGGAAGAAATTGGAATGGACTTCATAGTTGGGTTACCACGTACTCAGTCCGGGTATGACTCAATTTGGGTAATTGTGGATCGCTTAACCAAGTCAGCTCATTTTGTCCCTGTAAAGACCAAGTATACAGCTGCACAATTGGTCGAAATATACATGGAGCATATTGTGTGTCGACACAGAGTACCAAAGAAGATAGTCTCGGATAGAGGTTCTCAATTTACCTCCAGATTTTGGCAAAAATTGCATGAAGCTTTGGGAACGAGGTTGAATTTTAGTTTAGCATATCATCCTCAAACGGACGGACAAACCGAGAGGACCAATCAGATTTTGGAGGATATGTTAAGAGCTTGTGCTTTAAAGCATGGGAAAAGTTGGTACAAAAGCTTGCCATACGCGGAATTTTCATACAACAATAGTTACCAAGCAAGTTTGAAGATGTCACCATATGAAGCGCTTTATGGGAGGAAGTGTAGGACACCTTTATTCTGGAATGAGGCAGGAGAAACTCAAGTATTTGGTCCGGATGTGTTACAAGATGCTGAAAGGCAAGTCTAGATAATTCGTGAAAACTTGAGGGCTGCCCAATCAAGACAAAAAGGCTATGCGGACAATAGGAGAAGGAAATTAGCCTTTGAAATAGGAGATTTTGTTTACCTCAAGGTGTCACCTATGAGATGTCATAAGAGGTTTAACATAAGAGGCAAGCTCGCACCTCGTTATATTGGACCGTTCAAGATTTTGGACAAACGAGGAGAAGTGGCATATCGACTTGAGCTGCCGGCGTATCTCTCCGATGTACATGACGTGTTTCACGTGTCTCAACTCAAGAAGTGTCTCAGGGTACCGGAAGAACAAGTGCCGATGGACAAGTTAGAACTTCACAAGGATTTGTCCTATGTCGAGCAACCTATCAAGATCTTGGACGTGAAGGAAAGGGTCACGAGAAATAAGAGGATTCGTTGGTGTAAAGTGCAATGGAAACACCATACAGAAGCCGAAGCTACGTGGGAACGTGAAGAAGACCTGAAGGCAGAATTCCCGCATCTTTTCTCCACGCTGTCGAATCTCGAGGGCGAGATTCACTTTAAGGGGGGTAGAATTGTAACACCCTGATTTTCGAGTTTCGGCAAATTAAAAATTTAAATGGGAATTTAGAGTTAATAATGGGAGGAAATTGTTTTTTATAAATAAAAATATAAAATGTATGCATCTCATATTGCATTTTGCATTTTTGCATTCATACTCAAGCATTGAAAATTAGTTACCAAAATAAATATGTGAAAAATAATTTATTTACCATAACAAATATGTGAAAACTTAAATTAGTCTGTTCCTTTGCAGACTTGTCCGGTACTCTAGGGTTTGACGCATTTTAACAACTTCACCACACTAATATGTAATAATAATAAATATTAGTTAACCTCTGATTAGATCATTTGTTGCACAAAGAGCCTTACCGCACGTGAAAGAAAAATAGACAAACAAAGAAATAATAGATAAAATAAAGAAAGAAACAATAGTTATTAAAAATAATAAAATAAAATAGAATAATAATAATGAAAAAAATATGTAAATAACAAAAAATATGGAAATAACAGATATTAAAATAAGTATAAAAAAATAAAAAAAATAAACAAATACAAAAAATAAAAAAATAAACAAAAACAAAAAATAAAAAAACCAGCCTGGCCTGCGGCCAGGAAGCCAGTCCCATCGGGACTCTAATCAAGACCACTGCAGGCCAAATAAAAAAAAAGGGACAACTGAACGTGGCACAGGGAACAGGTCATCATAACTCACCAGGCGGTCCCCACCAGTTAAGATAAAAAAACAAAAAGGAAAAAAAAAGAAAAAGAAACCAAAGTCAACAGAATCCTGGCCGCTGGACTCCCGCTCGGGGACTCCTCGCGCGTGCCCGCGTGCCGCGTTGGGCCCAAGGCCGAGCCAGCCACCGTCCGCGCGTCCAGAGCACCCGAGTATAAAAATCGTCGTACCCTCTTTTTCCTCGACAGAGGCAACGCAGCGCAGCCCAGGAACCCTAGCGCCGCCGCCAAGGAAAAAAAAGGAGAACAGAGACGCCACCAGAGAGAAGAAAAGGGGAGAAAAAAAGAGGAAGAAGAGGGAGAAAAAGAGGAAGGCGCCGTCATCATCGTCGTCGCGCCGCCGTCGTCGTGCCGCCGGAGGACTGCTGCGCCATCCACTTCGTCTACACGTCACCTTCGTCCCGCGATCTTTGAAGCTGTCAGATCTACGGTAGGATTCGTTCCTGATGCGAATTTTAGCGACGTATTAGATCTAATAGACGTCATTTATTTTAATTGCACCATAATTTTATTTTCAGCGGCATTAATTCCCGCTAAAACCCCCGTAAACTCATATGAACACGTATGAACTGGTTACATCTAATTAATAAACAATCGTAGTTAATTAATAATTGATCTTTGCATGCATGCATATCATCGCATGTTGATTAATGTGTGTGCATCATGTTGATTGTATATGTTTTCTTGTATGTATGATCACGCGTAAAGGAACGTGCTCAAGAGGCCGCATACGAGGATTTCCAGAACCAAGACTTCAAAGCGCTTGAGCAACCCCATCCGTCGGAGCAAGGCAAGTGTCCTTGAAGCATATTGATCCTGTTTTTAAAATAAATGTTTTGTTTGCAAAACTGCATGCTGTGTCAATTTGATGGGAATCCTATGGTAGGAAGTTTACTAGACTTGTTAAACCACCCTTGTCACCTGGAATATATGGTAGAGAGTCGGGAAGGGTTTTTACCTTTTGCATCGCTTAATTAATTGGGGTGGAAAACAACACTACACATTTAATTATGCATCAATGATATTCTGGTTAATGTGAACTGGTCAATACGATGGGTGATCTAAGCAAGCCTGGTATGTGGATGGGTTGGATGTTATGGCGGTTTGCTTGCTTTAGATCTAAGGACCGGTTCATGCGAGAATAAGCCAGGACTACAGTGCCACCACGAGGCCAAGTATGGGTGCGGTGTAGCTGATTAATTAGGGCTTTACTAGTACTGTTTGGACCATTGTGGATGCTCGGGGAAGGGGTAGTCGGATTGGGTTTGTTGATAATTGGTGGGACTACCCTGGTATCCGAATGGCTCAAGAGGGGGCCCTTGGTTGAAGATGTGCTCAGTTGGAGGCATCGCCACCGGTGAAACCTCAGTGGGGTCTGAATAGGCTAGTAATCCCTTTGTAAAGGCTATTTTGTGATCTCTTGGCCATACACCAAAGGAAGTGTAATTGGCATAAGGGAGGTTCTTTAGTCGCCGACGGGTGATGAAATCACAAACACGTGGGTAAAGAGGTACAAACTCTGCAGAGTTAATTAAAACTATCATGATAGCCGTGCTCCCGGTTATGAGCGCCTGGATGACCTACATAATTAGAGGGAAATTGGGATTTGGGATGGTTATGGTTTGGTAATGGTTATGGATGGTTTATGGATTATGGTCATGGATATGAATTTGAGTTCTGGTAACTGGACATGGATAATGATGATGTTGGCAGTAATTGGATATGGTTTATATTTTGTTAATATGATGGTTATGATGGGATTGTTTCACATAGACATAGTATATTGCTTTTCCAAACGTTTTACTGTACTTTTCAGCACCTGGCCATTATTATTGTCGTCATTTGAATAAGCCACATGTCATACTTTCCACACTTGCTGAGTACGACATGTACTCACTCTTGCAATCCCCCCCCCCAACAGTTGCAGGTCAGAATTATGAGTTTAATTAGGAGTTCTAGGCCGTGTCTACCGTCAGCTTTGCTTGTGGTGTTGATTGGAGCTGCGCATACATACCCTGTCGCTTATGCTGCATAGTTGCTTAGTTTGCTTAATTAGTTTATTTCCGCTTCATTAGTTGAACTTGTCATTAATATTTATTAGAGCTTGTATTCGAGGATAGTCTGGTTTGTGTAATAAAATTTGGTTAATTAATCTTGTCTTGTGGTAATTTTCTGTATACTCTTTTGTGATTGCACTCGTGTATGTGTGATGAACATCCTGGGCACACATATGCGTTAGCTTGGTTCATTCTCGGAACCGGGCGTCACACAGCAGAAGAAGAAGACCTCAGAACTAAGTACTCACCGGATCATTCGATGATAAAGGGCATGTTACATCGGTCCATCAGTACAGTAAGCAATATCCCTGGACCAAGTGTAACACCGGATCATCCGATGCACAACTATAAACACATCGGTCAATCACTCCAGTGAGCATCAAGTTTGAACCAATTCTGGAGGAAGTGCCACCGGATCATCCGATGAGAAGACAAGTGTAACATCGGTCTAACAACAGTCATATCTGACACAGTGACATCAGCTAATTTGGATTCGACCGATGACAACTGAAGGGGCGACATCGGATTATCCGGTGTTCGCAGAACAGTGATGTCAGCCTACTTTTCTAACAGCTATTTCGTGGAGGCTGGCTATTTATACCCCTTCAACCAGTCTATTCGACAAGTCTTGACTACCAGACCTACTCTACACATTCTCAAGCATTCAAGACATTGAGCTACCACTTCTACATCATCTACACCACTTACACACCAAGAGATAGGCTAGAACTAGCTAGAGATAGTGCTTGTGTGCTTCCATTCTTGGTGATTGGAATCTCTAGTGTAGTGAGAGCTGTAAGGGAGTGTCCCTTGGTGATTGTAATTGAGAGAGACTTCTGGAGCTTGCCAAGACGGTTGTGGAAGCCCGGAGGATCCAAGTTGTACAAGGCTTGAGCTCCACCTTGCCGAGGTTGGCAAACGGAGAAGAATAGTGAAGATCCCTAGTCTCGGTGACTTGGGTGTGGCTATACCCTTCGGTGGGTGCCACAACGTGGATGTAGTAAGATCTTGACGATCTTGTCGAACCACGGGATAAATCTTCGTGTCTCCTCGGGAGTTTGTGTTATCTTACTCTCACTTTACACTTATGCATTTCATATACCGCAAAGTTACTAGTCACTTGAATGCATAGGTTGTTTGCGTAGGGAATTGGGCTTTTAGTAATTAAGTGGCATTGCTTTAATTTTTGAAAAGAAGCCCAATTCACCCCCCCCCCCTCTTTGGCATTCGATCCTTACAACTCTCCTTGTGAATTTCGAAACTCGGGAGAGTTATCGCACTGAGAAGTTGATCTTTGACGTCGCTCAGATCAACTTGCCCTTCAACACCATTCTGGGTAGGCCCACCTTGTACAAATTCATGGTTGCCACTCATTATGGCTACCTGGTGTTGAAGATGCCGACACCAGCTGGCGTTCTCCGGATCCGCGGAGACCGTACTGCCAGAGTGACTACTTTGGAGGAGCTTCATACACTTGCTACAGCGCAGGAGGAAGAATCCAGGCAGGAGCAAGCTCCGAAACCCCTGAGCATTCGTCAACGAGACTCAACCTCCGCACCTCGCGTGCAACCAAGCGGCGACACCGACATCCCCGTCAAGGTCGTCCAAATTGGTTCCGATGCTGCTCAGACCACCCGTATATCGGGAGGTATAAATGACAAATAGGAACTCGCGCTCATCACTTTCCTCCGGGCTAATGTCGACGTGTTTGCCTGGCAACCGTCACAAATTCCTGGGATCCATAGGGAAGTGATTGAGCATAATCTGAAGATGTATCCCGACGCTCGACCTGTACATCAGAAGCCTCGGAAGCAATCTGTAGAGCGACAGAACTTCATACGACAAGAAGTGAAGGAGTTGCTCGAAGCTGGATTCATCCGAGAAGTCTTCCATCCAAAATGGCTGGCAAACCCAGTCGTTGTACCCAAGGCCGACGGGAAGCTTCGGATGTGTATCGACTACACAACACTAAATAAGGCATGCCCAAAAGATCCATTCCCACTACCTAGAATAGATCAGATAGTGGATTCCACCTCCGGGTGTGAATTACTGTGTTTCCTAGACGCATATCCTGGGTACCATCAAATCAGAATGTCTAGGGAAGATGAAGAACATACTTCTTTTATCGCAGTAGATGGATTGTACTGTTATACTACCATGCCATTTGGTCTCAAGAATGCAGCTTCAACATTTGTACGAGCTATGTACAAAACCTTTGGAGAGCTCATTAGAGACGTAGTGGAAGTGTATGTTGATGACATCATCGTCAAGATCAAGGACAAGGAGTCACTCCTTGACACCTTACAAGCTGTCTTCGACAAGCTGCGGGTCACCCGCACAAAGCTGAACCCAGACAAGTGTGTCTTCGGGGTTAGCTCCGAAAAGTTTCTCGGTTTCCTGGTAAACCACCGGGGCATAGAGGCAAATCCGGCGAAGATTAAAGCCATAGAGGAGATGCGGCCACCAGCCCGCATCAAAGATGTCCAGAAACTAACTAGATGTCTAGCCGCCCTCAGCCGGTTCATCTCAAGACTGGCGGAACGGGCGCTACCCTTCTTCAAGCTATTGAGGAAGTCCGGACCATTTTAATGGTCTAAAGAAGCAGAAAAGGCGTTCCAAGAGCTAAAGCAGCTCCTCACCACTCTACCAACCTTGGTATCTCTGAACCCTGGTGAGCCTTTACTGCTTTACATTTCAGCAACCGACGAGGTTGTCAGCATGGTCCTGGTCGCAGAGAGACCAGAACCATCACAAGCTCAGGAATCCAGACCCCTCTGGGAGGGTCCGGAGGTTCCTGAAGGTGAGTCTGGGTCCCAGCCCCGAGACTTGGATCAACAGGGAGTTATCCCAAAAAGACTTGGACCCCTCCGCGAGGGTCCGGGTCACTCCAGTAGAAGCTCCGGGTTCCTCTAGCATGGACCCGAAGGTCCTCGAAGCAAGTTTGGACCCCTCCGGGAGGGTCCGAGTCGATGTGGAGGAAGCTCCGGGCCCCTCCGGGAGGGTCCGGACAGTCCAACGCCCAGTATACTTCATCAGCAAAGTACTACATGATGCCAAGACTCGATACTTAGAGGTGCACAAGTTGCTTTACGCAGTCCTCATCGCCTCCAGGAAGCTTCGCCATTACTTCCAAGCTCACAAGATCTCAGTGGTGACCTCTTACCCACTGCGTGCGATCTTGCATAATCCCAACTCTACTGGGAACATTGCAAAGTGGGCAGCAGAATTGACCGAATTTGATCTTGAATTCGTTCCCAGACAAGCGATCAAGAGTCAACCATTGGCAGACTTTGTGGCGGAATGGACCCCCTCTCCATCAAACCCTGGGGGCCCTAGTGAGCAGAAGTCAGAACTCAAGGCTCCAGTTTTCACCGAACCTCACTGGACCCTCTACTTCGATGGCTTCATGCAAAAACAGGGGGCCGGAGCTGGAGTCCTTCTCCCCGCTCCAACCGGGGATAAGGTAAAATACATGGTCCACCTTGACTTCAAGGCGACTAACAACATGGTGGAGTATGAAGCACTCATTTACGGACTAAAGGTGGCACTATCATACGGTGTCAAGCAGTTGTCGGTCAAGGGATATTTGCAGCTCATCATTAAATAGGTGAAGGGTGAATGCTCCTGTAACAACCCTCAACTAGCTGCTTATCTCCTCGAAGTCCAGAGGCTTCAGAAGGACTTCGAAGTCTTGGATCTCCACCATGTCCATCGTGTCCATAATGCTGAAGCTGACGAACTCTCGACAAAAGCGTCAACCGGAGCTCCAGCACCTGATGGAACCTTCGTCCGGAGGTTGTCAAAACCCACAGCTCAGCCTGCCGAACTGAGTGAAGGGGGCAAGACCAGCATCCTGAAGCTGGCGGTCCCGATGGCCCTGTTACCATGGCAGCCATCAAGGGTCTTAGGTGCTGCCGGAAGCTCCAAGCAACCCATCACGCAAGACTCAAATGCTCAAGTAAGCTCCGATGCATGGATCTCGGAGATCCGGAGCTACTTGAAAGATAATATCCTTCCTGACGATGATGTATCCGCTGACCGGATAGTCAGATTGGCTAAAAGATACACGCTGGTAGAAGGGGGGTCTCTACAGGCGCGGTGCCAACGGCGTCCTAATGCGGTGCATCACAAGGGAAGAAGGCTACGAGCTCCTCGCAGAAATCCATGGAGGCGAGTGTGGGAACCACGCGTCTTCCCGCACGCTGGTCGGTAAAGCCTTCCGGCATGGCTTCTACTGGCCTACAGCGCTCCAGGTTGCAACTGAGTTGGTGAAGAAATGCAAAGCATGCCAGTTCCATGCAAAGCAAATTCATACACCGGATCAGCCTCTAGAAATGATACCTCCTACATGGCCTTTCGTCGTGTGGGGGATGGACATCTTGGGACATTTCCCAAGAGCCGTCGGAGGTTACAAGTTTATGTATGTTGCCATCGACAAGTTCACCAAATGGCCGGAAGCAACTCCAGTTGTGACAATAAACAAGCAATCAGCTATCAATTTCTTGCTGTCCATAGTATGCAGATTTGGAGTCCCGAACAAAATCATAACAGATAATGGGACCCAATTCACAAGCTCCGCTTTCCAAGGATACTGCGAAGACCTCGGCATCCAAGTCAGCTACGCTTCCGTAGCTCACCCGGCAAGTAATGGCCAAGCCGATAGAGCAAATGCAGAAATCCTGACAGGACTCAAGACGCGCATATATGAGCGCCTAAAAAACATGGAGCCAACTGGATTGAAGAACTTCTGCCCACTCTATGGGCCAACAGGACAACTCTAAACCGGTCAACCGGAGAGACACCCTTCTTCCTGGTGTATGGAGCTGAAGCAGTCCTTCCTCCGGAAATCACCTTGGGGTCACTCCGGGTCCGGACCTCCGACGAAGCCACGCAGGACCAGCTTCGGCGTGAAGACCTTGACCTCCTTGAAGAGGGAAGGTGCCGAGTAGCTGTTCGGAATGCCCGATACTGCCAATCTCTCTAGCGCTATCACCAACGGAATGTTCACAGTCGACAGCTCGAGGAAGGAGATCTGGTGCTACATAGAATACAATCCAGAGAAGGGTTAAACAAACTCTCCCCCAGCTGGGAGGGACCCTTCCGAGTGATCAAATTATCCCGTCCCGGATGCGTTTGCTTGGCAACCGAGGATGGGACACCTCTCCCAAATCCTTGGAACATTGAGCACGTTCGTTAGTTCTACGCTTAGTATCACGGAGGTGAGTCTGTAATTACATGTGGTGTATGTTATAGAGTCATTGTACAGAGTCGGGTAGCTCCTCCGGGAGGGCAGCCGGACCTACCCTGCTAGGTCCGCAACGCCCATGCAACACTTGTCACAGTCTCAGAACTAAAAGTGTAGCTAGCTACCTTGGGTCAAACGAGAAACGAAACACACTTAGCCTGGTTCCGTACCCTAAGAGTGTACTTGTTTCCCCTGTACCCCGGACCTATAATGAAAGACATCATTATGTGAAAACAGACTCCACGTGCATTTACTTTGTACATGCTCAATATTTTTTATTTTTCTCTTTCTTGTCTATAATAAAGTTGTGCAGTTCTTAAGAAACTTTAGCTCGACCGGTTCATGTACAATTTGAGTTGCATTGTTTATCCTCCCGGGTTCAAGCATTGTTGATGGCCTACTTGTATGAATGTCGCCAAGCCAATCTAGGGCCGGAGTGTGCTATCGACTTAGCCTGGTCCTACACCCTAAGTACGCCACTCTACCTACACCCCGGCAGGTCGAAGTAAGGCGAGTCTAGAAACAATCGGGCCTGGAGGAAGCAAGAAGGTGCTCTTGATTGTACTTAGGATTGTGTTCGACCTAAAACTTTCTCGGGAATAGTAAGCCGCAATGAAGTTATAGATAAGAAACGAATTTTACTGTTTTTCTTGACTTCAGTGTGTAGGAAAAATAAATAAGCTATGGCATCCTCTAGGCGGCTTGTGGTCAATGTTCAAAATTGACATCGAGCATCTCTGGAGCTACTCAGTTCCGGTAAAGCTAGGAGGCAAGTCATCAATGAGAAGATGGTGGAAAGACTCTAAAGTGGAGTCTAACATTGACACAACACGTGTTGACGGAGGTCATTGTCGGAGCTGCCAAAGCTCCGACACCCCAGAGGACTAACCATCGATGCTCCGGAGCTACTAAGCTCCGGAGATGGTCAATGCCGGAGCCACTAAGCTCCGACAGCCTCAGGGGGCCTACACTATCGAAGACTTCGGACCTACATTCTACAAGTTCGAAGCACGCAAGTCTTCAACAACTGTTAGATCCTCTTGGTACATGTTCACAATCAAATTGTGTACATCTACCAGGGGGCCAAGCGAGACAAAGGTGTTGAAGACAAAAAATGAAATTCGAATTCACAAAAATTTGGATTTCATTCATCTGGAGACAAGAGATTACAAAATTGGAGAAGAAGAAGAGATAGTACAAGCGGGAGCTACAGGGAGACGATCCTAGACCTTATGGAAGAACTAGGCAACCTTCTGGGCCACCTCCGACACATTGGCTCGGGCGGCTTCACCCTCTCCTTCGATGGGACCTTCAAGCACCGGGTCCAAAGGGATTTGAGGGTCTCGGCTGGTGTAGCACGTCAGCACATACTCTACGAAGTTCTTCGCCAGGGATTGACCCTCCGTTTCCAATTGGTCCGCGATGACATCGCCCACCTTGGAGAGCTTGTTGCCTGCTGAAACCAGCGCCTCCAATGCCTGGTCCAGCTCCGGCTCCGGATCCTCCGGATGCACAGGACTGAAGCCCATTGGCGTCAACGCGTTGTTGGCTTTGCCCAGGAAGTCCCAAACTTGTTGGTACTCCGTACCCTTGCACCATGCATCTCTACCAAGGATCTTTTGGCCGCCGCCAGCTCCGAGCTCTCCCGAGCAAGACACTCCACCTCTTTGGCATTCTGTTGAATCGTTTCAGCAACTTGCCTTTCGAGCATGTTGAGCTCTTCCTCCCGGAGGTGGATCTCGTTATGGCGGTTGACCAGATCTCTCTCCCGGCCCCGCACTTTCTTCTCCCTGGTGGCGATGGCATTCTACTGCTTGTAGAGTTCTTGCCCTCGCTCCCAGGCCTTCTTCTCCTCCTCCTTGCAATGCTCATCCAATTTCTTGGTGCGTTCTTTGAGGCTCTTGTCAGCCAGAGCTGTCTTTTGGACAAGCTCCTCCTCCCTCTTCACGAGGTCGTCCGGCAGCTCCAGGAATTTCTGCTCTTCATCTTCGAGTCGTCTCTCTCGAGCTTCAAGAGCCTCCCTGCGCTTGACGAGACTATCGTGGATGGCGGCGAGCCTTTCGTGGCGTTCATCAGCTGCACTATTGGCAGCCTTGGCCTGATCATATATGGCCCGGCATTGGTTGTCGAGGGTTCGCGTCATGCTTTCCCTCTCAACCAACAACTTTCCCTAGTACTGCAGGTGGGCCTTCTCCCTTTGCACCCACTCCTTGTCATCAGCCAGCCTCGACTGTGCCAGCTTGGTCTCGAAATGGAGTCGGTTGCGCTACCTCCTAAGGGTTTGGCGCTCCTCCTCGAGGGCCTTGCTGACGTGATAGAAGGCCAATTGGACTTGGCGAAGACTGGAGCAGGCGTTGTTGATAGACAACGATAGGGGGATCGGGTCCGGACCTGCTGGGGTCCTCTCCGCTGGCTCTAGCAGATCTTTAGCAAAAAAATTTGGGTCCCACTCTACGAGAGCGGTACCCTGAGCTTCCACGACACTAGGGCCGTCCTCTAGGATAGCCTCGGCTGCCGCCGAGGAGGTGCTTGCAGCAGAAGTTCCGACCTCCGAAATTGGTTCCGAAGGCCCAGCCGCCAGGTCATCAACAATTGGCCCCTCCGGCGGGGGGCTAGCAGCTTCATCACGGCACCCTGGCTCAACAGAGGGCACCTCCGGGATCACCGCTTCCGGAGCGGGTGTTGAAGGTTCGATCGGAGCAGAAACCACTTCTGGCTCCAGCGCAAGCGCTTCCTCCACCTCTGGTTCAGGTGCTAGCGCTTCAGCCATCATGGGCTCCAGCGCTAGCGCTTCGACTGCCATAGGATCAGGCGCCGACGCCTCCATAGTAACTGGCTCGGACGCTGGAACCTCTTCAACAGCCGGCTCCACAGCCGGAACTTCTGTAGCAACCGACTCTACTGCAGGAGCTTCCTCAACAACCGGTTCAAGTGCCGGAGCTTCATCAACACCCGGCTCTATCGCCAGGACTTCATCAGCCACCGACTCGACTGTCGGGGCTTCAACAACATCCGACTATAGGGCCGGAATCGTAGCTTCCTCCGGCTCTGCGGCCGGAGCGTCCAATATCATAGCATCCAAGCACAGAGCTTCAATCTCCGAGGCTGGCGCTGCTGGTACATCTTCAGTCCCGTGGTCTGGCGCTACCACGGGAGCTTCTAGGGATGAGTCGTCCAAAACCACGAAAGTCGGCGCCGGGGCTACCGCAACCTCAGCCACCTCTTGGGGCGGTGCTAGAATAGGAGCTGGAGCTTCAGCCTGCATAGCCTCGACCGCTGCTGCAGGGACCGAACCTTCAGCCCTTTTCTTGGGCACGCTGTGGATGAAGGACGAAGAGACTCAAAATACAGTTAACAATAAAACAACTGAATGAGGTAAAAATAAAAAATTACCTCAGAAGGTTTCCGCACCAGTTCCCGCAGAACCTCTTCTCCGGACGCTCCGGACTGGCCCTAGCCGACACTGGTGTGGTATCCTGGAGGGCCCCCCGGAGCTTGCTGCTGCTGTCGGTGTTGCTCTGGTCGAGGCCCCCCTTGACCGGGAAGGACCTCCGGACCCGGAGCCCTCAGCTGGCCCTGGAACCGGAGTCACATGGCCGGAGCTAGCACCCCGAGAAGAAACCGCTACTAGAGTAGATGCCGCCGTCGTAGACCTCCCCCTCCGGGGAGAAGGAGACGCCGCGGAAGAAGTATGCCTAGCCCTTCTGTCAGCATGCTTCCTCTTACGGCTCGAGGGCTCGGCCAATTCCTTGCCCTTGCCGACGACTTCGGTTCTTGGCTTAGGGACGGGAACGGAGCCACCTTCTGGAGCTTCGAAGATCGCCAACCCGGTGGTCGAGCGCCTCTCAACGACACCAATGTCGTCAAGCACCAGCATCGTCCGCCAGAGCTCCCTACTGAATGCTGCCTCCATGTTCAGTGGGAAGAAAGCTGGCGGCAGAGCCAAGTCGTCGCCCTCGACGTCGATGCCGTGCTGGAATTTCATCAAGTGGAACTCCAAAGTTGCACCCTCCATGTTGGACTTCAAACCGGTCACGATCCGATCGTCGTCCAGCATACTATTGAGGGCCCAAGCCAACTTCTCCCTCCTCTTCAACAGATCCCACCTGTTGGTCAGGAAGTTGCAAAACACTGCCTGGGGAGTCACCCCTCCTTCCACACAGAGGCAGATCCTGGTCAGAGCAGGATCGAAGGCATCCGACAGCACCGGAGCTTCACTCCAAACTGCAGTGTCGATGTTGGGGAGGCCTTCCGGCAGCTCCAGCTTCTTGTGCTCCTCCACCCTGATTACAATCCAATCCTTCTTCCAGTCGTCCCATTTCCCAGAAGGGAACGACCGCAAGTACTTGTACGGGCACTTCTTGCGCTTCATAAAATAGTAGAAGCCAAGGTACTCGTCGCCCCGACCTGTGGTTTGGACAGTGAAGAAGGTGCGGAAGAGCTCAATGCAGGGGGGAATGCCCACCCACATCTCGCAGAAGTGGACAAATATGGACACCAGCAGAATGGAGTGGGTGCCAAGGTGGTAAAGCTACAGACCATAAAAGTCTAGTAGCATCAAGAAGAAGGGGGAGAAAGGTGGGATCAGTCCCACCATGGCGTACGCAGAGAAGTACACCATGTCGTCGGCATGTTCCTTCTCAAACGGAAGCTTACCAACGCGGACTAGGTGGTTGAAGAAGTCAGGGGACCATCCCATAAGGGACCAGACCCTCTTCAAATCATCATCGGACTTCAGTCGGCTTTGGCGGAGACCTAACTCCATTGCGGCACAGTGAGGCAGGAGAGGAAAGGCAAGCAAAAGTTTGGAAGGTTTGAGTGCAAGATCAGTTGAAAGGCGTAAAGAACCCCAAACGGTGCGTGCTTTCCTTCTTAAGTAAGCCCCCACAATGCCTGGATGGAAACCGCAGGGGAGCCGACAATACCAGTCAAAATTTTCACCCCGCCAATGACAAGGGGGCCCGGGGCCACCCCGGCAATCAAGCCTAGGTTCTTACCCCAGGCGAACGGTTGTCATCATTAAAGGCGGGAAACCCAAAGTCGGCAGCCTGACAGGGCGCGCGGAACCGATACGATTTTCATATCGGGAACCGGTGACCTTCAATTGCGTGAGAACCGCATGCTAAGATCTCACATGCCGCCTTCAAGATACGCCACGCGACGGAAGTTTAACTGTGAACTACCGCCAACGGCACAACCAAAGACCCTTGAAGACACGGTTCAGAAACCGAAGAATGGACCCACCTCCGGCGATATGACTTCATACAAAAGGTCTCTCCCGGAGGTGAGTCCAGGGGGGGGCACTGTCGGTACCCTCCGTACCAGATACCCCTTGGGATTGCAAAGATCACAAGGAAACTCCATATACCAGATTTAAAGACCTCCGAAGGCCCCACATGTCAGGAGTAGCCGGATCTGCTTTCCCAACATGGTTAGTGCCGGTGCCGCCACGTGTATCACAAGACTGGAGCTATCACCCACACCTGGGAAGCTCCGGTCAGAATACCAATATGGCACCCCCGAACCTAACCCCAGACAGAGGGAAGCTCCAGTACTGACATGTGTCCAGCAGCACCGGACCTACCCGTCCACGACGGTGAGCTCCGGAGCTGCCACGTGGCAACCGCCGGACCTTCAACTTCAACTATCAGGCCGGTGGACCCCCCAACGGCTCCGGACCTTCAAGGATCAATCAAAAACTTCAAGACCCGATTAAGTGTCATTAATGCTATATTAATGACACATGATCGGATGGTCCTTAATACTGGTAACAGCACTGTTAAGGCCCGTTACCAGGCTATTAAGGGTAATTAACTCCATTTATTGTGTATCAAGCATGTGTAACCGCCGGGGCCACTTGTCGGGCGAGGCTAACATTGTAACCACTAGTCCTTGTACTATAAAAGGGTTGGTCGACGATACACAAGGGACGGTTCCAGACCACTGCTGAATACCTTGAGCTAGATGAGCTTCTTCTTCGGGAGCTTCTTCTAGACTCACAAGCTTAATACATCACCAACACACCCCGTGGAGTAGGGTATTACGCTCAGGCGGCCCGAACCACGTAAATCCCTATGTACACGTGTCTTTTACCTTCTTGAATCTCTACGCGCCCATTACCGAACTACAACTCCTCGACCTACCAAGAGTAGTGTCGGGAGATCTGCCGGTTCCATACACCGACAGCCTTCCTTGCTTATATAACCAGCCCTTGGGCCAACCCAATCTCAAATCAGGACCCTAATCCTACTCCATTCACGAATTGAAACTTTCCATAACTGCTTAGGACTCTTCTATACACAGATAGAAGCAATCTTAAGACTTCCAAACACCTTAGAAACGTATCCCACATTCCTAAAACAACTCAAATTTGTGTCCCACACGAAATCCTATCATAAACAACTCGATACTTTCCATACTGAGCCATAATCGACTCCGCCGCAGCCAAAGTCATCAACTGATACGATCCAATCCTTCCAACCAGATTTTCCCATCCATAAACCATCTTCGAAACCATGTTGCCATGTCATGCACCGCATGCATACATGCGAACACCTTCCTTCGATGTCCAGTAACCTTCATATGCACTGCCCTTGATTAAATCATCCTGCGCGACCTCCTGACCTGCTCAACCACAATTCCTCCCGATTTTGGTTGTTGGAACCTCATCTCCTCCCTGAGACTAGTCCAAAGGATCCTGTCACCAGCCATGACTTGAACTCAAGCAACACCTGCACATGAACAAACAACTAATCTGTACGAGCCCAAGTCCGCGACTTGACTCACGCCAGTTCCGAACACAACACCTTACGTGAGCACCTCACATAAGCATGTTGCAAAGCATATCAAAACGATATCAGCAATATCAACCAAAACGCACCAAAAACTTAGCAAATGAATACTAAGCAATCTTTCTAAGAATATAAAACAAGTTTGAAACATTGCAAGATAAAAGCGGGAACATTGCAAACAAGCTCCGAACCTTGCCAAAGCTAACTGGAGCTTGAGCCGGAGCTTACCAAAGCTAGTACAATCTAGCGCAGGAACTTACCAAAGCTAGTACAACATGGCGCCGCAGCTTACCAAAGCTAGTACAACCTAGCGCTGGAGCTTACCAAAACTAGTCGGAACTAAACATCCCAAAAGTCGGAGTTAGAAAAACATGTTGGAGCTAACCAACATAAGTCGGACCTAGCAAAACATATCGGAGATTAAAAAAGACATGCCGGAGCTATCAAAGACATGCCGGATCTAAGGACAAAGCTCAGCGGAGTTACTCAAAAACATGTCGGAGCTAGAAAAAAAAAAGTCAGACCTATTGTCGGACCTTGCAGAAGCTCGGAGCTAGAGTCGGACTTGTTAAAAAGATGTTATGGCAACATTCAAAACTTTTATTGTCAAAGCCAATGTATTCAGCACACATAGGTCTCACAATCTCCCCCTTGATGAATGCATTGGCAACACCACTTAAGATCCGAACATTGGCTTATTCACATTAAAAGTTTTGAAAACAATTTTTCCCCCTTTGTAAAACAGAAATAAAATGAGAAGAAAAACAAATTCTCCCCTGAGAAGAATCATGTCAAAACAATTTTTGAATATGTGCAAAGTGTAATCAAATTCTCTCCCTTGCATACTTATATTTAAAAATTCACATATTATCTATTATCTCTCCCCCTTTGACAATGTATTCAGCAAGGTTCAAAAGAGAAATTTTTTATGAGCATATTATAACATATACATATAAAACAAAGCTCATACAAGTCATACTATCAAGTAACTTACACTATCACATCAATGAGATACATAAAGTAGTGTAAGCCATGCTAGAGATCAAATATAATTTTCAATTTAAACAAGTCATGATCTCACAAACTTAACTATTTGAAAAACTAAAAGCATGACACTAGTTGCTGCATTTATTATTTTTCAAAGCATAAATTTGGATCATATGATATTTACAAGAGATTATATGCGCATCTGCCTTATTCTAACCAACCAAGCCATATCTAAGTGCAATGATAAGCCATATCAAAAGGAGAAGTGTGATGCATGCATATTCTCTTGATCTTTTCTCAACTTATGTTTATTCATAAAATCTCAACATGTGAGTTGATTACTTGATTAATTCTTTATGATTCAAAACACTTGTGAGCATGCAACAAGTTCAAAACAGCAAGAAAGTTCGACCATGACCAGATGTAGTGTAAGTAATTATTCCAATTACTAGACATGGCAAAAACTACAAAATGTATAACACGAGTAATGTAGTAAGAACATTCAGTATGTAAAAGGACTAACAAAGTCATATATGTATGAAATAGTATGCTCATATTATTTTAAGTTCAGATTCTCACATAGACATCCCAAATTTCAAAACTCCCCCTCAATTTAAAGCATGAGGATGCATAACCCTATTTCACTACGAGTGTAACAAAAACGAGTGAAATCCAAAGGTTTTGTAAAAATGTCAGCCAATTGTTGTTCAGGATCTACATGGTGAAGCACAATGTTTCCTTTTTCAACATTATCACAGAGAAAGTGATACCTAATGTCAATGTGCTTAGTTCTAGAATGTTGCACGGGGTTTTTAGCAATCCAAATGGCACTAGTGTTATCACAAAACAGTGGAACACTATCTAGATCAACCCCATAGTCCTTAAGTGTTTGAACAATCCAAAGAATTTGTGAGCAAGCACTAGCAGTAGCTACATATTCAGATTCGGTTGTGGATTGTGCAACTGAATTTTGTTTTCTAGAGGACCAAGCAACAAGTGAATTACCAATAAAATGAAAAGCACCGGAAGTACTTTTCCTATCAATCCTACAACCTCCAAAATCAGCATCGGAAAAAACTTTCAAAGTAACGGTTGAGGAAGAAGGAAGAAAAATATCAAATTCTTGAGTTCCATGTAAGTACCTGAGAATCCTTTTGACGGCTTGACGATGTGAAGTGCGTGGGGAGGCTTGAAAACGTTCACAATAACATACGCTGAATTGTATGACCGGTCTTGATGTCGTGAGGTACAAAAGTGATCCGATCATGCTTCTATATTCTTTTTGATCCACGGGTTCACCATCTTCATCAAGTTCAAGTGTTGTTGTTGTTCCCATTGGTGTCCGAAGAGGCTTGCTTTTGTCCATGTTGAAGCGCCTTATGAGGTCTTTTGTATACTTTGATTGATGCACCAAGGTCCCCTCCTTGGTTTGCTTGATTTGCAGCCCCAAAAAGTATGTGAGTTCCCCCATCATACTCATCTCAAATTCTGAACTCAGCATTGCTGAAAACTTTGACACAAGATCATGAGAAGCACAACCAAAGATAATATCATCCACATACACTTGAACGAATAATGAGTCATTGCCATGCTTAAGCACAAAAAGAGTTTTATCAACCTTGCCCATGGTAAACCCCTTTTTAAGTAAGAATGTTTTTAACCTATCATACCACGCTCTAGGGGCTTGTTTGAGACCATACAAGGCTTTGGACAATTTGTAAACATGATTAGGAAAATCTGAATTTTCAAAACCTTGTGGTTGTTTGACATAAACCTCCTCATCTATGTAGCCATTAAGAAAACACTTTTAACATCCATTTGATATAGCTTAAAACCTTTAGATGCAGCAAAAGCTAACAAAATTCTTATGGCTTCTAATCTAGCAACAGGAGCAAAAGTTTCATCAAAATTTAGACCTTCAACTTGAGTGAAACCTTGAGCAACCAACCTAGCCTTATTCCTAACCACAACCTCATCCTCACTTTGTTTATTTTTAAACACCAATTTAGTTCCAATTAAAGTGTGACCTTGAGGTGGAGGTACAAGTTTCCAAACATTATTTCTTTCAAAATTTTCTAACTCTTCTTGCATGGCAATAATCCAAGATTCATTAGTGAGTGCGTGTGATATATCTTTGGGAGCAGAATGAGCATGAGAGTTTGGATCGCAAAACCTGGACCGTGTAACTCGTTCGTGCAAGCTTCAATTATATGTTGCGGGGGATGATCTTTGTAAAACCGTAGGGGAATAGATGTCTCACAAGCTTCTTCTTCTTCATGTTCATCACATATTGATGAGCTTGTGGCTTGTGGATGATCAGGACAAGCAGAGATGGTAGTCGGAGCTTGTTCACAGTTCGGAGCTGTACACATGTCAGCTTCGGAACTATCAGCAGTATCATGGTCTCTTCTTCATCTTCGAAAATACCCTCCCCCTGAGGATATGGGTTTGGTCCTGCAATATCAGAGCTAGTACCTGAGCTAGCTTCATCAAAAGAAACTTCACAAGTCTCCACAATTTTGTTAGTGTCAAGTAAAAACACACGGTAGCCTCTAGTATGAGATGGATAACCAAGAAACATGTCATCAATGGATCTAGGTTCAAATTTATCAAGATTACCAGTTTCTTAACAAAGCATTTGCAACCAAAGACCCGAAAGTGTGTAACACTAGGCCTATGTCCAAATCGGAGCTCATATGGTGTTTTACCTAGCTTAGCACGCAAGAAAACACGATATGATATATAACAAGCGGTTGCAATCGCATCAACCCAAAATTTCCTAGGAGATTGATATTCATCAAGCATAGTCCTAGCCAACTCAACTAAGGTTCTGTTCTTTCATTCTACAACACCGTTTTGTTAAGGTACATATGGTGAAGAAAATTGATGATCTATTCCATTTTTAGCACAAAAGTGATCAAAAGATTGATTTTTAAATTCAGTTCCGTTATCACTTCTAATTGCTTTTAAAGATCCTGGGTGATCAATTGATAATCTAAGAAATAAAGTTCTAAGGTGACTAAAAGCTTCATTCTTAGATGCCATAAAGTAAACCCAAGAGTATCTAGAATAATCATCAACAATAACAAGAGCATATCATTTACCTTCGAAGGATTGAACACGTGAAGGTCCTAAGTATCAGGGTGCAAAAGTTGACCCGGTTCAGTTGTCATGATCATTGTGAGAGGAGTATGTGAACCTGCAACCATCTTAGCATGTCTACAAGAAGAGCACACAATTTCTTTGTCCCCTTTAAGCTTAGGCAGCCCACATATGCGATCAAGAGCACTAACACACGTTAGGTGATCAAAGCCTACATGACCAAGTCTATGATGCCAAAAATATAAGTCCTTTGAATCATTAGCAACTAGACACCTATGCTTAGAGGAAGACATATCAAAATCAGCTTTAAAAACTCTTCCAAACCGAGACATGTTAAAAATAAGCTCACTATTTGAACCTACAACTTTGCAGTAGTTTTTATTGAAAATAATTTTCAAATTTTCATCTAGCAATTGTGAAACAGAAAGCAAGTTGTATTTCAAATTTTTGACAAGTGCCACATCCTTCAAAGTGTAGTGATCATTTACTCTAACCGAACCCTTAGCAATTATAGGAGTTGAAGAATTATCGACAAAAGTAACATTCTCTACACGTGACACAAAAGAGAGAGGGGAGAACCAATCTTTGTTACCGGTCATGTGGCGTGAGCAACCTGAATCCACAATCCAAATGTTCTCTTTCCTCAAACATGTAACCTACATAGAAGCACAATACGTCGATGACTCAATACTGGGGTTAGTCAAAAGACATTTAGGTATCCAGTACTGAGTCATACGACATGCAGCAGGAAAAACACGCGAAAGTTGAGATAAAACAACATGTCTATGAGTCAAAGTTTGAGGTTTTTTATTCTTAACTACTGACCTACAAGGTGTTGCTTGTGTAGCACAAAAATCGGTAGCTCCGGAGGCAAAAACAGAAGGTTCGGAGGTAAACTTTGAATGTTTTTGACTCATAACAGCAGGTTGCATGTTCCTGGCATTCGGTTTAACATGTGCAGCAAATTTTGCATGAAAGTTATGAGATCTAGCAATCATTCCTTCCCTTTTCTGTTGTTTAGCTAGTCTATAACAAAAATCTATGACATGACCATCTCTACCACAGTAGGTACAACGAAATTTAACTTTGTGTTCATGTCTAGATGAGCAAGCAATATTTTTATTTGAAATTGAATGAGACAACACTCCCGCAGATTTGAAAACCACTTCTTTTTGTTTAGGAGTTGTTTGAATTAAACCACTTCTTAATGACTTTACAGTTTTAGGTGGATGTGCCTTGGCATGAGCATGAGAATCAAAACTTAAACCAGTTTTATCATTGCAGGACTTGGAAGAATTCAGCAACAAGTTTAGGTTCTTATTCCCATTACAAACCCGATCTAATGTCCTATGCATGTTATCAAGTTTATTGGACAGATCAAGACAATTTTCACATGAAGTTTTTTCTTTTAATTTGCAATTGGAACAAAATTTAACTTCATGAGAACGTAAAGCATTGTTCAATATAGAAATTTTATTCATAGCATCTTGCAGCTTCTTATCAAAATCATCACAACTAGAACAATGCAAGTCAATTATAGAACAAGAAGCATCTTTTAAGTTTCCAATATTAAGTGCAGCAAGCTTTTTGTTCTTTTCAATTTCAAGTTCAAGTTTATCAAGTGTGGAGGTATGTGCATTTCTTAGGGAGGACAATTGTTCATAGATTAAATGACATCAGGGACAAGAATCATCACTAGAAATCAAGGTTTTCAAATGGTTGATTTCAGATTCTAGTGATTCAATTTTAGCAGCATTATCCCTAAGCTTTTTGTCTTTTTTCTTAACAATAATAGTTGCACGACAAGTTGCATCACACATTTCATTACAGGTAGAACATATCTCACCGTCGTCATTGTTGTGTTCTACATCCTCCTGACATAGCTGAGGAGGTTGTGCGCCGAACCTCCATCCACCAGGACATCGTAGAGCTGGACATTATTGATGGTAGGAGAAACCATCAACGACAGTTGTCCAACCCCGATCATGTTTCTTGGACAGTCTGTAGCATCGAAAGTGATGGGAGTGTCCATCCACTGCCGATGGGGCTCTGCCTTGGCGGTAGGAGCTGTGGCGGCCATCTCCCGACGCATTGTCTTGAGGACGCGGCGGGAGGTGATATCCCAGGACCCCCCATATATGGTGTTGAGGGTCTTCTGGCGCTCGTTGTCAGAGACGTCAGAGTCGTCATCGACGGTATTGTACACAGCCTTCAGGACCTTCTTGGGGTCCTGAAAGCTTAGCTCCGGATCTGCTGGAGCTTCGTCGACTTCTTGCTTTCCTTCCCGCTGGTGGAAAGGAGCTTCTTCCCGGCGTTTGTTGAAGCGCTCAACAAGGTTCTAGACTGTAAGACCTATTGTGTTGAATACATTGGCTTGTTGTGAATACACTTTCTTTGACGATAAAAGTTTTGAATATCATCAAAACACCTTTTTATTAAGATTCAACTAGTTCTGGTTAGCCCCGGTGCTAGGTTCTACTAGCTTTTGTTAGCTCCGGCTCAAGGTCCGGGTTGCTCTGGCAAGGTTTGGAAGTTGACCGCAATGCTTCTGTTTTTCATTTGCAATGTTTCATACTTGCTTTAGATCTCTGGAAAGATTGCTTAGTATTCATTTGCTAAGTCTTTGGTGCATTTTTGGTTGACATGGATGATATCGTGTTACTGTGGTTTTGCAACATGCTTATGTGAGGTTCTCACGTAAGGTGTTGTGTTCGGAACTAACTTGAGTCAAGTCGAGGACTTGGGCTCGTATGGATTGGTTGTTTATTCATGTGCAGGTGTTGCTTGAGTTCAATACATGGCTGGTGGTGGGATCCATTGGACTAGTCTCAGGGAGGAGATGAGGTTTCAACAACCAAATTCAGGAGGAATTATGGTTGAGCTGATCAGGAGGTTGCGCAACATAATTGAATCAAGAACAATGCATGTGAAGGTATCGTGGACGTCATTGGAAGATGTTTGCACGTGTGCAAGGAGTGCATGGACGTGGCTACATGGTTTCGAGATGTGATGAAGAGATGTGGACATAAAGAGTTGGTCGGAAAAGTCCAACCGACTAGGTTATGGACTCAGGCTGCGGCTGAGTCGGGTTTGACTCAAATATGGAAAGATTTGAGTTAGTTATGATAGGATTTCGTGTGGGTCATGAATTTGAGTTGTTTAGGAATGTGGGATACGTTTCTAAGGTGTTTGGAAGTCTTAAGGTTGCTTCTATCTGCGTATAGAAGAATCCTAAGCAGTTATGGAAAGTTACGATTTGTGAACAGAGTAGGATTAGGTTCCTGATCTGAGTTGAGTTGGCTTTCAAGCTGGTTATATAAGCAAGGGAGCCCAGAGCTCGTGGGACACGACTTTGGGGTTGTTCCTCTTGTATTCTATTGAATAAAATTCATAGTTTGAAAGAACTTTTGTGCCTTGTTCGTCCGACTTGTTCCAGACAAGTTTTACTCGTCGAGTTTCTAGACAGTACTACCTTTCGTCTGTGGTTTTATTATAACTCGAGTTTTACAAATCCAATTGATGTGATTCTTTTTGAGTTGTCTTCAAAACTTGATTATCTATCATCTGTAAAAATTTCATGGTCATTGGATTTGTGATTTCTGATCTACACAAGTTTCTTTGCAGCGTTCCAGAACTGTTTTTCTCGGGTAGGACAGATTGACCTTTGTTCGATCTTTCAATCATAACTTGAGTTTTTCTCGAGGGATTTGAGTGATTCTTGTTGTGTCATATTCGTGACTTGATTCTCTCTGATATCTATCACTTTTGTCACGATGAAACACGTTTATATTAGACTCACACACGACTTATTTAACAGATCGTTTTTCTGCCGAAGGGGTTGGGATTTAATTATTTCTGCTGCGTAAGATTTTTATAAATCTACCATTCACTCCCCCCTCTGGTAGCTTTTCACGTGCTCTTCGATCCTACATGGACCTCGTGGCAATCTTCAAGATTGTGAGTGTTCGTTTTGTGGATCATACACCACATCTTTAGACTGTCACCGTCTTCACACGAAGGTTGAGGTCGCTTTTCGAAGCGTGGCCCCCGACTACCCGGAGCTACAGCTGCTGCAGTAGTAGGCGTGTCGACCGACGGCTTCTTCTTGTCGTTGGACTTTTTCTTCCTTTTTCCACTACCGGAGGTAGTGGCTTCAGCTTTGGAGGAGGTGGCTTGGAGTGCATTTCATGGCTCTCCGCAACCCGGACGCACTTGTCGGCCAAGATGAAGAGTTCTATGACGCTAGTGACTTCTTTCGTCGCCAGCTTCTCCAACATCTTCTTGTATCTGACACCCTGTCGAAATGCAACAACGACAAATGCGTTGGAGATGGAAGGAATGGTATTCCGTACCTGGGAAAACTGCTAGATGAACAATCGCAAAGACTCCGCCGACTTCTATTGTACGACAAAAGTGTCCAATTCTGTGTCAGACCAGGTGTAGGAACTCCTGAAATTGGAGGTGAACTGTTGGCAGAGCTCCGTCCAACTGTTGATGGAGTCAGGCGGAAGATTCATGAACCAGGACCTAGCCGTCCCAATCAGAGCCACGGGGAAGTAGTTGGCCATCACAACCTCATTGCCACCCACCGCGAGGATGGCGATGGAGTATATATGGAGGAATTCAACAGGGTTGACGGTCCCGTCGTATTTCTCCGACAAATGAGGCCAGAACTTCTGAGGCTATGGGACCATGCGTAGGTGCATGGCCAAGGCTAAACAGCCGCCCCCACTCCTAAAGGAGAAGGGGTTTTCTGAGCCTCTCGCCTCTCGCAAGCGCGCTCATATGGACACAGCCGTCCTGCTGCCTGTAATGGCGGTCAAGCTCTGACTGCAGATCATGGATCGAGAGCCTTGACGCGGTGTGGGTGCGACGTGCCCCAGAGGACAACGACATAACTTGTTGAGACACAACGCGCCTCTTGTGCTGTGATACGTGGGGACCAAGTCTTCCAGACAAGGTCCTACGCTGTGAAGGTGCCTGCCCTGAGGGAGGGGGGACCTTGGTTGCTGATAGCATCGGCTACGGCTGCAACCAGATACTGCACATTAGCGCGTCACTGCTCCATTGCACCCTAAGGTGCTCCAGGCGCCAGTCGTCGCTCGAGAAGAGTACGCACATCGTTGATTGCATTCTCCGGGTTATTGTGCATCGATGTAGTGACCGACGCGAAGACACCATCCTATTGTCCGGTGTTGATTGCTAGAGCAGGTGGTGGTGGTGGTGGTGCAACAACACCCGCCGGGACAACAACACCGGTCGGTTGTTGAATGTTGGAGGGATTCCCTCCGTCAAGCTGTCCGGTGTCGCCGTTGGATGGTGCTGCTGCAGAATTCACTATCTCAAAATCTCAGGCGAACCCCTACCTTGCACGCCAAATGTCGAAGTGTGGACTAGGACATTTCCCCCGGTACTACTAAAATATAGTTCGCGGAGGTTCGCATTTGGTTTGGGCGCGCGGAGATTAAGAACGAGATAGAGACACGGAGGGTTTTACGTGGTTCGGGTCGCCTGAGCGTAACACCCTACTCCACGGGATGAGTGTTGATGTATGAGTATGTTGTGGCTTGTGTGCGTATGAGCTTAGTTGTCTCTGTATTGTACGATGCATCCCTTTTATAGTCCAAGGGCTGGCCATTACATTGTCAATCTGGCCCGACATGTGGTCTCGACGGTGTTTAATTACCTAATACACGATTCGTAGGTATTAAGTGTAGTTAACAGTGTGATGACGCGACTTAATGATGGCATTACCAGTATTAACAGTCCTCTAATAGTGTGTCATTAACATGATATTAATGACACACAATCAAGTCTTGTAACGGTAGCTTTAACTACCCCTTAAATGTCCATGCTGTTGGAGATCCACCAGAATTCCCGTTTTAGGTTTAGGTCCGGAGGCTCGACACGTGGCGGCCTCGGAGCTTCCCATCGTGGGGAGGCAGGTCCGGAGCCACTATACACGTGGCAGCACCGGAGATTCCCTCTACTGGGGGTTAGGTCCGGGATCACTGGACACATATCAAGACCGGAGCTTCTCTGGGTAGGGAGTTGGGTCCGGCCTTGCGTTACACGTGGCAGCGCCGAAGCTACTCAAACGAGGGAGGCGAGTGCAGTGCTGTGTAATACGTGGAGCCTTTATATGTCTTCAACTCGAACATGTAGAACTCTGTAGCCGATACGCAGAGTACCGATAACGGTGATATTCAATTGCTGTCTTTGCTGATCGAGCGCGTAGAAGTTTGAGGCCTCAGCTATCCGCTAGTCGGGAAAGTCAATATCGTCTTAAAATGCAACTTGGAAATAAGGTATTTCCAAGCGGGATGGTCAACACATGGCGAAAGATAAGTAATCTAGTGGTCTGGCCAGCATTAAGTGTTAAAAATCAATAAAACTCAGAGCTGGAAGTCTAACTAATAAGGCCTGTCTGATTACTTCTCACGTGCAGACTCTAAACAGATATTGTTTATACTTGGCCAATCGAATTTCTCCTATGACGTGCTGCAAAAGCGGCTAAAGATCTTCATCATCTCCATTTTTGTCCAGAACGTATCATCTTATTCCTGTTGAAGAGTCTAATCGTCAACCAACACTCACGGAGCTTAGTGTTTAGGCCAAATCACCACTACTAATAAATTTGGTATTCAGACATGGATGGTACGGTAGAGGATCAGGTTCTGGTTCGCAATTGGAGCCAAGAAGAGTGGAAGTCTCTATAGGCTAGCTATTTAGGCTCCAATAAGATGAAAATAATTCTCTGACGCATGGTGCATGACTGTCTATGTCACCGATTCTTCATGTTGCGATTGGAATCTTCTCCAAGATGGTCATGTATGTGTAAATGTGGATGCAGTTTTATTCGCTTCAGCTTCCATTCGATGAATGGGGTGGAGAGGGATGATCCGTAATAATAGGAGAATCTATTTTTTCTCTTGTAATAAAGGTCTGAATATCTTTTCCGCACCGGAAATGACTTAAGGCAATCACAATTCGTCAAGCTCTAACAGTGGCAAGTGATTGTGAAAGATGTTTTAGCCTAGTATGGTTAAGTACTTTCAACAGCACTTTTCATGTTCTGAATTCGATTTTCTATGAAGTAAATTTTATGTTTAATTTTATAATATTAAATACAAATACTTTTAAAGAGGTACTCATGAGTATCAAACTTATGGCGTACATACACAAAGTGTGAGAGGATGAACATGATGCGGGCGCTAATGTTGGTCTATGAACTTCAGTAAATGTGCATGTTTAACCATCCAATTTTGTAACTTTGTTCTTAGACAATAGAATTGTGAGTGTCGGTATTTATATTCATTTGTAATAAGATAACCATAACCTACATGAAAAAAAGGTGGGGACTTGGAGATATCAAATCCCTCATAGCAGGATTTGAATCTTGTTGATTTGAATTTGCTAGACAAAACTCTAATGTATTGGCAGATATTTTGTCTCGTTCCACAAAAATGTTGATTTGCAATATTTCAGTTGGTGTTACTAAAAAGTGTATTTGGAAAGCATTTTACAATGATGTTACTTAATCAATAAAGTATCATATTCTCTAAAAATAAAATTTGTATTTACGCTAATAAATTAGTTGTTTAGACTATTTTTTTAGAAAATGGGAATATCCCAGCCTTTCTTTCTTCCGACTGCCAATTATTACAAATAAAAATGACTCACACCTGATCTGTCACAACGATAGTTTAAACTAATTAATCAATAGAAACACTTAACTATTCCTTTTTTAGACCCCTCTTATTTGAGTGTTTTATTATTTGACCCATTTAAAACAAATATTTTCTATTTCAAATTTTTACTAATAACCTATCCGAATATATATTTGCAAGATCTGACTTATATAGTGTGATAAGACATATAAAAAAACAGACATGACTAAACGTCATTTAAAAAAAAAGAGTTGACTTTTAATTATCCTGCTCCTCCTGAACACGTGTCGGAACAGGCGTGCGCAGCCCGAGCCCCGAGGCCAGACTCGGTCTTTCCTTCCATCGCCCCCCGCGGCCTACTGCTTGCTACTCCTCCGCCTCCGCCGCCACGCGCGTGTGAACCCTAGCATGGCGAAGCCGGCGCGATCGCCAACGCTGGATGCCTCGCCGACCCCGGAGAAGCCCCGCTCCGCGTCCGGATCGGGGCTCCGGTCCCTCGCCAGCGCCGCCTCCGGGTGGTGGGACCGGTGGGGAGTCATGGGCTCCAGCCTCTCCAAGCTCGAGAGGGCCTTCGGCGACCAGTTCCCCGAGGGGGAGCGCTACTTCGGGCTCGAGAACTTCGGCAACACCTGCTACTGCAACAGCGTCCTCCAGGTGAGGTGCCCCCGATCCCCCAACTCCGTGGACGCGATTGCGCGCCGGCGCCGCGAGTGCCTTGCGTTGACTCGTTCGCTGCGTGCCGCGTAGTGTTCGGATTATTGGAGTTCCGGTGTGTGGTTAGGCCGTTGCCTCTGGAACAGTTAATGGGCGGTTGAGTTAGGTATCATGTCTCGTTGTTTAGGATTTTTGCTTGCATGGACCAGGGGCCACCAACTGCATTTGAGTTTGTTTGGGCGGATGGAAGCATGGGAGACGACAATCATTATGTTTGTATTTCGCTAGTGATGGTGATTGGCATGCCTGTTATATTATGGGTTGAATGCTTAATCTAACGGGTGGTCTCTAATGTGATGCACACAAACTTGTATATATAGGAAAGAAGAACTGATATTTTTTTACGATAAAGATATTCATTGTTACATTTTGTCATCTTTATAAGTTCTGTGTCCTTGCCTCAACAACCATTTAGAATCCTCATTCACTTCTGAGTACGGCATTTCTTTCCTAACATATCTCTGGCTTTGTAATGTTAGCTTTCAACTAGTGACGATTTGAAACTGCTGAAGTGTTATTTGCGGTCTTCGATATGTCATAAATCTTTTGTACTGCATACATATCTTTTTTTTAGATGTAATTCAATATTTTATTTTTTCACATGAAGTTTTGAGCCAACTTTGGGAAATTATGCCACTAAATGTTCTCCATGCTTAGCTATGGAAGATTGATAAACTTGCTAACACTGACAACAGTTGTGTGTCAGTTCGTGAAATTTCAAATTCATATTCTTTACAGGCACTTTATTATTGCAAACCATTTCGGGAGCAGTTGCTGGAATTCCAATAACAGGAATCCTGAAGATGTTGAAGAAAGTCTGCTAACATGTTTAGCAGATCTGTTTTCACAGGTGATAGTCTACTTTGTGGTATTGTGGTTGTGAAATTTATAGAAAACTAATAAGTATGATATGCTATATTTTTTTTCCATTTGGAACTAGAAAATATGTTAATTGTGCAGTATATTGCAGATTTTCATACATAGTTTCTCCATTTTTTTTTAATTTTTGGTTGGGATGTGAGTGACTTGGTGGGAGATGGTTTTAGTTATTGCATTTTATTTTGAATCATGATGACATTCACCAGACCTTGAATTCCATTTAATTTTATCTGCTAAAATGACAATGCAAATCTGAGTGTCATGACCCTCATGGGTACTATTTTAGAGCTTCTTTCTTCCCAGAAGTGATGTACAAGACAGAAGTCATGATCCTTTTGTGTTTCCTTGCTATTTAGAAGAAATGACTGACACTGATTGCATATCATGTTGATTAGTCTAGTTGTTTGTAACGTCTTACCTATGTGCAATGACTGTGGATAAGTCTGTATTGCCTTTCCTAGCTCAGTTTATAACTTTCTCTGAAGCTGCATATTCCTCTTTATTTATTTATTTATAACTGATTATGTTGTAATGATATAGCCGGTCCCAAGCCCGGGTAAAGGAGGAGGGGTTGTGATAGGCTTGGCGAACCAACAACTAAAATTATAGCCATTTTCATGGAAATGAAACCTATTGGAAATTCGTTGGGGCGTAACCCTTTTTGCGACGCGCCATACCGGAACCCGGGTATGGTGTTAAGTGGGCGAGGGCTGGGTCACCACCGCCTTAGTGGCGTGCCATATCTGAACCCGAATGTGGTGTTAAATGAGCGAGGGCCGGATCGCCATCACCTTAGTAGCGTGCTACATCATCGCCCGAATGTAGTGTTAAGTGAGCAAGGGTCTTTGCATCTTCCTCGACAGATGCGAAGGGTAAGGAAGCTAGCTGAGAAAACTAGGTTTCGGGTGGGTAGTTGGAATGTAGGATCCTTGACGGGAAAGCTACGAGAGTTAGTGGATGTTGCGATTAGGAGGCGTGTAAATATCCTTTGTGTACAAGAGACTAGATGGGCAGGTCAAAAGGCGAGAGAGGTTGAGAATACCGGTTTCAAGCTTTGGTATTTTGGCTCGACTGAAACTAGGAATGACGTAGGTATCCTAATAGATAAGAGCCTCAAGGATGGAATAGTGGATGTCCGTAGATGAGGGGATAGGATCATCCTAGTCAAGGTAGTTGTGGGGGACCTTATCTTGAATGTCATTAGTGCTTATGCCCCAAAAGTTGGGCTCGACATGAGCACTAAGAGACAATTTTGGGAGGACTTGGAGGATATGGTTAGTAGTGTACCGGTAACCGAGAAGCTCTTCATAGGAGGATATCTCAATGGTCATGTAGGTACAACTAACATAGGTTTTGAGGGGGTACACAGAGGTTTTGGGTATGGCGATAGAAACCAGGAGGGTAAGGATATCCTAGACTTCTTCGTAGCCTATGACCTATTGGTAGCTAACACCCTCTTTAAGAAGAGACTATCTCACTTAGTGACCTTTACTAGTGCCTAACATTCTAGTCAAATCGACTATATCCTCACCAGGAGAAGGGAGTGAGGGGCATGTTTAGATTGTAAGGTGATTCCTGGGGAATGTGTTGTTCTACAACATAAACTTGTGGTAGCTGACTTTCGTTTCCACGTGCGTGTGTCACGAGACAAAAGTGCTAAAACCGCAAGAACAAAGTGGTGGAAGTTGAAGGATGAAGTGCAACAATCATTCAAAAGGAGGAGGACCTTGGAGCGAAGAGGAAGATGCGGATAGTATGTGGGTGAAGATAGCGACTTACATTAGGAAGGCAGCTAGGGAGGTGCTTGGGTGGACAAAAGGTAAGAAACTTGTAGATAAAGACACTTGGTGGTGGAATGAAGATGTACAAAAAGCTATTAAGGAGAAGGAGTCTTATAAGAGCTGACATCATGAGAGAAGCGCAAGTAACATGGTGAAGTATAAAGAGGCTAAGAAAAATGCAAGACGTGTTGTGAGTAAAGCAAGGGGGCAGGCCTATGATGCGATATATGAGAGGCTAGGGACAAAAGAAGGCGAAAAGGATATATACAAGATGGCAAAACTTCACGAAAGAAAGGTGATAGATCTCAACCAAGTCAAATGCATTAAGGATGAGGCAGGTCAAATTCTATTGAAGGAGGAAGAAATTAGGAACAGATGGCGGGACTACTTCAATGGACTATTCAATGACGGGAATGAGAGTATTAGGTTCCAGTTGGATGACTCATTTGATGACACCAACAGACGATTCGTGCGGAGGATACAAGAGTTTGAGGTTAGAGAGGCCTTAAAAAAGATGAAAGGAGGAAAGGCCCGCAGCTCCGATGATGTCCCCATTGAGGTGTGGAGATGTCTGGGGGATGTAGCAATAGTATGGCTCACTAAACTATTCAACTGCATTTTTCAGTCAAACAAAATGCCTGAAGAGTGGCGGAAAAGTATTTTAGTACCCATCTTCAAAAATAAAGGAGATGTTCAAAGTTGTATTAATTATTGAGGAATTAAGCTCATGAGTCATACTATGAAGCTCTGGGAGAGAGTGATTGAACACCGCTTGAGGAAAGTGACCAATGTCACTAAAAACCAGTTTGGTTTTATGCCTGGAAGGTCCACTATGGAGACGATTTTCTTACTCTGTCAGCTTATGGAGAGGTATAGGGAGCAAAAAAAAAGGATCTACATATTGTGTTCATTGACTTGGAGAAGGCATACGATAAAGTACCAAGACCGGTCATGTGGTGGGCACTAGAGAAACACAAAGTCCCAACAAAGTACATTAACCTTGTCAAGGATATGTACGATAATGTGGTGACAAGTGTGCGCATAAGAGATGGTGAGACCGACACTTTTCCTATCACAATAGGGTTACAACAAGGATCAGCCTTAAGTCCTTACATCTTTTCCTTAGTGATGGATGAGGTGTCGAAGGATATACAAGGGGATATCCCTTGGTGTATGCTCTTTGCTGATGATGTAGTGTTGGTAGATGAAACTAGGGATGGTGTTGATAGAAAATTGGAGCTATGGAGGCAGACCTTAGAGTCTAAGGGGTTTAGACTTAGTAGAACCAAAACCGAGTATATGAGATGCGACTTTAATGATGTCGGGTGCGAGGATGGTAATGTTAGTTTACAAGGACAAGTAGTACCTAGGAGAGACACATTTCGATATTTAGGATCAATGTTACAAAGCAATGGTGATATTGACGAAGATGTTTGCCACATGATCAAGATCGGGTGGATGAAGTGACGACAAGCATCTGGAATCTTATGTGATAAGAAAGTTCCACAAAAATTAAAAGGAAAATTCTATAGGACAGTAATCAGACTTGCGGTGCTGTATGGAGCAGAATGTTGGCCAACTAAAAGGCAATATGTCCAACAAATGAGTGTTGCGGAGATGCGCATGCTACGGTGGATGTGCGGTCACACAAGAAGAGACAAAATTAGGAACGAGGTGATACGTGATAGGGTAGGGGTGACACCGATTGAGGAGAAGCTAGTCCAACATCGCCTACGGTGGTTTGAGCATATCCAGCGGAGGCCTCCAGAAGCACGGTTAACAATGGGATTATAAAGAGAGAAAATTTTAGGAGGGGTAGAGGTCGACTAAGGTTGACATGGCAGGAGGCGGTGAAACGGGACTTAAAGGATTGGGACATACCTAGAGATTTGGCTTATGATAGGACTACATAGAAATTAGCAATTCATGTGCCAAAATCTTAGTTTATTCGTAATTTGTTACTCTTTTCTTCTTTCTTATTAACCCATTTCTAAAATAAATAAAATGTAGAATCTTATTTTATTTGTATTTTATTTTTTCTTTCATTTTATTTTCTGTTATTTTTTTTTCAAAATTGTTGGGTTTCATTTCTAGCCGACCCCAACTTGTTTGGGACAAAAGCTTAACTGTTGTTGTTGTTGTATTTATAACTGATTAGTTTGGAGTTTGTAATATTACGTAAAGTTTTTTTTTTTTTTTGAGTGGAGTAATATTATGTAAAGTTCTGACTTACTATTAGAGCAATTGCATATACCTATTACAGATTCTAATAGCTGTTGATTGTTAACTTATTTTTTGTTGCATCTATGAATATGATTGTGACTGCATCTGCGTGGCTGTGCCTACATAACATGAAGCTTTTGGTAGATTGTTTTTTCTTTTGATAATAACGTGGCTGATATTCTCTGCAGATAGCTGCATCGAAGAAAAAAACTGGCGTTATCGCTCCAAAGCGTTTTGTTCAAACGGTTAAGAAACTGAATGAATCATTTCGAAGTTTTATGCATCAGGTAACCTGCAGATGTTTTACTGTGGCGCAACATCACTACATCAGCCCAATTGTCAGATCATTGACCTGATTAGCATCAGCGGATCTTGCTAGTATGATTCAGTAATACAATGCCCCAGCTATTTGTATGATCTCCACACCTTTAGTTGCATTGTGCATGGTTCTTATGTAGAATTTCCCTCTGTTGGCCCAACCATTTTTTTTAAGTTGGCTAGAGTTTTGAACCTTTAGATTTGTCCCCTTTGTCATCTCCTGTAAAAACAAAACAAAGTGAATCACAAATGCATTTTTCATCTCTTCTGCTTCTTAAGTTTAAACAAGCAAAAGAGTAAACTATCCAACAGTAATTTATCCTTTTTGCTTTGCTCTGTAGGATGCCCATGAATTTTTGAATTTCTTGTTGAATGAGATTGTTGATATTCTGGAAAAAGAGTCTAGTTCTGCAACGAATTCCCCTGAGACGACGTCTCCTGAAAAAATGTCAAATGGTGCAGCAGTGCATGGAGTCAGAAAAGAGCCACTGGTTACATGGGTACATAAGAATTTTCAGGTAACTGCAATCTATTGAAAGTAAACGTAGGTTATTTAACTTGTAATCATTAATTGAGCTGAACTCAATGGTTACCTTTCCACTATGCAGGGTACTTTAACCAATGAAACCAGATGCCTAATGTGTGAGACCGTAACTGCTAAGGATGAGACCTTTTTTGACTTAAGTGTTGACGTTGAGCAGAATAGTTCAGTTACAAGCTGCCTGAAGAGTTTCTTTTCCACCGAGACTTTAAATGCTGATGATAAGTTCTTCTGTGACAAATGCTGCAGGTAACAAATCTAGATGTCATGTTAACGTTAAGTCCCAATGATTTATCTTTTGGTGGCGTTGGGACTTGGGGGGATTACTTGAGGCCTTGTTCATTACAAAGGCTTTGTTAGACATCTTAAGTGGCCTCAGGATGTTAGTCTAAAAAGTTGTTAGACCCATTTGGTTTGGATGGCAGTATGACATAAAAGTTTTAAGATAGAATTGCAATACAAAAGGCACTAGTTCATGATTTCATTTACCACTGGTAAACCAGTTTCTCTCATTCCAACTGTGGTCGCTTTGTCTTGGGTAGATGGAGGAAAGAAAGATGCATAAAGAATAATCATATCAGAAGGAACTGCCTTGCCTGGGTTTCTTGTAACAAGTACTGAAATCATTTTGTTTTTTTTGGTGTGTTTATCATGCAGCTTGCAAGAAGCAGAAAAAAGGATGAAGATAAAAAAGGAACCACAAATATTGGTGGTCCACCTAAAGCGATTCAAGTTCATTGAGCAGATTAATCGGCACAAGAAACTGTCATATCGAGTGGTGTACCCCTTGGAGCTGAAGCTCAATAGCATATCTGATGATGCAGACTGTGAGTATTCTCTCTTTGCCGTGGTGGTCCACCTTGGGAGCGGCCCCAACCAGGGACACTACGTAGCCAAAATCAAGAGCCATGATCATTGGTTGTCCTTTGATGATGACAATGTTGAGATGATCCCTGAGTCCACCCTGCAGACATTCTACGGCTCTTCCCGTGAATATTCTAGCAATACAGATCATGGCTACATCCTGTTCTACGAGCGTGTTGATGGGAGCTGCCATGAGAAGACCGACTCTCACAAGGCTGGAGCGTGACCCGGGACTTGGAATATGGGTGGTTTGGTTTTTATTTAGACGGAACTTTAAAATTAATAAGGATAGGATCATATGAACATGCAATTCTTTGTTCTTTTACCAACCTTAGCCATTGTACATTTCGGATAGAGTAGATGTACAGTTTGAAAATGAAAAGTGATTTGGAGTTTTCATCGAAGTTTTCATACAGGATCGGTCCGCAGACCTGTAAACCATTTGGCTTTGTTTCCAGGATTTTTATTGGTGACAATGTTTGTCTATGATGGATCCCCTGCTCTATGTTTGTATCCATGCGCTCTGTTGCCGTGATTTCTGAACTAGGAAATCGCACGTTAAATTGCTGAACTAGTTCTTGTTTTTAGAGTTGATCTAAGTCAAACTAATCTAAATTTGATTATATATATAGAGAAGTACTATTTATCATCAGGTTCACCATGATTTATATTTTCAAAACATATTTATTTTACTTTGATCAATTTTAAAAATAAACTTCCAATAGAACCGGAGCAGTATTTTAGTGGCAATGCTACATGCCTACATTCACACAGTGGAGAGACGACGTTGGAGAGCACCGGGGCACCGTGCTCGTGGAAAGGCTAGGAGAGCACGGAGCATCGGGGCCTGAGCGCATTCCGGTGTCTTGGATCGGAAGCGAGCGAGCAAGCCGGAGGCGGACTGGCGGAGGCCGAATGGGCTCCTCATCCACCCGGGCAGCGGCCACGCCGGCGCAAGGTGGCGCTCTGCCTCGCGCTCCTCACCCTGCAGTACGGCGCCCAGCCCCTTATCTCCAAGCGCTTCGTTCGGTAAGGAGCCCCCGCACCCACCTCTCACCGCATCGCCTAGGACGTCGGCCCTCGGTTGCTTTTACATCTCCGATGACCTTAGCTTTCCTGGAACGCTGTTGTTGGTGCACCTGTTCGATTTGGAAACGGACGAAGCAGCCCCCCGTGGTGGTAGATTCCGTTAATGCATCCTCTTCACGTCAGGCGTGTGCAAATAGTTTGCGGAGGGGGCACAACTAAGAGCTAATTTGCCAACTGAAACGCGTTGATCAAGTGGGCGATGCACATGGCTCCATGGCTGCAATTATTAATGGGAATGACTAGTATGTAATATGATTTATTGTGTAATCTCGCAAGCATTCATCCTCAACTATTAGATATCCATCCTAGGGTGGTTGCATTTTTATACTTAACCCCCTCTACATGTGTTTCACGTGAAGGGAGTTAAGTAAAAAAACACAACCACCTTAGGATGAACATCTAATGGTTGAAGATGAATTATTGGATGATTGCACCATAAGTCAGATTACATACTAGTCATCCCCATTATTAATTTGGCCTCACTGCTTGTTTGATTATTTGGTTAGTGTAATACTTCCGTGTTTGAGGTCAAGCACTGAGGCCTTGGATGCTCGAATCATATAACCCTGTAAAAGCTGAATTAGCATGTGTTTTCTTTTGCTCTTTTAAACAAAAATAGACGTAGACACTCACAAAGATGCACGAGTACTCACTCCAATGAATCTACGCACACACACCCTGACATATGAGAGCCTACGAGAGACTGGGCCGGCTGTTTTTCTACGGGGATGTCGCCTACTATTCAAAGAATAATTAGCCATAAATACAACACTTGTGAGGACTCAAACCATAGAGGAAGAATGTAGGGAAAATCCTGCCGAGGCAATTGTATTTGTTTTGGGGTTATAGTCGATGGTTTTTTTAGTTCCATCTCTACTGCAAAACTGGACATGAGAGTTTCTTCTCATCCAGCTGGGTGGGTTAGTTCCATTAACAAGGAACCTAACCAGCAGAGGAGTGTTTTTAGTTTAGAGTTTTGCATCCTTGATCTTGAAAAGCTAACTATATGTACTTTGAAATGTTGCTAGCAAGCGTAGTGTAAGAAGCCTACATATGGAGTTGATAAATGCTTGAATATGAAGTTCACTCTCTCATGCAACGACAGACATGCTACTCTTAGCAACTGATGAATCAGATGGGCACAACACTCATTGTACACTAATAAAACACTCAGCCAATTTCTCGCCATTGTACATTTGCCATGCTGCAGGTGTTAATATTCCTTTTATTCATGATCATGCACTTCTTACCACAGCTATTGCTGTTATGGGACCAATTAATATTAGAATGTTCTGAACACATTTTGTTTCTACTACTGCAGCCAAGGTGCTATAGTGACTTCACTAGTTCTTGCAACTGAAGCAGCAAAGGTCCACATTATTTTGATCCTTATACTTTCTTTTTTAAGAACGCAACCTGCCTGTTTCTGATTGTCTTTGCATGTGTATAGGTTATCTGCGCAATCATTTTATTGATCGCAGAGGGTAGTCTGAAGAAGTAATTCTGTAACTGGACTCTCGCTGGATCACTTACTGCGTCTGGACTCCCTGCTGCTATCTACGCACTGCAGAATAGTCTGTTGCAAATATCATATAAAAATTTGGATTATTTGACCTTTTTGATCCTTAACCAGACCAAGCTTTTATGGACGGCATTCTTCACATATCTTATTTTGGGGTATGTCCTTGTACAGCTTCGTATTCTAGATCCAGTATCTTGAAAATTCTCTTCTCGAGATAAGATCTTCTAAGGAAATAACTACAAAATATGTTCGTGACCATCCTATACTCTCTTAGTGATTGAATACTCTGTTTCGATTTTATCTACCTAATGCTATTGCTGGGATCAAATGATCATTACATAATGGAAAGTAGCACTCGTACCTCTGAGTTCTGATTTATGTATTGCTTTAGATTTTAACTAGAATATTATAATTTATGGAGCCCGGCCTTGTGACCACGAGGTCACGGGTTCAAGTCCTGGAAACAGCCTCTTGCAAAAATGCAGGGAAAGGCCGCGTACAAAAGACCCAAATGGGTCAGACCCTTCCCTAGACCCTGCACAAGCGGGAGCTTCATGCACCGGGCTGCCCCTTTATTATAATTCATGATCTGGAGGTGTATATGAACAGATCTGACCCACATGGGCAGTGTTGTCCAGGCGTCGCCTACCTAGGCGGCGACTAGGCGTCCAGTCGCTCCAGACCGTACGCCATGGCCGGTCGCCTCGCCTGGCCGCCGGGCGCCGCTCGCCGCGGCTGGGATGAGTGGGCAGAGGCACGCCGCTGAGGGAAGAGGGAGGGGGAGGAGAAAGGAGCCGCAGATGGCGCTGAGTTGAGGCGATGCGGCGGCCGGACCAGAGTCGGAAGACGAAGAAATTGGCGGCCGATCGGGATCGGTAGTTGGAAGCCTGGAACCGATAGTTTTAGAGAGGCTTAGGGTTTAGAAGGTATTGGGCCTAATGGGCCTTAAAACATACCAGAAGCACCGTGTCTGTACCTCTTCGTCCTCGATGCATCGCGTCCGTTCCCCGTCGTCCCGACGCATTGCGCCCGTTCCGCCGCCGCCGCCACACCTCCGCTCAAGGCCGCCGCCGCCATGGCTCCCCTGCTCCGGCCGACCACAGCTCCTGCTCCCCTGCCTCGTATCTCCGGCGCCGCCTGCTCCTCTACCCTGGGCGGTCGCCGCCGCTGCTTCTCCCCTGCTGCCCTCTCAGGCTGTCCGGACGCCTAGGCACCTAGGCGGTCGCCTGGGAGTCCAGTCGCCCCGCGGGCGCCTAGGCGCCCGGGCGCCCTTTTACAACACTGCACAGGGGATGGACTCTCGCGGTGTAAGAGGGGCTAACTTTCGTGACCTTTCTCGGCCGGGCTCCGATTGAGCTCCCTACACTACAATACTGTGGGGCCGGTCTTTCCCCACCAGCCAAGTTTTTTCTTGTCCAATTTGCTTATACATTTTTTTTTTATTTCAATTGAAGTGGCATAGGAGCCATTAGTAAACAAGAAGGGAGGGGGGAGACCTCAAGTCATGTTCACATAGCCTTTGACAGTAAGTTAGCTCAAGGATTTGAAGAGCTAGTAGTGACCAATGTTTCATGAAAAGTCAAATCACAACATTTAGTTTTAATGTTTTATCATGAACCCTGGATGACATAAAATCAGTGCCTCGGTGAATCAGCCAATCCTATGATCTATTTGAGCTATTTTTTAACATAAATTCATTGGCGACCAGGGGTTCCTGTGCCCTTATTATTGAAAATACGACAGTTTCACATGTTCCCTTTTTTTTAAAAAAAAATTTGTAAAAACTATGTAACACATAGAATTATGTAAACCTGCAAAAAGATCATTTTTCGAAATCATCTTTGATAGCAAGATTCAAAAATTAAAAGTGGCACTGTTTGCAAATGATGAACAGTGCCATATTGATTCATTTCCACTTTCTTTTTCTTGACATCTAGGATGAATTCGATGCTGAAATTATGTGTACCTTCATTTGTACCACACGTAATATTTTTTTGGCAATTTTTTGAAGCATTGCAATTTGCAACATATCAAATTCGCTAATCGGGACGCGGGAACCACTGGACACAAATTCTGCTTTTTTAACTATTATTTAGTTTGCATGTTCTAGTGAATTGTATTCACTATTCATAATATTCTTCAAAATGTCTTATTCATGATACTTTTTCACAAATCTAGTCAGGGTTGGGCCTATTGCAGCTAATTCCTGGCTAAGTTGTGTTGGGAACTACAGCTGGATTTGTAGTTCAGTTCACTAAAGATAACTTATTGCATGAAATGTGGAACTTATTTTAACCTTCCTCCATGATGTCACGTGTTTACTATATGATTGTTCAATTATATGAAGTAACTAACTCAACCATTAAAATTTGACTACTTTTTGCAATACCTTGCAGGCAAAGGCAATCACACAAACAAATTTTAGCTTTGACCCTCTTAATTTGTGCTGCTGTAACGCTGTTCTTCTAAGTGTTGGGGAGAGTAGCAGCAAAGGTTCTAAGGGAGGTGGCCCTGACTATGTTTTGCTCTATGGGGTCATTCCTGTCACATTCACATCCATGCTGTCTGGGTTGGCATCTTCTTTGTGTCAGTGGGCATCTCAGGTTGGACGTACTTGCCATGTCACTTTCCTGGAAATTATTCATCTCCACTGCTAATATATTCAGTAATATAGTGCAGGATAAAAAGCATACCTCTTATATGATGACTATAGAGATGTCATTTATTGGAAGTATTTGCTTGTTAGCAACTACCTACCAGTCACCAGATGGAGAAGCTATCAGGAAATATGGTTTTTTCCATGAATGGACATTGTGGACTTTGGTGAGCATATATTTGTTATCCTGTTATGCTTTACTCCCCCTACTTTTTGATAGATCTTGGACACGTCTTTTGGTGTGTGCTCAAAAACCAAATCTTGTTTACCATTTAACTGTAGGTGTCCAAATCTAGTTTCCAAAAATAACCAATTGGTTTGGCTGAAATGTACCAGCATCATTATTGCGTATCACGTCCTGAAGCTACATCCATAGTCATAAGCAATTAAATCACCTGGATTCAGAGAGACTTAGTGTGCACCCTGTACATTACACCTTTTAGTCACTATTAAGCTTAACAACTCCAAAATTGTATGTTTTTTTAGTTTTTACTCAAAACATGTTATTATGGAAATGACTTAAAATATTTAAGACTTGTTTAGTATTTACTCCCTTAATGGTATGCTGATCGCCTGATCCTCACTTTGATCATCCCGACTGGATAATGCATTTCTATGTCTTAATCCACTGCTTACCTTCTTTTAAGGGCCAAAATATTGACATGGTCACTGCTTCATGTCACAATTGAATTTAATGCCGCTCTTTTGAAGTCATTGGTTGGAGTCTTACATTGGTTAAGAATGCACATGAAACCAATGGAAAAGGAATGGATAATGACCCAGCTTCCACTAGTTAAATAAATTGGAACCCTATCATCAAAGGGTGCAACATATCATCAAGTTTACTTGCAAGCTTTATAGTTTTTGAAAAGATGACCAAAATTACATGCCTAATCCGACACAGTTCATTCACAATGGAAACAAAAATGCTGTATTATTCGATTAAGTAATAACTGACAAGGTTCTTCATCAAATTTTGGGCCCCTAATCACCGTGCTTTTCGTCAGGTACCGGTCTTAATGAATGCTGTGGATGTAATTCTTGTTGGCCTTGTTACAACTTATGCAGGCAGCAGGCGTTGTTAGAAAGGCAAGTGCCTAATTGACACTACATGGAAAAGTGCCACCCCTTCTGTTTGCATCTGAAAACTGGGGTAACATGTTTTGCTTTCCAGGGTTTTGTCATAGTCTCAGCTCTCCTTGTAACTGCACTGCTACAATTTGTATTTGAAGGGAAGCCACCATCGCACTACTGCTTGATGGCATTGCCACTTGTCGCTACAAGCATATTCATTTACCAGAAGTATCCATATGTTGATAGGAAGAAGAAAGATTGACGTGCCGGTGAAGGGAAATTGCACATCAGCAGGATACAATGCTAACTTCGTGTTGAACCACATAAGTCTGGAATTTGTGCCATTAAATATGTCTAATATGACCCTTGATGTTTTGTCTGTCCATGGAGCTATGTATCAATTATCTACTGATCCGTATAGAATTAAATTAAAGGGAGGGGGGAGATCAGTTTCAGCAGTTAGACGGGTATTAGCTTGCATGTAACTTGCTTGTTGATGGTGATTTCATGTTAATTAAGCATTCACGAGTAATTGAATACAGCAAGACACTTTCTCTTAATGAGGAACCTACTGTATTTTTCATATATTAATTATCTCGATATGTGAACAATGAAGTTCAAACCTGTTTCTGTCATATCTTTGATTCCAACGAAGTTTAATCAAAGATTCAATCATGGATGTCACGTGCATGATCCTTCACTCAAAATCTGCACTCATTATTGTTATGCCTCTCTGGTTTAGATGGCTCGCTTGTGTCCATGTCACGTTCCCACTCTGGCAGGGCAAAGTAAGGTGTGTATGATGTGCTCGTGGTCCCAGCTAATGGTGGTATAGAGGGGCTGAGATATGATTAATCTTCTATTTTGTTGTGTTGTCCAGTAACTTATCTGACAGTTTTCAGCTTTTAATCAGATGTGTAAGCTTAGGTTCTCTTTATGTTGCCTCTTGCATATCTCAGTTGTTACCATCCTAATTTTTGCTTTTCTCTTTCAGATCATATGATTAATGTGCAAATGTTTACTGTGAAAGGCTCAAGTTCAAGCAACTTCCCTTTTTGAGGCAAAGAGGTAAATAAGCTATACCACGTTCCATCTCATTGTCAAAGGTGTTTCCTTCAAGTCTACTCAGATAGCAGCAGGTACGTTCTATGTCTACCAAATTGAGAAAACCACCGTGATGGCTAACCAAAGACTGCAACCAAATGAGAAACGGACCTGACGCTAGAAGAATACGTATCTGATGAATAGTACTCCTTCCGGATCTTTTTATTTGTCACCGGTTAGTTCAAAAATGAACTAGCCGGTGACAAATAAAAAGATCTGGAAGGAGTACAAAATTACAAATCTTTTTGACAACTAGCAACCTATACCACAAAAGTTCGTAGCACTAGCTTCACATAAGTACATAAACAATTATCGCATCCACCATCAAGGAGGATGCATGATTGATGACTTGCATGCACACCAAGGCTATAGACGAACAAAATGTGATAACTTACATATGTAACTCTCTCTGTCCAACTCCTAATCAATTAAGTTCTGACGCTTGGCATCAGTTGTCCGCTTTCCACCCTGCCGTCCTGCATTCTGACATTCAGAAAGAGAGGAGCACCAGTAAAGCGTAAGGAATTTTGAACCTGTTACTTCTATACTTGAACCAAGATCTAGTTTGCATACAATCTATTCTGTAGCGATAAGCTGCAAACTATAAATGCTGTGGTGCAGGTTTTTAGAACAGTTAGTTACCGTGCATCTGAACTCACGATGACTGCGAGAGTTGACTCCAGTTCATCATCACATGTGATTGTGGATGCCTGTCCAAATAACTCCTACTGGAAATGTCAGCCTCATCTGCCGCGTAAGGATCAGATTGGCCAGATGCAGCCGGAGGTGACCATACTGGTACAACCCCCCCTTCTCTGCCCGTCCAGCTGCTCGACGCCTCCGATGTGGTTGGCACGGCACCCTGCATACGGTGTAGGGTGTGCTGAAGGTTATGCTGCTGATGCACGCCGTTCATTCTGACAGCATTACCGGTTCCATCTTCGACTGTTTCTTCCCTCTCTGTCCGATGCTGCAAGTTCATGTTCCATGGCACCTCTGGCCTACTCTCCTGGCTGTTGTTCCCAAAATCTGCGGTGACTTCTGTTTCAGCTCTGACCAATGAGGAAGTTATGCTAGGGACCATCTGATCTTCTCGTCTCCGACCAGCCATCATTGGTGTCTGAATTGCAGTCCGGACTGGTTCTCTGTCTACTTCCATCTGCAATTCTTGGGGGAAATCGATTGGCGGCACCTCTGAGGAGTCACCAAGGCCTTCTTCCATTCCGTTCTCTATTGCAGCCCGAGAGGCTGCTTCGAGTTCCCACATCTCTGACAGTGCCTCCTGCAACCTGTAATTGGCTGCATCTAGCTCAACAATGGGCCGAGGGTAGTTGGAGCCAAGCTCAACTCCTGCAGCCTGAAGCACAGACCCTGGTGCATCCCAGGGGTGATGAATCCATTCCGTTGGCAACCTTGCCAGCTCCGGCAGCCATCGTCGGACATACTCACCGTGCGGGTCAAACTTGTACCCTTCAAACTGAAGAAACAGATTGCAAAATTCAGTTAGGCAGTCCAGACAAGATGGATTCAGAGAGGAAAACAATCTCGTGTACCTGAGGATTGTCAATGCGGTCGAGTTCACGGCCATCAGGGAGAGACCCAGAAATGTACTGCCAGCCTAATGCGTCGCTCTCGAGATCAGCATCCAACAATGTGTCCCAGAAGTATTTCATTCCCCAGCGCCATGGCAACTGGAGCACCTTGACGAAGAAGCTCGAGACGACGACGCGTATCCGGTCGTGCAGCCACCCTGTAGCCCAGAGCTCCCTCATGCCGGCGTCGACAAGAGGGTAGCCGGTCCTCCCCTGTCTCCAGACCTTGAAGTACACCTCATTGACCACCCAGGGAAAGAACCTGAGGTGCGACAGGAGGGGCTTGTCGAGGCTGCAGGGGTGGTTGAACGTGAGGTACCGTGAGTACTCGCGCAGGCCGATGGACCGGAGGAACAGGGTGCAGCTCTCCTCGCCAGCATGGTTGCCTTCGTTGCTCCACATCAGCTGCTTCATCCGGACCTGGTGGAAGACCTTGCGCACGCTGAGCTCGCCAAAGTGCAGGAACGGAGAGAGCAGGGACGTGCTGGTGCTATCAGCCTTCTTGCGGTTCACGGAGTAGTCCATCAGCGGGCCGTTGAGGAAAGCAGTCAGCAACTTGTCAGCGTTCTGCCACCCCGGCGACCAAGCCCGCGCAAGCAGCGCATTGCTCCCTCTCTCCGATTCATCTTCGAAGACCAGCTCATCGGACGGGCACCTCGACGGGTCACCTGCGTCATTCGTCACATTTTCAACGTCAGTGGTTGTCTCCAAAGAAGCGAGCGCATGCAACATTACCAGTAACTAGATGCTTATGCATTTCGAGACCTGAATTGATCCTCTTGGGCGGCAGCAACGGCGCGGCAGGATCCGGCATGCACAGGCACCTGTTCCAGAACGGCGCGAACATGGTGAACGGACTACCGTCGTCGTCGAGGACCTCCCACGGCTCGTACAGCAGGTCGGCATTGAAGGACTGCACAGTGATGCCCTCGGCCGTCAGCAGCTCCTTCACCCGGTGGTCCCGCACCAGCGACAGGGGGTCTGCACGAGACAACGATCCGTGAGCAACGGCGGGCCACTCGTGTCAGCGAAGACGATAAGATGCCCCAACTTTTTTAGGTTTTTTGGGGGGAAAACTTAACGGAGAAGCTGGTTGTGGTTGGTAAACCCGGGGCCGGGTGACTTTTTGGAATTAAAGAGGTGTCGTTTGATGACAACTCGAAGGAGAAGCTGGTTGATGGCGAAGTCAAGCAGATGCTAAACTTGGAGTTGTTTGACGTTGGAGTAAGGTCATTAAAGTATTACAAATATCCATAATTGGCAGACCATTTTATACTACTGTTCATGGAATGATTTATTTTTTTTTTAAAAAAGAAGCTATGTTTTACTATTTAGATCAAAAGGACTGTATCTATTTCAACCGGAACATAATCGATGGAAGAAAGCTAGATCCGTTTTGACACGGAAAACAAGCTGAAGATTGCATCTTTTTTTCCTGCAAAGAACTGCAGCAACCAGAACTAACCAAGAGCGATAATAACATGTAAAAACATATATACGTACAGAAAGAGAGAGAGAGAGAGAGGGGAGAGGGATGGAATCGAACCGTAGAGGTGGTTGAAGAAGAGGTGGGTGGCGCCGGTGCTGCGGACGATATCGAGCAGCGCGACGACGGCATCGGCCGACCGCCGGGTGATGAGCCGGCTGGCGCCAAGCCGGCGGAGCGAGGCGTCCAGGTGCTTGAGGCTCTGGCTGATCCACCACCGGGACACCCTGCCGGGGAAGTACGGCCCGTCCTCCTCCGGCGCCCACACGTACGCCGGCACCACCTCGCTCGCCGTCCGCGCCGCCGCAGCCGCCAGCGCCGGGTTGTCCTCCACGCGCAGGTCTCGCCTGAACCACACCACCGTCCTCCGCACGCCCGCCTCCCCGGCGCTGTTCATGGACGACTGCGACGCCGGCATGGCAAACCAATCCGAACCCCCCACAAATCAACTAGCTCTCCTCTCCCCCGGCAAGATCAGCAGCGGCCAGGAACAAGCTCCTGGCTCTCGACTGACCACGAGCTAGCTGCTCAGGAGAATCTAGATTCAGTGGTGGCAGTACAAACCGTCTCCCTCTACACTGGCTGAAGATTTCCAGCAACTGTGGAATGGGCTCGATGGGATTGTACCGGTCTCTTCAAAGCGCCTGCATGTTCGGCGGAGTAATCCGTCCAATCTCCTCCTCCCTCTGATGCAAAATCAGACTACTTTTCTGGCTTGTGGAATCGATGAAGGCGAGCGTTCTTGCTGGGGTTCCTTCTTCTTGGGTGGGGAGAGATAGGGAGGAGCTGTGGTCCAGCGATTGGTTGGTTTGGATTTTCTCTAGTCCATTTATCTCCTCCTCTGCTCCCTCGTCTCGTTGCTCCGCTTGGCCTGCCAATATTCCTTCTCGGTTTTTCTGTTTTGTATTTCTCTTTGTGGGAAAAAAAAGAATTTGGGGTTGCCAGATTCTGCTGGAATTCTTACCTGGCCTATGTCACGTGGGTTCACGTGCTGATGCCCACGTTTCTTGATGAGGGCACAATTTTATTATTCATGATGGCATTGGCTGTGGTGCATGATTCCTATTTTTTTCTATCAAGCTTTGCCATGTACGGAGTATAAAGCAATGTTGAAATCTGATGACACGAAGTTGTTGATGGTACCAAATCCAGCAGTCTATATGGTGGAGAGGTCCAGCAAGCTCATGTTCATATATATTAAATCAATTTAGGCCTCCTTTTGGATGCAGGAATTGTAAGGAAGCCGTAGGGGAATTTCACAGCAAAAACGCAGGATTCGAGAAGTTTTTGAGGCGATCCAAATAAATGTAGATCTTTGGATCTTCTTTTACCGAAAACAAAAATATTCGTCTTGTCAACCTAGCCGGACCACCACCTGTTTACATGTAATGTTATGTACGCTGCAATTTGGCAAATTGTTGTAGACCATTACGTTTCCTTTGTCGTGAAGCTCAATTATTTGGTCCCCCCTCTTTTTCTTCATCGCGGGAGAAGCTTCGACTCCTTGCTCGATCGGCGGATGTTGTTTTGTTTTAGAAGAAGCTGATCGGCGATGAACTGTCAGGCGCAGCTCCTGGAGAGAGGGAGCGTGTTAAGACCTGCTTCTCCGTGTTCTCTTTCATGAAACTGTTTTTACTAGTACTATATACTCCTAGGAGTACCAAACATGCGTTTTGCAGAGTGCAGTTATACTTTTTCTTTCTTTCTTTCTAAAACTCGTGCAGTTATACTTTGGTAGCTGCTGTACTGTACTGGCATGCCAAGGTACGTACGTGTTCACCGAACCTAGCCCGACCTCACCAAACACGATTCGATCGAGACGCCAGATTAATTGGAATCGTTTATCTTATCCTCAATTGGGAAAAAAATGTGAGCGGCGTGCATTTTCTGATTTAGTTTGCATCGCCGTGTGTTTTTTTTTCAGTATTAAACTCCCACCACGAAGAATTGCAAAGCATTTGTGGCGCGAGGGCTCCCACCTCCTCACTGCTGCAGTACTAGGAAAGGTTTACCACAAGGTTCTGCTTCTACTAGTCCTCATCGCAGCTGTCCTTTCGTTAGAGAAACTGTCCTTCCCTCCGTCGCCGTCGACAAGGCTTGGTTACTGGTCACTGGTCAGTAATCTGTTGGGGACAAGACGAGACGATCCCAGCAATCCACTTCATTCGCGACCGATCCATCCGACTCTAGAGCTGATCCTCGGTGTGTGTCTGGAAAAAGTTAAATTAGTTCATGCTAGCCTTTCTCTGCCAGGACAGGATAATAAGTCAGGTTTAGGTGCATCTATATATGCTGCAAAAAAGGTACAGCACTAGTGGTACAGGTTTCTATCATCAACCATCAGCTGGGACTGTCGAGATTGTTGTTTGTTTGTTTATTTATTTCAGCGGCCAACGTACGTCTACGTACAAGCAGGTTCTCAGAAGAAAAGGAAAAATCAATAATCATACACTGTTTACATATATATTCACGATACAGATCAAGAGATGTTCTTGCGAAAAGCTAGGAATACGAACCGGTGGTGGCATGTGGGTTTTGCCTCTTTACCCTCTCCATCTCTCTCTGGTCCATGGTCGTTTCCGGATCACTCCACCGTCTCAATCAATTTTCCTCATAACCTTCCCTATCGTGTACTGTCTTATACTATTGTGCAAAGGTGTGGTGAGGATCGCCCGCGTTAGGACCACGTCGCGACTGGGTGTGGTCGCCTCTCGCCCACGTCCGTTCTCAAGTTTTGTTATCTATATAGTTCAATTCCCTCGCGACTTTGTTCCGATATTATATAACATATTTTCTTCTTTTATAAAATTATAATTGATTACAATTATAATTTTAATTTTAGTATTAACCATAATCATTATCCTAACGATGACAACTTTGATAACAGAGCTGTGAACCTTTTCCCTTCCGGCCTGGTTCCTTAGCCCATCCACAGTGGTACACTGTAAAATATACTTGAAAATATACTGAAAAGTATACTGAAATTTTTTGTGAGAGCGCATACTGAAAGTATAGAATATATATAGTATGATTTATAGAGTAGAATATGCTTTAGAAGGTGCTAGTGCGAATGGTCTTATCCTGCTGAAGGAATTGAACCCTCATCGTTCAGTTCAGCGCACTGCACTGACGCCGGTGCATGTATAGATTGTCAAATGGGCTGCCCGGCCCGAGCCCAGTTTGGCCCGGCCTGATGCGGCACGGCACTACACGACCCGGATCAGCTTTCGTGCCGTGCCAGGTCGTGTTGCCGTGCCGAACTGCCGGCCCAGGCACGACACATAGGCATATTTTTCGTGCCGCGCCGGCACGATGGCACGGCAAGCACGACCGTGCTAGTGCCGGGCCCGACACTATACAGTCAATGACCACTTAAACTGATGAGTATGACCTATATATATTTAAAAAAACAACAAATCTGAACTCAGACGAAATTTGAATAAGAAACCAATTGAAACTGGAGCTGGTGCAATGGCTGCCTCATTAAAAACCTATCTAGGTAAAACTCACACCTCGTGAGAAAAAACCCTAGATAGGAAAAGAGTACAGCCCAACTCCAAAGTTATTACAAAGTTTACAAGTTCAGTCACAGTTTACATCAAATTTACAACATCACTCATCAGTTTCATCTAAGTATAAATTAGCAAAACTTTCCTCAAGTTCTGAATCCTCAACAACATTTTGAATTCTTGCTTCTGCAGCCTCCCAGTCCTTGACACATGCAAGCATCTCAACAGTCTCAGGTTTCAATCGACGCCGCCTCTCCCAATGATCCTGCCAGTAGTGCTAAAAACAGATTCTGATGAAACTATAGAAACTGGTACAGAAAGAACATCTTTAGCTAAGATGGACAGAATTGGATATGTTCTTTTTTGCTCATGTTACCAAGATAAGATGTTGAAAGTATCATCAAAATGGGTGACAATGTCACTGTACAAGTAGTAAGAGAGTTCATTACCAATACCCATAGAAGGTGCACTACTACTAGCTGCTTGCAACAAAGCACTTGCAGAGGACCTTCTGGACAAAGAAAGAGGCACAAAGAGAGGGGTGCAGAAAGAATTACCTGGGACTTCATCAATTCCAAATGAAGAATCTGAACCTGTGGAAAAAATATCATCCCAAGCACTACTTTTCTTACCATATCTGGTTGGAGGCTAAGGATTTTGCAATTTAACAACACCAAACTTATCATCATACAATTTAAATGCAATTGAAAGTTCACTTCTAACTTCAGTAAAATAAGCAGAATAATCTGTACCAGTAAGATTAGATAACAATCTAAGCACATTTTGAAAACCTTTCAATTTAGCTATAGGATCTAGTATGAATGCAACAGAATATAGCATAGGGATATCTCTCCAGTACTTAAGATAATAATTTTTCATAACAATGACAACATTCCTAAGCACTCTATTATTTTCATATGCTTTAAGATGCTTAGCAATCAAAATGAGATGATGCAACATAAGTGGAGATGTAGGATAGTAAACACCAGAAAGAGCAACAATACAATCATAAAAGAGCTCAAAGAAGGATAGCATAACCTCTGCAATAGTCCAATGTTCATCTGTCAAGAGTAATGAGTCCCTTTCACCCCTGGGATAATTAGTCTCAATATACATATTAAATGTTTGTCTATAAGGGATCAAATGCTTAAGCATGAGGTAAGTGGAGTTCCACCTAACCTCCATGTCCAAACCAAACTTTCTAGGACGAACATTAATAGCAAGACATAACCTTTTAAATGAAGCAATACGCTGATTAGAAGCATTGATAAAAGAAATGGCAGATCTAAATGCTTCTAGATATGGCTGAATTAGATTCAAAGCAGACTTAACCATGAGATTAATAATATGACAAGCACAACGTTGATGTAAGAACAATGATCCAACATAATCAGATAAGGTAGGACTAAATTTATCCATAGAAGTAGAATTAGCAGAGGCATTATCTAAAGTAACAGAGAACACCTTTGAACTTAAACCATACTCATTTAGCAAAGAAATAATACGGTCAACAATGTTTTGGCCACTGTGAGATTCATCAATCAACCTTAAAGCAATTAATCTTTTCTCTAATTGCAATCACAATTAACATAATGAGCAACTACACTTAGATAATCTTCCTTAGCATTTCCATACCATATATCAGAGGTTATAGACACAGATGAAACAGAGACAAATGATTTCATAAGCTTAGTACGATGCTAACTAAAATATTTGCACATATCTCTACTAGTTGTTTGAGTAGATACAACAGTACACCTAGGATTATGAGCATTTCTTATATACTTTTCAAATGCATGAGAGGCACCAAAACATAGTGGAAGATCAAGTCTAGAAATAAGACGACATAGTTGAGTGCGAGCAACTTCAGGAGAGTAATCCCAATGTCTAACAGAGCCATCAGAGTTAAATTGAATTAAAGACTGTCAACTACAAATCTTAGCCCTTCTATTTACGCATTTATCAACATGTATATTTAAATGCCCAGTGCCAATTGCAGATCTAGCAGCATAAACAGTGCCACAATGAATACACTTTGTAGAAACCCTAACCTTCTTACCATTAACGTCTTTGAAGATCTTCTCAAAGTCCTTCCAGCACTCCGAGGTGGAGTTGCGGGTTCTCTTGGTGCCGCTGGCACTGCTCACCATGTCAGGATCAGCAGCACCGACTGCTGCTTCCCCAACAGGTGGCACATCTTCAGCATCAACACCAACAACACTGCCACCGAAGAGCTCATCTCGCTCTCCCTCCATGTCGCTCTCATCATCTCCTCGCTGGCCCAACATCAGAAGCTCCTCATTTATGGTTTGCTCCTGGAACTCGTTGACGTCGTCCATCGCCTAGGCTCTAGTCCCTCAACGGATCCGCTGTGACACAAGAAGGAGAAGGTCAATGAACATAAGATCATCAGATCCAAAGACCAAAGCAACAGATCCATCAAAAGACAAGGTCGAGCAATGACTTATCTCCGAGTATCGACGAATCCGGAGCACCAGAGCGCACGACAACGTCACGAACAACGAATAAGGAGCACCAGAGCAAGGGTCCAGGGAGGAGCACGATGAGACAACAGGAACAAAGCACAAAGGAGTGAGGACTCAGGGAAGAAGAAGAAGAGAACAAGTCCGGAGCAAGAGCAACGACCAACGAGCCAAGTAGCCAACGACTTACCGGATCCGGACTTACGGTGTACTACTGTACTAGATCCACGGTTCATATGTCCAGTGGTGTGAGGACTGAGGAGCGTGACGAGGCAACAGAGGTTGCGGGAGTGGGAGGAGTCAGAACAGGGGCTCCACCATGCCGGGAGGCCGTCTAAACTTGCCTCGAGTCGCCGAAGAGGGAGGAGACGGCAGGATCTGGAGGCGAAGGGGCCGAGGAAGAGCGAGAGGAGAGCGAATTGCGGCCGGGAGGAATGCAAATGAGGCTAGGGTCCGCGAATGATCCGCCGGGGTGGTCGGCAGAAAGTTTATATAGTCCCCCCCTCCGACGCTAAGATCCGACGGTTGGAAATCTCCGGGTCGGGGATCAATGGCCAGGAGCCGTCGGGCCAGTGTTGGCCCGTCCCATTTTCCATGCCGTGCTCGGGCTGGCCCGACGTGCCAACGGTGCTGCCCAGGCACGACCCGATAATAGTACCCGGGCCAGCCCGACACTATCCGGTTCGGGTCAGGCCCGTGCTCAAGCCGAGTTTTTCTAGGCCGTGCTTCGTGCTGCCCATTGGGCCCTGCCCATTTGAAAATCTATAGGTGCATGCAATGCAATCCAAGCCCGATCTTGTCGCTCGTGCTTTACTTGAGAGGTTACCTCACGCTCTCGCTGCTCGGCGCAAGCCGCGATCACTCGAATATTGGAGGGAATGATTTTGTAACATGTCACAGGAACATTATTAGTTCTGTTCACTGTCTCCATCGGAGGATCGTTCACTTTGATTATTTATGAAAAACCCTGACAGCTCGCTTCGAGGCGCCGATTAGTTTAAATTTAAATTAACTAGCGTTAAATAAAATTAAATAGGAGTATGGATACAGAAAAAGGAAAGAAAAAGACAGCTCACTCAGTTGGAGCTAGCAGTAGCTATAAGTAGTAATAGTATTCTCTCTGTCGCTTTTTATTTGACGTTAATTTTTAAACCAATAAACCCAAATTAAGACGAGTCAGGGGGACATCACAGGCTATATGAATGGCCCATTGTGCCAAATTGGATCGTGCAAACTACACCATGACGAAAGGTCCCCCATCTGTGAAGCTTGTGCGGCACGTGCAGTGGTGCTTGCCTCCTAATCACCACCATCCACGGGCCTTGAATTCCTTCGAGTAGCTGCATTATTCGGGCCCAGGGTGTGGCCCAATTTTTCGTCTTTGAAAAACCTCTTACGCGTACGCGTCCGCCTGACATGTGGAGCCTGTTCCATGCTGAATAATTTGCCAGGGAGAAACGCACTGCCCCATCTGCTCTGACCGCTTTGAGTTCTTTTTTAGAGGTCCACAATCTACTAAGAACTACATCTAAGACCGTCCGTACCAATAAATTGTAAGTGAAAGTGCATCTAGGATCCCCGTGGGTTTTGGATGATTGATGACGACAATTAAGTGACTAATGAGCTCAGTGATCTTAAGCACAGGTGTGGACTCAAGTTGAACCACAAACCCTCAAAAAGGAAAAAGATGAAAATGGCGATGTCGACTCGAAAAGAAGAAACTAGGGTTTCTAGTGTGTCGAGTTTAGACAAGCCAAATATGTGTGAGGGTGTGTGTGTTAAGTGCATTGAGATCAAGTTGGGAGCTCAAAGCGGTTTAGAGATCAAAACCTTTTGAGAGAAGAGAGTTGGAAGTAGTCTGGCAGGAGTGACCGAACTAGTCCGTGCATGTGGCTGACCAAGTCCGTTTTCAGCCGGACCAGAAGGGTCTGACTGAGTTCGGACTAGTCCATAGTGGGACGGACTAGTCCGGGTAGTCGTGGAGTGGGTTTTCAGGACTAAGTCCCAAAACCACGGACTTGTCCGTTTTGGTCCGGACCAAGATGTCCTGACCGAGATCGGACTAGTCCGCCCAGGGTGCGGACTAGTCCGGGTTTGGAGAGAAGTGGAGTTTCAGCGACTAAGTCTGGGTAGGCCGGACTAGTCCGCCTTGGGGGCCGAACTAGTTCGTGGTCTCCAGACTAGTCCGTTTTCACATGAAGCAAAAGGTTCTGTGTGAGATCGGACTAGTTCGATGTGGGCTGGACTAGTCCGTTTTGAAGTGACCATTTGAATTTGAAGTTTGGCGGGTAGTGTGACAATTGCCGCGCAGTGCGACAGTTGTCAGGGACGTCAGTGGTCCCAAAGGCCGGACTAGTCCAGACCCTAGGGCGGACTAGTCTGCCCAACTGCTGAAGTCAGCAGTATGGGCTGGAACCACTATAAATAGAGGACCCCTGGGTTCATTTGAACCAACCCTTGAAAAGATTGAAATCCTAGCGCCGCCACAACAAACTTTGAGCCTCCAAAAGCCTCCTTCTTGCCTACATTCCCTCTAAAACTAATTCTTGTGTGGATTAGGGTTTGGTGAGGTGAAGAAGAGGAAGAACACCGCTCTAGGCTCTCAGTTTGATCTCTTGCACTTGTGAATCTTTGTGATTTGTGGCTTGAGTTGATCTTTGTGATTTGTGATTGTATTTGTAGTGGGAGCCTCATATTGTGAGAAGCCCCAACGAATCTTGTATTCACCCTTTGTGATAGTGGAGAACCAAGTTAGGCCCGTGTGGTAAACTTGGTGAGGGAAGGGTTGTTGAACCCGGTCCTTCGTGGACTCCTCAACGGGGACGTAGACTCCTTGTGGGATTGAACCTCGGGATAAAATCCTTGTGTCCCTTGTGTACTTCGCTTTCACTCATTGCACATTGCTTCTAGGGTTAGCTTTATCGTTTTTGTTCATCACCCTTATCTCATGGTGATCCTTAGCCTCATACTTGCTTCATAACTTGTTAAGGTTCACTAAGTCATTCTAACATACTTTGCATCACAAGAGTTGAACTAAAATTTGTTAGAAACCCTGTCGACTGTTGGAGTCGGCAGATCTCCTGACACAGCTAAAGTGTTGAAGGAGTTCGTAGTTCGGTGTGGGCGCGTGGAGACTCAAGAAGGTGAATTGCGGTTTAACACTGGAGACACTAGGATTTATGTGGTTCGGGCCGCCTGAGCGTAATACCCTACTCCACGAGGGTGTTGATGTTGTATTGGCTTATCACGTATGATCTACCGTCTGTGTCTGTCCTCCTGTGTATCGTCGGCCTGTCCTTTTATAGTACAAAGACAGGCCGTTACAAGCTGCCTGGCCCGACATGTGGCCCTGGCGGTTACTAGTATTGATACACGATTAATTGTTGTTAATGTTCCTGTAACGGGCTTCGACAGTGCCGTTACAGGTGTTAAGATCGTCCGTTTAAGTGTCATTAATATGGCATTAATGACATTTAAACAGGTCTTGAAGTCCTTGGCTCTCCTTTGAAGATCCGGAGCAGTTACAAGGTCTCCCGGAGGTTAGAGGCGGCTTGCTCCGATGTTTAGACACGTGGCAGCTCCGGAGCTTGCTGCGGGAAGCAGGAAGCTCCGGGGCTACTTGACATGTGTCAGGTCCGGAGCTTCTCTCGGTCAGGGGTTAGGTCCGGAGGTGTCATTTCGGTACTCAGTCCGGTGCTTCCCCCTTGTGGGCGGTAGCTCCGGTTCGGTAGTACACATGGCGACCTAGGGATTAACCATGTTGGAAAAGCTGGTCCGGTCATGTCTGACAAGTGGGCCTCCGTGGGTCTTCAACTCGAGTAGTCGTCCTTCCCCTGATATCTTTGTAATCTCAGGGGGTGTACGGTTTTTAGGGTACCGACAGTGGCCCCCTGGACCTACGTCCGAGAAAGGTCACCGGGGTGAAGTCGTTCCATCAGAGGTGGGTCCACCTTTGCGACTCTTGAACTAGGTCTTCAAAGGTCTCCGGAGGTGTCGTTGGCAGGATTTTACAGTTAAATCCCGACGCGTGGCACACCTCAGGCGGCAGATAAGATCTTTGGCGTGCGGATCTCACGCAATTGAGGGTCGCCAGTTTCCGATACGAAAACCGTATCGGTTCCGCGCGCCTTGTCAGGCCGCCGCCTTTGGGTTTCCCGCCTCGTGATGACAACCGTTCGCCTGGGTGAGAACCTCGACTTGAACGTCGAGGTGGTCCCGGGCCCCCTTGTCATAGGCTGGGTTGAACTCTTGAGTAGTATTTTCGACTCCCCTGCAGTTTCCATCCAAGCGTTGCGAGGGCTTACTTAAGAAGGAAAGGGCGCACCGTCAGGAGTTCTTTACGCCTCCCATCTGATCTTGCTCTCAAACTCCCGACTCGTACTTTGCTCTTCCTCTCTTTCCTAGCTGTGCTGCGATGGAGTTGGGTCTGCGCGAGAGTCGCCTGAAGACCGACAACGATTTGAAGAAGGTCCGGGCCCTTATGGGGTGGTCCTCGGACTTCTTCAGCCGCTCGGTCCGTGCCGGCGGAGAGCTCCCCTTTGAGAAGGAGCGCGCTGGCGAGATGGTGTACTTTTCTTCGTACGCCATGGTGGGACTGATCCCACCATTTTCTTCTTTCTTCTTAATGCTGCTAGACTTCTATGGTCTGCAGCTATACCACCTTGGTCCCCACTCCATTCTCCTTGTGTCCATCTTTGTCCACTTCTGCGAGATGTGGGTGGGCATCCCCCCCTGCGTCGAGCTCTTCCGAACCTTCTTTACCGTTCACACCACCGGTCGGAGCAACGAGTACCTTGGCTTCTACTACTTCGTGAAGCGCAAGAAGTGCCCGTTCAAGTACCTCCGGTCGTTCCCTTCCGGGAAGTGGGATGACTGGAAGAAAGATTGGATTGTCGTCAGGGTGGAGGAGCATGAGCGGTTGGAACTGCCAGACAGTCTGCCCGGCATCGACACGTCGATATGGAGTGAAGTCCCGGTGCTGGCGGAAGTTTTCGACCCTGTCCTGACCAGGATCCGCCGATGTGTGGAGGGAGGATTGACTTCCCAGGCGGTGTTCTACAACTTCCTGACCAACAGGTGGGCGCCGCTGAAGAGGAGGGAGAAGCTCGCCTGGGCCCTCAACAGCGTGATGGACGAGGACCAGGTTGAAACTGGGTTGAAGTCCGACATGGTGGGGAAGACCCTGGAGTTCCACCTCAAGAAATTCCAGCACGGCATCGACGTCGACGGAGATTACTTGACTCAGCCGCCGGCCTTTCTCCCTCTAAACGTGGAAGTGGAGTTCAGCAGAGAGCTCTGGCGGAAGATGCCTGCGCTTGACGACCTTGGCGTCGTCGAGAGGAGACCAACCACCCGGGTGGCAATCCCTGGGGTGCCCGAAGATGGCTCAGTCCCTGCTCCACAGCCGAGGGTTGAAGTCATCGGCAAGGGCAAAGAGCTGGCGGAGGAGCCGGAGAGTCGGAAGAGGAAGCTGCGGCATGTCGACGGAAGGTCCGTCATGCCCGCTGCTTCTACCTTGGCTCCTTCTCCCCAAGGGGGAAGATCTCCTGGTGCCGTGGCGACTGTCCCCGTGGTGGGGTCCTCCCGGAACGAGACTGTTCCTGCAGTGGGATCCTCCCGGAGCGCTTCCGTCTCCGTGGTAGAGCCCTCCGGTGGTGCTAGCTCCGGGTGTACGACTCCGGCCCCCGGGGCGGTTGGAGTCTCCAGGTCCAGGGGTTCCTCCCGATCGAGGAGAGCCTCAACCCGGGAATCTCCCGTGGCTGCGGCGAGTTCTAGGGGGCCTCCTAGAGCTCCTATGCCGACCCTGGCCAGCCCGGAACGTCCGGGAAAAAGGTTCCGCGCAAGCTGGTGCGGGAGCCTCCCAAGGTAATTTTTGATGTTTACCCTGGTTAACTTTTTAGTTGTAGTGATTGTTTGTTAATTCTCTTTATCCATCCTCTGCAGCGTCCCTAAGAAAGGGAGTGAAGCTCCACCCTCGGCCACGGTTTCTGAGGCCGTGGGAGCTTCCGCTCCTGTCCCAGCTCCGCCCCAGATGGTGGCTGAGGCTGCGACAGCTCCGGCGCCGGCTGTCGTGGTCATGAACCTCGACTCGTCCCCAGAACTTCCCGTGGTAGCGCCGGACCACAGGAGTGAAGACATGTCGGCGGCACTTGTCTCGGAGATTGAAGCTCCGGGTCCTTGTGCTGCAGTAATGGAAGCTCCGGCTGTAGAGCCGGAAGAAGTAATAGTCCCGGTCTCGGAGCCGGAACTCGTTGAAGCCCCGGCGATTGAACCGGAGGTGATTGAAGCTCCAGCGTGCGAGCCGGAAGTCGAGGTAGTTCCGACAGTTGAGTCGGTTACCTCCGATGCACCGGTCGCTGAGCCGGTTGTTGTTGGAGCGCCGGTTGCAGAGCTGGCGGTTGAAGAGACGAGGGAGCTCGGGTCTCCCTCAGAAGAGGTGCCCCGATCGGAGCCAGCAGTAGCTCCTGCTCCGAAGGCGACGACATCGATGGTACCTGTGGCAGAGCCAGAGTGCCTAAACGAAGTCGCCGGCCCCCTGCCTGAGGGGGCGAATGAAGACTTGGCGGCGGGGCCTTCTTCGATGGCGACTGAAGCCATCCCGGAGGAAGGCCCTAGCGCTTTGGAAGCTCAGGGTTCCGCTCTCGTAGAGTGGGACCCAATTTTTGTATGTGAAGACCCGCTGGAACCAGCGGAGGAGACCCCAGCAGGTCCGGAGCCCATCCCGCTGTCGATGTCTATCGACAACGCCTGCTCCAGTCTACGTCAGGTCCAACTGGCCTTCTTCCACGACAGCAAGGCTCTTGAAGAGGAGCGCCAAACCCTTAGGTGGTGGCGTAATCGGCTCCACTTCGAGACTAAGCTGGCGCAGTCGAGGCATGCGAATGACAAGGAGTGGATCAAGCGGGAGAAGATCCGCCTGGAGTGTTGGGAGAAGCTGCTGGATGAGAGGGAGAACATGACCCATGCCCTCGACGCTCATTCTCGGGAGTTCCATGATCAGGCCAAGGCTGCCAACGACGCGGCCAATGCTCGGTTCGAGCAGCTTGAAGCCATCAACGCAGCTCTCATCAAGCGCCGAGAGGCACTCGAAGGGAGGGAGAGACGGCTCGAAGACGAAGAGCAAAAACTCCTGGAGCTGCGGGATGACATCCTGAGAAGGGAAGAGGAGCTCGCCGAGAAAACAGCTCTGGCGGACAAGGGCCTCGAGGAGCGCACTAAGAAGTTGGAAGAGCGCTACCTTGAGGAAGAGGAGAAGACCTGGGTGCGAGGGCAGGAACTCTACGAATACGAGTGTGCCCTTGTTGCCCAGGAGAAGAAAGTGGAGGCTAGGGAGAAAGACCTGGTCGGCCGTCGGAACAAGATCCACCTCCGGGAGGAGGAGCTCGGAAGACTTGAGAGGCGGGTTGCTGCAAAAATTCAGCAAAACGCCAAAGAAGTTGAGCGCCTCGCCCGTGAGAATTCCGAACTGACGGCGGCCAAGAGATCCTTGGAAGAAGTAAAGAGCCTGAGGACAGTGGACTCCCTGCAGGTTTGGGAGTTCCTGGGCAAGGCCAACGATGCGCTGACGCCGATGGGTTTCAGCCCCGTGCGCCCGGATGATCCGGAGCCGGAGCCGGACCTCGCGTTGCAAGCGTTGAGCGCAGCAGGCAGCAAGCTCTCCAAGGTGGGCAACGTCATCGCGAACCAACTGGAGGTAGAGGGGCAATCCCTGGCGAGGAACGTCACAGAATACGTGTTGACGTGCTACACCAGCCGGAACCCTCAATTTCCTCTGGACCCGGTGCTTGAAGGTCCCGTCGAAGGAGAAGGCGAAGCTACCCGAGCCAGCGTATCGGAGGTCGCCCAGAAGGTCGCCGAGTTCTTCCATAGGGTCTAGGATCATCTCTTTAGCTCCCGCTTGTATTTTCTCTTCTTCCTCAATTTTGTACTCCCTTGTCTCCAGATGTAATCTCCTGTCTCCAGATAAATGAAATCCCCAAATTTTTGCGAATTTCATTTTTTGTCTTCAACATCTTTATCTTCTCTTGGCCCCCTGGTAGATGTACACAATTTGATTGTGAACATGTACCAAAAGGATACTGAGTTTTGTTGAAGACGAATTTGCTTCGAACTTGTAGAATTTAGTTCCGAAGTCTTTGATAGTGAAGGTCTCCTAACGTTGTCGGAGCTTAGAAGCTCCGGTACTGTTCATCGCTGGAGGTTAGTAGCTCCGACAATAGCTTCTATCAACACGTAGAGCGTCGATAGTTAGTACTCCAAGGTGTTGGAGCTTAGTAGCTCCGGCAATGACCTTTAGCAACACTTGGTAAGTTGGCAACAGACTCCATGTACAGGGTCTTCTCACTATCTTTTACTCAGCGCCGATGGTTGACCCCCTTGAGGGGGTCGGATCTTGGTTAGCTCCGGCTTTTCTCCATCAATGTATATTTTATTTTTCCTGCACACTTAAGCCAAGAAAAACAATAAAATTTGTTCCTTGTCTATAATTTCATCGCGGCTTACGATTCTCAAGTAAATTTTAAGTTGAACGCGATTTTAAATACAACTGGATGCGTTGTCTTTTCTCTTAGATTCATCTGTCCATGGACCCGCCTTACTTTGGCCCGCCGAGGTGTAGGTAGAGTGGCGTACTTAGGGTGCTTGACCAGGCTAAGTCAATAGCGCACTCCGGCCCTAGATTGGCTTGGCAGCTTTCAGGCGAGTTGGCCATAAACGATATTTAAATCCAAGAGTTCTGACAATTCAACTCGAGTCGTATATAAACCGGTCAAACTAAAATTTCTTAAGAATTGCACATTTCTGTTATAGACAAGAAAGAGAAAAATAAAAATATCGAGCCTGCACAAAATGAATGCACGTGGAGTCTATTTCACATGAAGATGTCTTTCATTATAGGTCCGGGGTACAGGGGAAACAAGTACACTCTTAGGGTATGGGACCAGGCTAAGTGTGCTTGGTTTCTCGTTTGACCCAGGGTAGTTAGCCACGCTTTTAGTCCGGAGACTGTAACAAGTGCTGCTTGAGCTTTACAGACCTTTCGGAAAAGGTCCGGCTGCTCTCCCGGAGGAACTACCCACTCTGTACAATGACTCTATAACATACATCTCAAGTTACTCAAGACTCACCTCCGTGGAATTAAGTGTAGAACTTACGGAGGTGCTCGATGTTCCAAGGATTTGGGAGAGGTGTCCCATCCTCAGTAGCCAAGCGAACGCTTCCGGGACGGGATACTTTGATCACTCGGAAGGGCCCCTCCCAGCCGGGGGAAAGTTTGTTTAGCCCTTCTCTGGATAGTATTCTCCGTAGCACCAGATCGCCTTCTTCGAGCTGTCGGTTGTGTACATGCCGCTGGTGATAACGCCGTAGAGCCTGGCGATATCTGGCATTCCGAACAGCTGCTTGGCACCTTCCCTCCTCGAGGAGGTCTAGAGGTCTAGGTCTTCACGTCGGAGCTGGTCCTGCGCGGCTTCGTCGAAGGTCCGGACCCGGAGCGAACCCATGGTGATTTTTGGAGGAAGGATTGCTTCAGCTCCGTACACCAGAAAGAAGGGTGTTTCTCCGGTTGACCGGTTTGGAGAAGTCCTGTTGGCCCATAGAGTGGGCGGAAGCTCTTCGATCCAATTGGCTCCGTGCTTTTTCAAACGCTCATAGGTGCGCGTTTTGAGTCCTTTAAGGATTTCTGCATTTGCTCTCTCAGCTTGGCCATTGCTGGCGGGATGAGCTACGGAAGCGTAGCAAACCTGTATGCCGAGGTCTTCGCAATACCCTTGGAATGCGGAGCTTGTGAATTGAGTCCCATTATCAGTGATGATCTTGTTTGGGACTCCAAATCTACTTACAATGGATTGCAGAAAGTTGATAGCAGATTGCTTGTTGATCGTCACAACTGGAGTTGCTTCCAGCCACTTGGTGAACTTATCGATGGCGACGTACAGGAACTTGTAACCTCCGACGGCTCTTGGGAAGGGTCCCAAGATGTCCATCCCCCACACAGCGAAGGGCCATGTAGGAGGTATCATTTGTAAGGGCTGAGCGGGTGTATGAATTTGCTTTGCATGAAATTGGCATGCTTCGCATTTCTTTACCAGCTCAGTGGCATCCTGGAGCGCTGTAGGCCAGTAGAAGCCATGCCGAAAGGCTTTTCCGACCAGCGTGCGGGAAGATGCGTGGTTCCCACACTCGCCTCCATGGATTTCTGCGAGAAGCTCGCAGCCTTCTTCCCTTGTGATGCACCGCATTAGGATGCCGTTGGCACCGCGCCGGTAGAGATCCCCTTCTACCAGTGTGTATCTTTTAGCCAATCTGACTACCCGGTCAGCGGATACATCATCGTCAGGAAGGATGTTGTCTTTCAAGTAGTTCCGGATCTCCGAGATCCATGCATCGGAACTGACTTGAGCATTTAAGTCTTGCGTGCTGGGTTGCTCGGAGCTTCCGGCAGCACCTACGACCCTTGATGGCTGCCATGGTAACAGGGCCATCGGGACCGTCAGCTTCGGGATGCTGATCTCGCCCCCTTCGTTCAGTTCGGCAGGCTGAACTGTGGGTTTTGACAACCTCCGGACAAAGATTCCGTCAGGAGCTGGAGCTCCGATTGACGCTTTGGTCGAGAGTTCGTCAGCTTCAGCGTTGTGGGCACGCTGAACATGGTTGAGGTCTAGGACTTCAAAGTCCTTCTGAAGCCTCTGGACTTCAAGGAGGTAAGCAGCTAGCTGGAGATTATTGCAGGAGCATTCACCCTTCACCTGCTTGATGATGAGCTGTGAATCTCCTTTGACCAGCAGTTGCTTGACACAGTATGACAGTGCCACCTTTAGCCCGCAGATGAGTGCTTCATACTCCGCCATGTTGTTGGTTGCCTTGAAGTCAAGGTGTACCATGTATTTTACCTTCTCCCCAGTCGGTGCAAGGAGAAGGATTCCAGCACTGGCCCCCTGCTTCTGCATGGAGCCATCAAAGTAAAGAGTCCAATGAGGCTCGGTGAAGGTTGGAACTTGATGTTCCATCTTCTGCTTGCTGGGGCCCCCAGGGTTTGATGGAGAGGGAGTCCATTCCGCCACGAAATCTGCCAACGCTTGACTCTTGATTGCTTGTCTTGAAATAAATTCGAGATCGAATTCAGCCAATTCCGCTGCCCACTTTGCAATATTCCCAGTTGAATCGGGATTATGCAGGATCGCTCGAAGTGGATAAGAGGTCACCACCGAGACTTTGTGAGCTTGGAAGTAGTGTTGGAGCTTCCTAGAGGCAATAAGAACTGCATAAAGCAGCTTATGCACCTCTAGTTATCGAGTCTTGGCATCATGTAATACTTCACTGATGAAGTATACCGGACGTTGAATGGTCCGGACCCTCCTGGAGGGGTCCGGAGCTTCCTCTCTATTGATCCGGATCCTGTCGGAGGAGTCCAGATTCTCTTCAGGGACCTTCGGGTTCTGGCTGGAGGAACCTGGAGCTTCTTCAGAAATGACTTGGACCCTCTCGGAGGGGTCTGAGTCTTCTGAAGTGACTTCTTGTGGATTTGAGTCTGGGAGCTGGGACCCAGACTCACTTTCAGGGACCTCCGGACCCTCCCGAAGGGGTCTGGATTCCTGAGTATGGGATAGTTCTGGTCTCTCCGCAACCAGAACCATACTGACAACCTCGTCAGTAGCTGAAATGTAAAGTAGTAAAGGCTCACCAGGGTTTGGAGCTACCAGAATTGGTAGGGTGGTGAGGAACTGTTTCAGCTCCTGGAATGCCTTCTCTGCTTCTTCGGACCATTGGAATGGTCCAGACTTCCATGACAACTTGAAGAAGGGGAGCGCCCGTTCCGCCAGTCTTGATATGAACCGACTGAGGGCAGCTAGACACCCAGTTAACTTTTGGACGTCTTTGATGCGGGTTGGTGGCCGCATCTCTTCAATGGCTTTTATCTTCGCCGAATTAGCTTCTATGCCCCGGTGACTTACCAGGAACCCCAGAAGTTTTCCGGAGCTAACCCCGAAGACACACTTGTCTGGGCTTAGCTTCGTGCGGGTGGCCCGCAGCTTGTCGAAGACAGCCTGCAAGGTGTCCAAGAGGGACTCCTTGTTCTTGACCTTGACCACGATGTCATCGACGTACACTTCCACTATATCTCTGATGAGTTCTTCAAAAGTTTTGTACATAGCTCTTACAAAAGTTGAAGCTGCATTCTTGAGACCAAATGGCATGGCTGTGTAACAATACAATCCATCTACTGTTATGAAGGAAGTGTGCTCTTCATCCTCCCTAGACATCCTGATTTGATGATACCCAGAATATGCGTCTAGGAAACACAGGAACTCACACCCAGAGGTGGAATCCACTATCTGATCTATTCTAGGTAGTGGAAATGGATCTTTTGGACATGCCTTATTCAGTGTGGTGTAGTCGATGCACATCCGAAGCTTCCCGCCGGCCTTGGGCATAATGACTGGGTTCGCCAGCCATTTTGGATGGAAGACTTCTCGGATGAATCCGGCTTCGAGCAACTTCTTCACTTCTTGTCGGATGAAGTTCTGCCGCTCTACGGATTGCTTCCGAGGCTTCTGATGCACAGGCCGAGCATCGGGGTAAATCTTCAGATTGTGCTCAATCACTTCCCTGGGGATCCCAGGCATTTGTGACGGTTGCCAGGCAAACACGTCAACATTAGCCCGGAGGAAAGTGATGAGCGCGAGTTCCTATTTGTCGTTCAACCCTCCCGATGTACGGGTGGTTTGAGCGGCATCGGAACCAATTTGGATGACCTTGACGGGAATGTCGGTGTCGCCGCTTGGCTGCACACGTGGTGCAGAGGTTGAGCCCCGTTGACGAATGCTCGGGGGTTTTGGAGCTTGCTCCTGTCTGGAGTCCTCCTCTTGCGCCGTGGTTAACGCATGGAGCTCCTCCAGAGCAGTTACCCCAGCGGTGCGATCTCCGCGGATCCAGAGAACGCCTACTGGTGTTGGCATCTTCAACACCAAGTATCCATAATGAGCAGCTGCCATAAATTTGTATAGGGCAGGTCTACCCAAGATGGCGTTGAATGGTAAGTTGATCTGAGCGACGTCGAAGACCAACTTCTCGGTGCGATACTTCTCCCGTGTCTCGAAGGTAACGGGGAGAGTTATAGCTCCGAGTGGAGTAATGGCCCCCGGACCTACTCCGGAGAAAGGTCGAGAGGGCTGGAGATCCGAAGGTCGGAGTTGAAGCTTGGTAAAAGCTTCAAAGCTTATGAGGTTCAGCCCCGAACCTCCGTCCACCATAACATGATGAAGCTGGATGTTATTGATGGTGAGAGATACCATCAAAGGTAACTGTCCAGCTCCAACCATGCTTCGTGGATAGTCCGAAGCATCAAAAGTGATGGGTGTGTCCATCCACTTTCGATGTGGCTCCGGTCTAGCTGTAGGAGCTACAGCGGCCATATCCCACCGCATAGTCTTAATGACGCGACGGGAGGTGATGTCCCATGACCCACCAAAAATGGTGTTCATGGTTTTCCGACGCTCGTTGTCAGAGACGTCAGAGTCGTTGTCGACGGAGGTGTAGACGGCCTTCAGAACCTTTTTGGGATCCTGAAACCCTAACTCCTCTTCAGCCGGAGCTTCGTCGACCTTCTGTTTTCCTTCCCTCTGTCGGAAAGGAGATCCTTCCCGGCGCTTGCTGTAGCGCTCGGCAAGGTTTTGGACCTCTCGGCAGTCTTCAAAACCGTGGCTGCCCGTTTTGTGAATGGGACACCACACTTTGGGTTTGCCACCGTCTTCGGAAGACGGTCGAGGTCGCTTCTCGGGGCATGGCCCCCGGCCACCAGGAGTTGCAGCAACTGCAACGTTGGATGTACCGGCCGATGGCTTCTTCTTGCCGTGGGTCTTCTTTTTCTTCTTGCCACCCTCGGAGGTAGCATCTTCTTCTTTAGAGGATTTCTTGTGATCCTCCGAGGCTGGTTTGGAGTGCATTTCACGGCCCTCCGCAGCTCTGGCACATTTGTCTACCAGGCTGAAGAGTTCCGTGACGCTGGTGATCTCTTTGATCGCCAGCTTCTCCAACATCTTCTTGTCCCGTACGCCCTGTCTGAATGCCACAATGACATAAGCGCTTGAGATAGAAGGGATTGTGTTGCGTACCTAAGAGAACCTCTGGATGAAGGACCGCAAAGATTCTCCCCCTTTTTGCACGACCGCAAAAAGATCCAGCTCAGTGCCTGGTCGGGTGTATGAACTCCCAAAGTTGGCAGTGAATTGACGGCACAACTCTTCCCAACTGTTGATAGAGTTGGGTGGAAGGCTCATAAACCAGGACCTGGCGGTCCCGGTTAAGGCCACTGGAAAGTAGTTGGCCATTACAGCCTCATTTCCTCCAGCTGCCAAGATTGCAGTGGAGTATATCTGAAGGAATTCAGCAGGATTGACAGTCCCGTCGAATTTTTCCGGCAGGTGTGGCCGGAACTTCTGTGGCCATCTAACCATGCGCAGGTGCATGGCTAGGGCTGAACAGCCTCCTCCTACTCCTTCCAGAGTAGAAAGGTCCTGAGCTTCCCGTCTTTCACGAGCACGCTCGATGTGGACACGGCCATCCTGTTGGCGGTATCGGCGATCCAACTCCGCCCGGAGGTCATGAGTTGAAAGCCTAGATACCGTTTGGGTACGTCGTGCCCCGGAGGGCAACGATGTCACCTGCTGTGACGCAGAACATCTCCTATTGTTGGAGACGTGCGGACCAAGCCTCCCAGACAAAGTCCGCCGCTGCGACGGGGCTCGTCCGGAAGGAGGAGGTCCCTGGTTGTTGAGACGTTCGGCCGCTGCTGCGACCAAATGCTCCACATCGGCCCTCCACTGCTCCATTGCATCTCGAGATGCGTCCGGAGGTGGTGGTCGTTGGAGAAGAGCACGCGCTGCATGGAGCGCATGTTCCGGGTTGTCATGACTTGCTGACGCAGTCAGTGACGCCGGAGCACCATCACGTTGTCCAGCACGATTCGCCGGAGAAGACGGTAGTGGTGGGAGAGTGGCTCCTGCTGGTGCCGAGGCTCATGCTGGTGGCTGCCTGTTGGATGGATTGCCCTCAACAGCTTGAGCAACAGGTTGGCCATTGGATGATCCAGCCGTGGAGTTCACCATTCTCGAAAATCTGAGGCGCCTCCCTTCCTGGCGCGCCAACTGTCGACTGTTGGAGTCAGCAGATCTCCTGACACAGCTAAAGTGTTGAAGGAGTTCGTAGTTCGGTGTGGGCGCGCGGAGACTCAAGAAGGTGAATTGCGGTTTAACACTGGAGACACTAGGATTTACGTGGTTCGGGCCGCCTGAGCGTAATACCCTACTCCACGGGGGTGTTGATGTTGTATTGGCTTATCACGTATGATCTACCGTCTGTGTCTGTCCTCCTGTGTATCGTCGGCCTGTCCTTTTATAGTACAAAGACAGGCTGTTACAAGCTGCCTGGCCCGACATGTGGCCCTGGCGGTTACTAGTATTGATACACGATTAATTGTTGTTAATGTTCCTGTAACGGGCTTCGACAGTGCCGTTACAGGTGTTAAGATCGTCCGTTTAAGTGTCATTAATATGGCATTAATGACATTTAAACAGGTCTTGAAGTCCTTGGCTCTCCTTTGAAGATCCGGAGCAGTTACAAGGTCTCCCGGAGGTTAGAGGCGGCTTGCTCCGATGTTTAGACACGTGGCAGCTCCGGAGCTTGCTGCGGGAAGCAGGAAGCTCCGGGGCTACTTGACACGTGTCAGGTCCGGAGCTTCTCTCGGTCAGGGGTTAGGTCCGGAGGTGTCGTTTCGGTACTCAGTCCGGTGCTTCCCCCTTGTGGGCGGTAGCTCCGGTTCGGTAGTACACGTGGCGACCTAGGGATTAACCATGTTGGAAAAGCTAGTCCGGTCATGTCTGACAAGTGGGCCTCCGAGGGTCTTCAACTCGAGTAGTCGTCCTTCCCCTGAGATCTTTGTAATCTCAGGGGGTGTACGGTTTTTAGGGTACCGACAAACCCCTTTTTAGGTTTTCCCTGTAGGTGGACCGGACTAGTCCGTCCCTGGACCGGACTAGTCCGCCCCCTGAGTACTGATCTCGTTTTATTAAGTCATTTCAGGTCAATTAGCCTATTCACCCCCCCCCCCCTCTAGGAAAATTTCAGTAAGGATGTGTTCGGTTTGGAGACAAAGTGGGATGGGTCGGATCCATCTCACTTTTCAAAGATGGGATGATCCCATTTTTTGTTTGTTTGAAAGGATGGGACATTTCCTATTTTTTTGTTTGCTTTGGAGTATGATTTGGGATGGAGTGATCCCGTCTCTTGTTTGTATTGTGGTATGGAACAGATGCTTATGAGGATGATGTGGAATAAAGCGGTGACCAGCGCACACGTAGTGGAGGTGAGATGGACTCGTCTCTATGTTTTTAGAGGGATGAGTCTCTCCGGCATCTGGAGGAAATATTCCTAATTAAGGGAAGACTCCATCCTATCCATCTCCGAATCAAACAATGGAAAAGTGAGATTGTCCCGTCCCGTCTCACCATATCCCTTAAACCAAACACACCCTAAAAGATGCTGTAAAAGCTACTAGAAAGACTACTGGAAATTTTGAGAGAGAAAACTGGAAATATAAAGTATATAGAGTAAGCTTTAGAGTAGGCTTTAGAGATAGAGTATGATTTAGAGATAGAGTATAGAAAGAACCGGTGTGGATGGTGTAAGCCTGCGAAGTGCATCTTTTTCTTCTTCTTGTTCACACTCGTCACGTCACGCCACCTCTTCGCTTTGAAAAATGAACTAAAAAACGGAAGTGGACTCGCATGCAGAAGTCCCCAGACCTCTTTGTTTATTTGAGAGAGAGAGAATGTCTCCAGACTGGAAGCACATCCATTCAACGCGTCGTGGTCTTGGCAAGTCAAGTTGGGTACCACCAGTCAGATTCAGTCCACCCCTGCTGATGGGCTCCACGACCAAACAGCTCGCCACCGCCACCGGCTCCCACAGTGCCGTCACTTCGCATACCCGAGGTGTTGCGATGGTGACTTCGACGGGTGGCGCGCGCGCCATCTAATGGATCCCTCCTCGAAGCCGACAGAGGGAACGGGAACCCCCGCGCCTCTCTCGTCCGACTGGCCAACCTCGGGGACCGCACCGCCGCCACCCGACGCCGCATCGCTGCCTCCCTCTCGGGCGAGTTGAGGCCCCTCTCCGTGGTCGAAATCCACCCCGTCTCCTCCGAGATCGCCTCCAACGCCCGACTCATTCTCCTCAATGACGCGCCCCTCCTCGCTTCCTCCGTACCCGTTCCCGCTCCAACGCCATCTCCCCACCACATGCCTGCTCCAAATCCTCCTTCCGCCCTGGTTCCCGTCCCCGTGCCGGCTCCGGCATCTCCTTCCGCCCCCGCTCCCGTCCGCATGCCTTCTCCGACACCTTCTCCCACCACCGCTCCCGTCCCCATGCCTGCTCGGACACATTCTCCCACCACCGCTCCCGTCTCCACGCCTGCTCAGACACATCCTCCCGCCCCAGTGTTAGTTAAGCCTTGTATCTATCAGTTTGTTTCTTGCATGCATCTAGGACCGCACGTTTTACAACGGCGAGCGTGTAGTAGTGGGCTCGACCACGATCAGAGTGGTACGAGCGCATCACGCGAGCGTTTGGGTCGTGCCGCAGGAGTCAGGCGTTCACGCCCTCATCTTAGTTTTCCGTTGTTGCATTGATGAATATAAGTTTTGTATCTACGTAAGGCAACAAGCTAGAATGCCACCCACTCCTCTGTGTTCACGCTCGCGCTCTGATGAGCGAACTTCGTCATTAAAGCTCACCGAAGCTAACAGTTGGTATTAGAGACAGGCTGCAGGATGGCCGGTGATGGATCACGCTCTCCGACTGCTGATGGACGTCGTGGGCATTCTCCAATGCGCAAACCATGCACTGGTGGTGAGCGCGTCATCGAGCGGATCGCGGAGAAGATGGCGCCGGTGAACTACCCCATCTTGACGAAGACAAACTACAACGAGTGGTCGTTGCTTATGAAGATCAAGCTCGAGGCCTGTTCGTTGTGGGAGGCGATGAACAAGGGCGGGAGTGCGGGGCCAGTTTTTAGGCGGAAAAAATGGCGCTCAATGCCATCTGCGGTGCAGTGCCCACCGACATGATCGCTACGCTCGCCATCAAGCCATCGGCGAAAGAAGCATGGGATTGCATCAAGACGATACGAATTGGTGACAATCGTGTCCGCAAATCCACTTTGCAGAAGGTCCGACAGGAATATGAGTTGCTCTCCTTCTGCGATGGGGAGTCCGTGGAGGACTTCACAATGCGCCTAAACAACCTCACCAATCAGCTGGCAACTCTAGGTGATCCAGATCCCAATGAGAAGATCATCGACAAGTACCTTCGCATCGCGCGTCCAAGGTACAAGAAGCTGGTAATTTCCATTGAAACACTGTTGGATCCTGCAGAACTGATAGTGGAGGAGATCACCGGTCGGCTCAGAGCTACCGAGGACGATGCGGGAGCAAGTGAAGTGAGTGAGGGAGGTAAAATCTAACTTGCTGAGGAGCAGTGGTTGGAGAAGTACAAGCTGAAGGAGGGAAATGGCTCTAACCGTGGCGGTGGTTCCGGTGGCCGTGGGAGAGGGAGCCGTGGAAACAAAGGCGGCAAAAAGGATTCTGGAATTGGCGGGAATGAAGGCGGGAACGGAAGCCGCACAAATGACAAGTGCCACAATTGAGGCAAGCACGACCACTGGGCTCATGAATGTCGCAACAAGGCGAAGAAGGAGCAGGCCAATGTGGCGGCCGATGAAGAGTCAAGTCTACTTCTTGCTGAGGTACTAACGGGCGCCCAAGTGGAGGCGACGGCCGCACACGAGAACTCGCCAAGGCTCGAGGTTATGGGTCACTCTAACCCGGCTAAACCCGATGCAACGGCGAAGTGCAACTCTTGCATGATGCTCAACGATGGCACCACGCGGGAGTCTTGATGATGGATCTTCGACACTGGGGCATCGAACCATATGACTGGCGCCTGCGACGTGTTCTGCGACCTCGATACCGGCGGAGTTGTCAAGTTTGACGATGGATCATCCGTCCATGTCGAGGGATGCGAAACGGTCATCTTCGCCTGCAAAAATGGAGAGCACTACACACTCGGTAATGTGTATTACGTTCCCCGACTCACCGCTAATATCGTTAGCTGTGGTGATCAGTTGGACGATCTTGGCTTCCAGATTCAAGTGCAGGAAGGAGAGATGTGCATCCGTGATGAGAACATGCGCCTGATGGCTAACATTCATCGCGGACCAGGCAGGATTTATGTGCTCGACATCGAGATTGCACGTCAAGTTTGCCTGAACGCAATGGCCGGAAAGGATGTCTGGCGTTGGCATGCCCGTTTTGGCCATGTCAATTTTGGCGCACTCTAGAAGATGTCGAAGCAAGAACTGGTGAGGGGATTGCTGATCATCGATCAAGTGAATCAAGTGTGCAAGGCCTGCCTGGTCGACAAACACCGTCGGGCACCGTTCCCTCGCCAGGCCCAGAGATGTGCCACCAAGGTGCTCAACTTGGTGCATGGTGATCTATGTGGTCCCATCAACCCAACGAAGCCCAGTGGGAAGAAATATTTTCTTCTCATCATCAATGACTACAGCCGCTACATGTGGCTCACCTTGCTGTCCACCAAGGATGAGGCGCCAAACGCAATACGCAAGGTGCAGGCAGCAGCAGAAAGAAGAAGCCAATGGAAGTTGGGTGCCCTGTGCACTGACCGGGGGGAAAGTTCACAGCAGCTCAGATCAACGAGTACTTCGCTGTGCTGGGAGTTCGATAGAACTGATGGCACCGTACTCACCACAACAAAACGGCATCGTTGAGAGACGTAACCAAACCGTCATCGGGACAGATTGGAGCATGATCAAGGCCGAGAGCCTGCCCAACACGTTCTGGGGTGAAGCGGTTACCTAAATCGCACCGTGACCAAGGGGAACGGCGGCAGGACTCCATACGAGCTGTAGAGCTGTCAATAAAGCTCGAAGATCGTAACTCGCTCGTGTTTGATTTGTTTTAAGCTCGATTCAAGCTCGGCTCGAATTCTAAACGAGCCAAACTTGAGTTTGCGTACAAGCTCGCAAGCTCGATGAGCTCAAACTCGAAAAGCTCGAGTAAGCTCGTTTATTGTTGTCATATATGATATGCATGATTAAATAATTATATAATTCTATTAATAGCATTTTATAAGATATATTTTTTATATATGCTAGCAACGAAAGATGTGCAACATCTTCCACCTACTTACTCCATTATTTGTGAACCAAAATTCAGTAGATTTTCATGTATCTACATAAGAATGACAATAAGAGGACTGTTAATAAAGTTGAGGATCATAACTCGCTCGTGTTCGATTTGTTCTAGGCTCGATTCAAGCTCGGCCCGAATTCTAATCGAGCCAAGCTTGAGCCTGATCGTAAGATCGAACAAATTCTGGACTCGACTCGAGGTCAACTCGATTTCTTATCAAACTCAAACTTACGAAGACAAGCTCGCTCGAGTTCGACTCGTTGACAGCCCTAACGAGCTGTGGACAGGGGTCACCCCAGTGGTCCATCACCTTCGAATGTTCAGCTGCGTGGTACATGTGCAAACCACCGGGAATGTGATGATGCTTGGCGACAGGAGTAAGCCGGCGATCTTCATCGGGTAGAAAGCCGGCTCAAAGGCGTACCGCGCCTATGATCTGAAGACTCATCATGTCTGTGTCTCAAGAGACGTGGTCTTCAATGAAGAAAGTGCATGGAAGTGGGATGGCGAGACTCCAGACAGTGAGTTCACCGTAGACTACGTGACGGTGATGCACCAGAGGTGGTGATCACACGTCATGAGCCTTCAAGCGCCCCCAGACCAAGGCTCGCCGGCACTGTCGCCCATGATGGAGCAGAGCGATCAAGCTACAACACAAGCTCCGAAAAGTCATGCTGCACCAGCAGGTTCAGCCCTCCCATCTTCGAGCAAGCTTGATGCTGATCACGATGACACGCCATTACGTCTCCGATCTATGCAAGAGGTACTAGAGGCTGAAAATGTAGCAAACCTGTAGACAGGGGAGCATGGTGATGATCTCCTGATGCTCAACGCCGAGGAACCACCAAATTTTCAAGAAGCTGCGGTTCACAAGTGCTGGCGCAAGGTGATGCTTGATGAACTAGCAGCAATTGAAGCAAACCAGACGTGGGAGATGGTTAATCCGCCTGCAAATTGTCACCCAATCGACCTCAAGTGGGTTTTCAAGACCAAGAAAGATGTCGAGGGAATCATCACCAAGCCTAAGGCGCGTCTCGTGGCAAAAGGCCACGTGCAACAACCGGGCATCGACTTCAATGAGGTGTTCGCACCGGTGACACATCTTGAGACCGTGCGCGTTCTCTTGGCGTTCGTGGCAAACAGAGGATGGAGAGTCCAACACATGGACGTGAAGTTGGCTTTTCTCAATGGCGACTTGAAGGAGGAGGTGTTCCTAGCACAACCACCTGGGTTCATCATGGACGGGTCAGAGGAGAAAGTCTTGCACTTGAAGAAGGCGGTGTACGGGCTCCGGCAAGCACCGCGGGCATGGTACGCGAAACTTGACACAAGTCTTTTGAACTTGGTTTCCACCGTGGGGAAGAAGAACATGCTTTGTATACACGAGGTGACAAGGATCGACGCCTCATCGTTGGTGTATACTTCGATGATTTGATAATCACCGGCACAAACGAAGGTGAGCTCAAGCAGTTATAAGGGAGATGCAGTGCAAGTTTCAAATGGCTGATTTAGGGGAACTGAAGTTTTACCTCGGGCTGGAGGTTTGTCAAACACCAGAAGGAACCTTTGTCAGTCAAGGCGCCCATGCAGTGAAGATACTGAAGATGGTAGGCTTGCTTGGGTGCAACTCATGTCATACGCCCATGGAACCACGCCTCAAACTAAGTAAGTCCAGCACTGCCCCCGCTGTGAATCCCACTGAATATCGAAGACTTGCAGGGGCGCTTCGTTATTTGGTGAACACCCAACCAGATTTGGCATATGTTGTCAGATACATCAGCAGGTTCATGGAGAAGCCCACAAGTGAACATCTGCTGGCGGTAAGGAAAGTGTTGCGCTATGTCGCAGGAACAGTTCATCTCGGGTGCTTTTACAGGAGGAAGAAGCAGGAACTTGAGCTGATCGAGTATATCAACAGTGATCTCGCTGGTGATGTGGACACACGCAAGAGCACCACCGGAGTATTGTTCTTCCTCGGTGATAATGTTGTGTCCTGGCAGTCTCAGAAGCAATGGGTCGTGGCGCTGTCAAGCTACGAGGCAGAATATATTGCGGCGACCATGATGACATGTCAGGGTGTTTGACTGGCTCGACTCCTTGTAGAAATCAAAGGAGACAAGGCCGGACCTTTCACACTAAAGATCAACAACTTGTCAACATTTCAACTGAGCAAGAATCCTGTTTTTCACGACCACAGCAAGCATATAGATGTGAGATATCACTACATCAGGCAGTGCATTGGGGAGGGCAGGGTGGAGATAGAAGTTGTTGACACCAACGATCAGTTGGCTGTTCTCACAAAAGCGCTCGGGCGGGATCAGTTCGTCGAACTGCACACCAGACTCAACATCGTCCACGCTCAGAAGGAGAACAAGGCTTAGGGGGAGATTTGTTAGTTAAGCATTGTATCTATCAGTTTGTTTCTTGCATGCATATAGGACCGCACGTTGTGCAACGGCGGGCGTGTAGTAGTGGGCTCGGCCACAATCAGCGTGGCGTGAGCGCGTCGTGCGGGCGGTTGGGTCGTGCCGTGTGACACCCGGTTCCGATAATAAACCAAGTGTGACACATATGTGTGTCCAGGATGTTCAACACACATATACGAGTGCATCACAAACGATATACATAAGATTACCACATCACAAATTAAATAAGAAGGTACTTTTATTACAATATTCAAATCATTCTCAAATTACAACTCTAATGATCATTAATAATTAGGGCTATCAACGAGCCAAGCTCGAGCGATCTTACCCTCCGAGGCTTGAGCTCGTAAGAATTCGAACCGAGCTCGAGCCGAGCCTGAAATCAGATCGATCCTGCTATCAAGCTCGAGCTTGACTCGATAAGGCTCGTTTAAATAGTTAGGCTCGGTTGAAGCTTGTGAAAGCTCGAGTTCGGGCTCGGGAAGCTCGTTTAAACAATAAAAAATAATATTATTTGAAAAATATAAAAAAATAATATTTATAAAATATAAAATTATCTTAACGAGCTTGAGCTTGTCAAGTTCGCGAGCTTGAGACAAAGCTCGAGTTCGGCTCGTTAATCTATCGAGCCGAGCTCAAATCGAGCTTTTAACGAGCCGAACTCGAGTAGCTCACGAGCCTCGAGCTTCATTGACAACCCTATTAATAATGAGTTCTGAAACTAATGCAGCAGAAATAGTCGAAGCAAACTAAGCAATAAGCATAGGGGAATGCGCAACTCCGAGCAACACCACACGCAAGTCGACAGTAGCACACAACCTAGTACTCTACATTATCCTTAGATACTCCCCAAAATCACTTGAGGCTGTTGGTGGGGGAATTGCAAGGGTGAGTACATGTCGTACTCAACAAGTGTGGGAAAATAATGACATGTAGATTAAACAAGGAATTATGATAATTAATTGCTAATTGCTGAAAAGTACATTTAAAACATATGAAGAGCGTCATACTAAATCTATGTGAAATAATTCCATCATCTCCAAATAATTACAAATTCTGAGTCCAATACCACCATTACCATGATATCATACCCATAAATAAATATCCATCCAAATACCAAATTCTTACCATCATCATTATCCAAGTTCAATTATCACAACTCAAACCATAACCATAACCAAACCATCCCAAGTACCAAGTTTCCCACGAATCGTGTGAGGGTCCAGGTTTCTCATAACCGGGAGCACAACTATCATGAAAGTTTTTAACACTCTACAGAGGTTGTACCACTTTACTCACATGTTCATGATTTCATCACTTTCGGTGACTAAGAACCTCTATCATGCCTTATCACACTTCCATTGGTATGTGGCCAAGAGATCACAAAATAGCTTTTACAAAGGGACTACTAGCATGTACGAACCCACTAAGGTTTTACCAGCAGGCTCGAATCTCTATTTTCCCACCCACAGGCCCCCTCATGTGCCATGCGGTTCCCAGGGCAGCCCTCCTCGACTCCCATTCCCCGCACCATCCAATGGTCCATACAATACTAGCAGCACACCTAATTATTTAGCTACGCTGCACCCATACTTGGCCTTGTGGTGGCACTGTAAATCCTGGATGGTCGCTCCATGAATCGGTCCTTAGATCTAAAGCAAGCAGAAGCACCATAACATCCAACCCAGTCCACATCCCATGTTTGCTTAGATCTCCCAAGTCCCATGTGTACCAATTGTCCACATTCATCAATTCTCATTATCCATAGGGTCATGAATTCATAATTAAGCCATTTGGTTGTTTTCCCATCTCAATTAATTAGAGAAAAGCAAAAAGGTAAAAATGCCATTCTCGACACTCTACAATATGTCCCAAGCGACAAGGATGGTCAAACAAGACTAGTAAACTCCTATCTTGGGTTTTCCATCAATTTGACACAAGCATGCAGTTTTGCAAACAAAACATTTAAAAACATGATCAAAATGATCAAGGACATTTGCCTTGCTCTTGAGATTGGTTTGGATCAGAAGCTTCAAAGTTCTGGTGCTGGAGGTCCTCGACAACACCCTCTAGTGCAACACCTTCTATTCTACGCAAAATACATACAAAACTGACATCACAATCAAATAATGCCCATATATTACTCAATATGCCATGACATGCATGATTGATGAAATTGTGAAGTGGAACTTGTTAATAACTTGCTATTAATGTTTACTTACTAATTACAATGGTTGTTAACAAGTTGGAATATGTTTCAAGTTGATTTGAGTCAAATTGGGATTAATTCAGCAACTTTAGAATCACGTGGCCGAACATGTCCGTACTAGAGACTGGACTAGTCCGCCCTGGACCAAAAAGTCGATCGGACTAGTCCACTCGCCTAGGATTTTTTGGCCAATTTCCAACTAGATCATAGTTAAAGCTAATATAGGATCATATTTTATGTAGAAAAGGTGCATCTAAGACATTTACCACAAATCCAAGGGTCCAAAGTTCTGGCTTCGAGAATTGACTTCTATATCCAAAGAAGACGGAGAATTTGGTGGAGAATTGACGATGATATCGATGAGTTGATGAAGATCGAACTTACTTGATCCTTCTCCTTTCTCCTTCTCTTCTCCTGGCTCCAGTGATCTTCTCTTGATGGCGGCTCCCACAAACTAGGATTTGGGGTTTCTTCAATTGTGACAAAGGGGTGAGAGGATGGGTATTGGGGTGTTTATATAGAGGTGGAGGTGGTAGGTGTTGACAATTCCTACGCACTACTAATAATTCATCTCTATCAGTGGTGCCAGAAATGTTTGTTAATAGATTTTAGATTAAATATGTAAATTTGCAAGCTCACGAAAACTATCGATCTAGCATTTCCCCTCTAAGAGTATTCCCAAAGGGTGTCATTTATATTCTCCCAAAGGAAGGCTAGATGGAAGTAAAACAATCATCAAGTGAAGAGGCTAGGTTGGCCTATGTAGGGTTATAGCAAAGATGGATAAAGAATAATTGAGGTAGTGTGACACACACAAGAGCATTCTATCCTAAGGGGATAATATGGGGTAAAGAGGGAACAGGCTAAGAACTAGGTAGAGACTCCTACAATGCTTCTAATGTACATATACATAGCCTAGGTTAGATACTAATGATCATGTCAATTATGAATTCTTATGCTAAGTGGATTAACACGTCGGACACGGGTTTACACCTAGCAATACTAGGACGACTCCCGCCAATAGCCTGTGGCATAGCCGAACGTGGAGGATTACAAAGGACAGATAGGGCTGTCACCACCTACTGCCTACCTCTTCAATCTGTGGGCATACGAGACATTCAATGCTGCTCTTTATCCTAGCACCATGCTAGCATATTAAGTAATTACCTTAAGAGCCTAGGCACAAGCCATCCTAAGGCAATGAACTAAATCATCGTTGAACCATGTTAATTCATAGCACAAGTGATTCATGTTAACATAATCATATCATAGCTAATTAGACTATAGTGGGGGTTTGTAGTGTTTACGATGATATAATGATAATGGTATAGCATAATCATAAATACTACTCCTACCACATACATGGAATACACAATCAAACAAGAAATTCTTCATCAAAGTATATGAACAATGGAAGACTGAAGATAACATCTTTATTAAGAACAAAGTCACAAATAAAAATAGGAATATAAGAGCCATACCTTTCCCAATTGGAAATTGGGAAGAGACTCCTTCTACTCCTCTCCTACTTGGACTATGGACTAGAGGCTCTACTCTCTACAACCTATACTCCTCTAAACCTATGGAGAGTAGTGGATACAACGGATCAATACTCAAGTGGTGTGTGTTGAAGTGAGGGGTGAGGGGTCCTATTTATAGCTTGGAGAAGGGTCGGTTCTCGCCACAAAAAATGTGCAAATTAGTCTGCATCGTGACCAGGGCACCATAGGGTGTCGACACGTGGAAGTTGACCGAGTTTGGTGCCAGGAAGGGTTCGGGCGAACCCCCTAGTCGGCCGAACAAAAATGTTGACCATTTCTGGTGTGCTTCCTCAGGGTGACTTCCAAGTGGGTCCCATTAACTTATATGGGTGCTACACCGTTGGATGTCCTCATATACTCCTGTTTATGGGCCATTTTATCCATGTGGTCCCATGTGGCATCGCCTAATTGCCTGGAATGATATTTTATAGGATCCGTCCCCTTGTTTCACTTCAATTCTGCATAGAATGCCTGCATGCACTACTTTCTCCAGAGACAAGTGGAAATAGGTTAAATAGAAAGGTGATGTGTGCAAGAAATGATATTTCTTTCACATAATTGAGTTATATTGGCAGGTAAAATTGGTATATAACAGCTGTCAACAAACTCCCCCAAGCTTATCCTTTGCTCGCCCCGAGCAAAGTCAAGACTTTAGGTTGATGATAAGGAGTTGCTACAATGTTCTACTTTTCAAAAGTACCATGTGCACAACAAAATACTCTACCTAGTATTGCAAAAATTAGCATGATACTTCACCCATCTCAAGTCATTATGGGGCTTATGCCATCTCCTATTCATGGGTGGTTGAAAGATAGAATAGCAAATGGAGCACACATACCCTAGACATCAAGTTCCACTCAAATTTCGGAAAGTTCAATTTAGATTTCAAGTATCTCAATTTGATTCTCTCAAGTCTCTCCTTTGTGTGTAGCAGAATTATATGCTCACCAAGGCATTTAGCCTAAATTCATCCTACCTCTACATAAGGCTTGTATGTGGAGCTTGGTAGGGAATATAGTAGGCATATTTGCAACACATAATATTGCTAAGTCAAACGAGTAAGCCTTAGGAGAAATCAATTCAAAACAATTTCAAGACTTGTGCATGTGTGATGGAGTGGATGTGGAATTGATCAAGAGTACTTCAATGAAGAGCAATAAAACAATGTGAGCAAGAGTGACTTTGGGAAGGTATGAAATGAGGTGAAGTATGTGGAGAACTCCTCACAGCCACCATTTATAGTGTGCAATCCCCAACGGTCACTAGGGAACCAAATGTAGCCGTTGGAGGAGAGAGAGCCAAAATGGCTATTTCCCCTAGTCGGCCGAACAGGGGGTCGGTCGAGTTGACAGGTGGGCCCTCCTATTCCCCCTTTTGGCAGGTGGCTCCCCAACGGCTATGAAATTAGCAAGTTGGTGAAATACCACTTTTGCAGCTCAGAAAAATTGTTTTTCAAATAAAAACTTTTTTTTCAAAACCCAACAATTTTCTTTTTGTGAAAATAAAGAAATAAAAATGATAGTTGAGAATATAAGATTCTCAACTTACTAGGAAAACCAAATATGTTGTGGGAAAAATCAAACTAAATGGGGAAAACACAATAAAGAGAAAAGAAAACCAAAGAAAATGATAAGTACCAATTTAACCTATTGTCTAGGTCTCACCACCGTCTGATGAGATGGACATTCCTACTTCTTCATTTCTTGACATCCGGGCCTGGAGGGATGGGCTCGGATGACTTGCCCTTCTTCTTCGGCCATACCTTCTTTGGCAGCTTGGTAGACTTGGGCCTTTGGGGAGGCTCGGGCTTCACTGTCTTCTTGGGGTGTCGATGTGGATGATAAAACATGTTTTTTGCATAGATCAAATTCCTCATGAATGCAATGAGCAGGTCCACCTTTGGAGGTGTGATTTCGACCTCTTGAATGTGTTTAACATTCAGGCCATACTTGATACGAATCATGGAGCATTGCTCCAACTCTGGGCGGAAGTTAAACTTCTCCTCCTTGCCATTGATATGGAAGTGGATTTCTCCAACTCCCACATCTATGCGAGCCTTCGCGGTGATTAGGAACGGGCGCCCGAGAATGAGCGGTGTATCCTTCTCGACCTCCATGTAGAGCACCATGAAATGCACGGGTATGAAGCAGTTTCAGATTTTCACCAGAACATCTTCAGCGATATCCGCCAGATAACGGACTGAGGAATTAGCGAGTTGGAGCTACATTGGTGTTGGAGTAAGTTCTGTGAAGTTTAGCTGGTCGAAAACCACCTTGGGCATCACACTCACACTTGCTCCAAAGTCACAAAGGGCCTTGTCAAAGTGGTGTGCTCCAATTGAGCATCGATATTGTAGGACATCGAGGGTCCTTCTTCTTTTCTGGAAGCCTATTGAGGATGGTTGCGCTGCAGTCTTCTGTAAGCTTGACAACCTCAGTGGTGGGCAATGGCCGCTTGTTATTCAATATGTCCTTGAGATAGCGAGCATAAGTGGGTACTTGCATCACATCAATCAAGGGAACATTGATGTGGATTTTCTGGATGATCTCAACAAAGCGATTGAATTGCTCATCCACTGTTGGCTTCCTTTGCCTGTGAGGGAATGGCAATAAGTTGGTGTCATCAAAGTGTTTGACCATTCTCTCACTAAGTGATTTACTTATGCCAACTGGGACATCCTCCTTCTCCCTTGTAGTTGTCCTCTTCTCTTGTGCGGGGTACGGTGGGTCACGAGTGGTTTTGCCACCTCTTGTAGCCACCACATTCACTTTCTCCATTGGAGGGACAACTGCAGCCAGTTGAACCAACTGAGTTTCCAACATCTTGTTGAAACTCAATTGATTCTTGAAGGCTGAGGATAGTGCTTCAATCTTGACATTTATGCTCTCTAGGGTCTTGTCATTGGCCGACAGCTTCTTGGATATAGCCTCATTGATCTTCAGCTGGCCAATGGCAAGTTCTCTCAAGTTGAGTTAATTTCCATTGTTGCCATTGTCATTGTACCCTCCTTGAAAGAATGGGTGTGGTTGGCCCCACCCTTGACCTCCTAGATGATAGCCATTGTTGTTTCCATTGTTGGCTACGTATAAGGCATCCTGACGGGTTTATGGACAGTCATTGCCCAAATGGCCCGTGTTGCCACAGACTTCACAAGTGATGTGAGAGTCTAAGGCATAGGCATTGCCACATACCTCACTATTGCTTTGCCCATCAATCTTCTTTATAAGGAGGTCCAATTTGGCAGCGATCATGTCCACCTCCTTCAAGCTGTGCATGCCTCACTGGTGGGTATGGGGATGCTCGTTGCTCCAACCCATGTTTGACACCATCTTATCAATCGAATCTTTAGCTTTGGGCACCGTCAATGAGAAGGCACCTCCAGTAGCAACATCAACATGGTTATTCTAGAAGTTTTGGATAATGAGTTAGCCATCCATCCCATGGTGAGGACAGGCTAGGATGTCCTCCTGAAGCCTTTCCCAAGCCTCGAGAATAGATTCCTTGGTATCTTGCTAGAAGCAGGAAATTCTTCCACGTAGGGCATTGGTCTTGCCCAACGGGAAAAACTTGGCAAGGAACGCTGTAGAACATTTCTCCAAAGTATCTACAGCATTTCAGTTTGCATAGAACCACTGTTTTGCTCTGCCAAGAAGAGAGAACAGAAACAACCTAAGACGGACAACATCGGGTGATACGTCCTTGATCTTAAAAGTGCTACAGATCTCAAGGAACTGTTGCACATGAGCACTTGCATCATCATTAGCCTTCCCAAAAAATTGGTTGGCTTGCGCCATAGTGATAAGGTCGGTCTTGATTTTGAAGTTTACGTCTCCCGTGTTAACAGTGGGCCCAACAGGCACATTGTTAGCAGAGGGAGCTGGAAACTCACGAAGGGTCTTCTGGGCCATTAGTGTTTTGATTGTTGATGCAGTTGTGCTCGCTTTCTTTGCCTCTCGAAACTTCTAAGGAGTAACGACACGAGGTCAATCTTTCAGAAGGGATTCGGGATCTTCAACAAAGTTTTCCAACAAGCAGAAACCTGACATACACTACCCTGTTTTCACATAAAATGCTAAAACAAAGAAGGGTCATCCTACTAAAACCTTCCAGGATCCTAACCTATTCACTCAATCATGTAATACTTCAGTTTCCTTCCCCAACAACGGCGCCAGAAATGCTTGTTGACGGTTCCTACACACTACTAACAATTCATCTCTAGCAATGGTGCCAGAAATGTTTGCTAATAGATTTTAGATTATACATGTAAATTCGCAAGTGCACGAAAACTATAGCATTTCCCCTCTTACAATATTCCCAAAGGGTGTCATTTATATTCTCCCAAAAGAAGGCTAGATGGAAGTAAAACAATCATCAAGTGGAGAGGCTAGGTTGGCCTAGGTAGGTTTCTAGCAAGGATGGAAAAAGGGTAATTGAGGTAGTGTGACACACACAAGAGCATTCTATCCTAAGGGGATAATATGGGGTAAAGAGGGACCATACTAAGAACTAGATAGAGACTCCTACAATTCTTCTAATATACATATGCATAGCCTAGGTTAGTTACTAATGATCATGTCAATTATGAATTCGCATGCTAAGTGGATTAACACATCGGGCACGGGTTTACACCTAGCTATACTAGGATGACTCCCTACAAGAGCCTGTGGCATAGCCGAACGTGGAGGATTACAAAGGACAAATAGAGCTGTCAACACCTACTGCCTACCTCTTCAATCCGTGGGCATACGAGACATTCAACACTACTCACTATCCTAGCACCATGCTAGCATATTAAGTAATTACCTTAAGAGCCTAGGCACAAGTCATCCTAAGGCAATGAACTAAATCATCGTTGAACCAATGTTAATTCATAGCACAAGTGATTCATGTTAACATAATCATATCATAGCTAATTAGACTATAGTGGGGGTTTCTAGTGTTTATGATGATATAATGAAAATGGTATAGCATAATCATAAATACTACTCCTACCACATACATGGAATCTACAATCAAACAAGAAAAGCTTCATCCAAGTATATGAACAATGGAAGACTAAATATAACATCTTTATTAAGAACAAAGTCACAAATACAAATAGGAATATAAGAGCCATACCTTTTCCAATTGGAAATTGGGAAGAGACTCCTTCTACTCCTCTCCTACTTGGACTATGGACTAGAGGCTATCCTCTCTATAGCCTATACTCCTCTAAACCTATGGAGAGTAGTGGATACAATGGATGAATACTCAAGTGGTGTGTGTTGAAGTGAGGGGTGAGGGCTCCTATTTATAGCTTTGAGAAGGGTCGGTTCCAGCCACCAAAAGCGCGAGAATCAGTCTTCATCATGACCAGGGCACCACAGGAAGTCAACACGTAGAAGTTGACCAAGTTTGGCACCAGGAAGGGTTCGGACGAACCCCCTAGTCGGCTGAACAGAAATGTTGACCATTTCTGGTGTGCTTCCTCGGGGTGACTTCCAGGTGGGTACCATTGATTTATATGGGTGCTACATTGTTGGATGGCCTCAGATACTTCTGTTTGTGGGCCACTTGATCCATGTGGTGCCACGTGGCGTTGCCTGATTGGCTGGAATGATATTTTATAGGATCCATCCCCTTGTTTCACTTCAATTCTGCATATAATGTCTACATGCACTACTTTCTCGAAAGACAAGTGGAAATAGGTTAAATAGAAAGGTGATGTGTGCCAGAAATGATATTTTCTTCACATAATTGAGTTATATTGATAGGTGAAATTGGTATATAACAGCCGTCAATAGTAGGGTTTGATGGATTTCGAGTTCAAGGTGGTGGAGGCCGTGTAGGGGTCCCACATGGGCTCCACAGGGGTTGGGTACAACGCTCTTGGGCCCAATGAAGACAAATACCGAGTAACATGTCGTGGAGGAAAAGATTGAATCCAAGTCGGGCACACTGGACAAGTCCGCTAGGGGCCAGACTAGTCTGATCAGTTCCAGAGAGCAACAACGGACAAGTCCGGTATGGAGTTGGACAAGTCCGGAGAAGTGTTCAATTTCCCAAAAACCGAACTAAAAGAGGGATCTACTGGACAACTCCGAAAAGTTCCAGTAGCTAGGAACGAACTAGTCTGTACTCAACAATGGACAAGTCCAGGAAACAACAGAAACTCAATCAGACTAATCTGCATCTAGAGCGAACAAGTCCGAAGGCTCAACAGAGGGCGAAACCGGACTAGTCTGGGGTTCAAATCGGACAAGTCCGCAACTATACATGTTTTTAAATGCTGTTTTGCTTCTAATTCATTTTAAACTTGTTCTGTTTTATGTTGCTTAATGTTAAACATGTATAAAAGTGTATGCAATGCTTGATGGATGAAAATGAGGGTGTTTAATGCTGCAGGAGTTAGGCGTTCAAGCCCTCATCCTAGTTTTCCGTTGTATCA